>JAOYMZ010000074.1:0-25963 GCA_025802335.1 Pinguicula primuliflora | reverse complement strand
AATATAGATTAAAGATCATTTAAAAAATCTAACATTAATCATGGATGTCCCCATGAATTTTTGTACCTAACACTCAATCATGAAACATTTGCCATGAGCATACCACGACCACGACTGCAGCTTACTTTATGGAAAACAAACCAAGGGTGATCTCCGATCTAACCTGGTATAGCATGTGGGTTGCTACTACGTAAGAGATCTGGAAAGCTCGAAACAAGATACAATTCGGTGAGGGCGATTTCAATTTTTAGGAAGACAGTACTGCGGATGAGGTACAAACCTTACCGTGGTGCATCCATCTTCTCCGCCACAGAACGCATCGGCAACTCTGCAATCTCCCGTGACATGTGGGGTGCAGGCCCAATTCCAATTATGCTCGATTTCTAATTCATTTTTGCATGGGAAGTGGGTTTAGGTTATTTTGGGATTTGGTCAGACATGGGCATTTGTGGGTCATTTTGTGACAGGTTATGTGTATGTGTATAAACTATATTTCGTATTAATACAAACTTTAACTCATCCCAAAAAAATCATACTCGGAACAATAAACGTGATTGTTCAACCAGAACAATATAAATTCGTCGTGGTTTTTCTTTAAGTGGTAAGTAGTACCCGCCCTTATTTCCTAATCATCCATGTTACAAATAAGTCAATGACACATTCCTTGAATCATAAACTTGTAGACAGGCTATAAATGTAGACTTCGGCATGTAGAGAAGATAAGGTTTGTATGTTATTCAAAAAGAGGCATTTATGGGGAAGATTCATAAATTTTCCCCATATCAACAACTTCCGGGATTCGTGGGTAGAGAATCCCGGGAGTTAATGCAAGCATGCATACAAATAGTGACATGTTGTATTATATAAGAGGTTGTACATAACATGAGTGAAAGAACAAGGAAAAAGAAGGAAAGAAAACAAACGAAAGAATTCTTTCTATGGAGTAGTGATTCTTCCCGAACCACGTAAATCTGTGTCGTGTTTGAATCACTTTATGGTATCGGAGCTGGGAAACTAACGGATTCCCAATCTTTCGTCATCTACCGGAGGGACAAAACAATGACAGAATCGGCTGCAGTCGCGGAGGCAGCCAAGATTCTTAGCGAGCAACTGAAGTCGCTCATGGAAAAGAAAGACGACCAGTTGGTCTTAACCGAGGGACAAGCCAAGAACGGCTACAAAGCAGACATAATTCTAGATGTCCAATTAGACAACCAAAACTACATTATGTGGAAACGGAGCATAGAAATTGCAATTGATGACAGGGGGCGGATCAGCCACATCACGGGGGAGCCTCCGCCACCAAAGGAAGGAGATCCTAGATATCAACCGTGGTGGGAGCGAAACCTACAGGTATATGAATGGATTACTATAAATATTGATCGAAGTATCCGACGTCAATATATGAATTTCCCAACTGCAAGAGATCTATGGAAAGGGTTGGCAAAAACTTATCAGTTTGGTGAGGATAATCTGCAGATATACGCCCTTACCACACGGGTCGATAACTTGAAGCAAGGAGAGATGCCAATAGAGAAATATTACAGTCAAAGCAAAAATCTGTGGATGAAGGTTGACCGGAGACGACCAAATCCTATGAATGATCCTACGGATATACTGAAATTCAACGCACTGCAAGAAGAACATCGTCTATTTAAATTTCTCTCAGGCCTCGATGATGTATTTGATGATATTGTAAGAGACATACTACGGGAACGAAAACTACCTGACATGGACGAAGCATATGGAATCATCCGGCAAGAAGCGGCACGACGTCACATTCTTGGGCTGGGGTAGAAAATAGGACAAGGCACAACTTCTGGATCCGGAATTGGGGCGGGTCTAACCCTTCAACAGATGGGAACTGGGAGGTTCACTAGAGTAGATTGCACTGCCACCAATGAAGATACCCGCTTACGAACAGCCCACGCCCCCTCAGTACACGACACCAGATCATACCTCTCCGAATATCAAGGTGAGCACTCACGATGACATAATTACTGCTTCTGCTGACACACCATCTGTTGAGAGCATGCAGGTCCCTATCCAGATGACAGAGGAACCTAGGATGGAGTCCACTCGTGTGTTACCACCCCAAAGCACGAGAGGGATTGCGGCGAGGAGATATTCCCCTGACCATATTCCTGGAGAACAAAGATATCCTATGGCGAGCATACTCAGGGGGAGAGAATCTGGATCTACAAAAGCATTCATAATAGCACGTTACACTGAAGTGATTCCAAGGAACGTGGATGAAGCAATGACCATTCCCGAATGGAAAAAGGCAATGGATACTGAAATGAATGCCTTGGAACAGAATCAGACCTTGATGAAGAAAAGATTACCACATGGAGCTAGGACGGTTGGTTGTAAGTGGGTGTTTTCTATCAAATGGAAAGCGGACGGTTCAATTGAGAGACATAAGACAAGACTTGTTGTGAAAGGATACACCCAGACCCATGGTATAGACTATTCAGAGACATTCTCGCCCGTGGCAATGATCGATACGATCAGAGTTCTCTTTTGTATCGCAACCAATTTGGACTGGCCTCTCCACCAATTTGATGTAAAAAAATGCCATCCTGCACGGAGACTTGGATGAAGAAGTGTATATGAAGCCACCACCCGGGTTTTCTCATGGCTTCCGAAGAGGAGAAGTGTGTAAATTGGATAAAGCCTTATGCGGGTTGAAGCAGTCCCCACGTGCATGGTTCGGAAGATTCACTATTGCGATGAATAAGTTTGGATACCAACAGAGTCACTCAGACCATACACTATTCATAAAGAACAAGGGGGAAAAGGTAACTTGTTTAATTATCTATGTTGATGATATGATTATTACAAGAGACGATGTTCAAGAAATAGGAGAACTAAGGCAAAAACTATTTGAAGAATTTGAGATGAAAAACCTGGGACGTCTGAAATACTTTTTAGGTATAGAGGTGATGAGATCAAAAGTTGGGATCCATATTTCCCAACGGAAGTACTTTCTCGACCTACACGCAGAGACAAGATTATTGGATAGTAAACCAGTGGATTCCCCCATGACTCCCAATCATGGCCTGACTATGGTGGATGGTGCTGTAGACGCCGATCGAGAGCAATACCAACATCTAGTTGGAAAGTTGATCTATCTTACTCAGACCCGGCCAGACATAGCGTATGTAGTTGGAGTAATCAGTCAGTTCATGCAAAAACAACAAAAAGAACACATGGAGGACAAAACATGATAATCGATCTGCTATACAGATATCTGAAAATCCAATTCAACATGTGGAGATTGACCGACATTTTATCAAAGAAAAACTGAATGATCGAGTTATATCCCTTCCATTTGTAAGATCAGAAGACCAGTTGACAGATATCCTGACCAAAGCAGTAGCAGGACGAGTGTTCCATGATTCATTATGCAAGTTGGGCATTGAACATCCCACTACTCAATTTGAGGGGAAGTGTTAGTCAAAGAGAGGCATTTATGGGGAAGATTCATAAATTTTCCCCATATCAACAACTCCCGGGATTTGTGGGTAGAGAATCCCGAGAGTTAATGCAAGCATGCATACAAACAATGACATGTTGTATTATATAAGAGGTTGTACATAACATATGTGAAAGAACAAGGAAAAAGAAGGAAAGAAAACAAACAGAAGAATTGTACCCGTGGAGTAGGGATTCCTCCCGAACCACGTAAATTTGTGTCGTGTTTGAATCACTTTATTGTATCCCTATATGTAAGGGATGTGGTGTGATGCAATAAATGAGAAGAACCCATACGAACGCCTATATATGTATCATTTGTAATGAAGGAGAATATGAAACATATGAGAAGATTTCCTCCCTCAAATCTTTTTGTTATGATTTTTCCTTATACTTTATCATACTTCTAATCCTCCGCAACAAGTAACCTCTTTTCGGGATAGATATGGACACTGTCCTCTTGCATGAAACTCTTTACACAAATAATAAGTCCTCATCCACATCTAAATTCCGTGTTTTATATGGCTATCATGACGAGAGCTCCCATCAACCTTTGCTACAACCTGTCATAACATTGTAGCATTAATCATTCGGTCCTTTAATGAACAAAATTTATGAATTGTTAAATGTAAAAGGTAGCGGTACATATAGACTATTATGTCATGCAACTACCCTATTGTTAAGGAAAGAGCAGAAATCATGGAAGCAAATCAAGAGGAAACCAAGAATGATTGCAAATCAAGGAATTATGTAAAGAAAGATTTGTGATTGATTGTAAATATGGTAGAAACAATAACTACCATCCATAGACATTACTTAGTCTCTATATAAACAGTGTAAATGTAACATGTAATGTATGAAGTAATATACCTCTTCCTGTCAACTCTTTCGCGTTCTTCATCCTTCTTTCATGGTATCGAGTGGTTTTTCTCACACAGTTAAGTCAATCCTAAGTTGAGTGTCAGATTCAGAGATCTATTCCGTTGAACTCGATGCTAAAAGTGCGATTGAAGTGTGAATCAATCGGATCTGTTCATCATCCAATATCTTCCTCAAGCAAAAGGTGTAATCTGCGAAAGAAGGAATAACTAGTCAAATGGCAGCAACATCATCAACATTCTCCTACCCAAATCTTTCCCAAATCATATCAGTTAAACTGAACACAACAAATTACTTATCATGGATGTCCCATATCATCCCAATTTTCCGAAGCTACGATCTTATGTCTATTGCTGAAGGCGCCCTGCCAGGCCCGCCTGCAACTCTGCAACCAGAAGGTTCAAAGGAAGAAGAGCAGCCTGCCCCAAATTTGGCGAACCCCGAATTCATAGATTGGTGTCGGAAAGACCAATTTGTGCTTGCTCTTATAAATGGATCTATGTCCGCCGAAGTACTCCCAGAAATTTACGGATTAACAAGTGCATTTGCTGTATGGGATAAATTATCCCACAGGTTTTCTCCCAAAAACTACTCCAGGTTGTTGAATCTAAAACAAAAATTGCAGAATCTTAAACAAGGAAATCAAAATTGCACGACATTCCTCCAATTGGCCAAATTTCTTCGTACCGAGTTGTCTGCCACCGGATAGAATATCACCGATAATGAGCTGATCGATTATATCACCGGTGGATTGTCCCAAGCATTTCAAATGTTCGTACCTCATATCTCGTTCGCCCGTCGACTGAGCAGCCTGACTCTGGACGATTTCGAGGGGGAATTGCTGACTTATGAATCGTTAATTGCTGCTCCTACACTGCCGGACCAGGATGCTGTCGCTTTGTGGTCAACTAAAGACACGCTTGAGTTCGGAGATCTGCGATTTCTGGGTGCTTCACAGAGAGGTTCCTACCGTGGTGGTCGCAGGAGATTTCTTGGCAGTGGAAGATATGGAAGCCGGAATGCCGGTCGTGGATGTTTTCACGGGAGTCGCCCAAACTTTCACAGGTTTTCTGGCAGTGGCGATTCTTCGGGAGATTGGCGTAGGAACGATGACTACAGGAGTCAGATTTATAGTCCAGGAAATCTCATTGGGCCGCACTTTGTTGGGCCATTTAATCCTGGGAATAATGATGGTTTCTCACAATCTGTTGGGCCCGATAATGCTGATTTTTATAATTCAGGTACTGGGCCAAATCGCCCATCTGCACGTAGCCCAATACCAGCAAGGAATAGTGGAGCATCAGGACTTTCGGGTCCAGTTCGTCAATAGCCCACCATTGAGTCCAATACAGTCGATCCGTATGGTGGTCAAATTTGCGATAGAAGAAGTTGCACTGCACTGGATTGCTTTAATTGAATGGATTATTCTTTTTAGGGCCGACATCCACCTTCCGAACTCATGGCTATGGCAGCTCAGTCTAATGCCGCTCTCGACAGTGGATTGTGGTTTGCTGATTCAGGGGCCAACAATCATATCACTAACGACTTGGCTAATCTTTATGTGCAGGAACACTACTCTAGAGGAAACAAGGTGGCTGTATGTAATGGAGAATCTCTGAAATTTAAGCACACTAGTTCACTTACTTGTCAAACCTCATCTGGTCCACTTGTCATCTCTAATGTCTTTCATTGTTCCAATGCCTTCGCCAAATTACTTTCCGTATATAATTTTTTTTGGGATAATAACTGCTTCTTTATACTTACTAAATATGGCTATATGGTGAAGGACAACAAAATGGGGAGGATGCTCCTACAAGGACCTAGTATTAATGGGTTGTATCCAGTGGACCTGTTGAATACCGCTCCTCTCAAATGTGCCTTAGCGGGTATGGTTGGTGTGAAGACGTCGTTTAATCACTAGCATGACCGATTTGGTCACTCTGCTGCACCCATAGTCAGTCGTTTAGTTCAAGTTAATAAATTACCTGTCTCAGGTTCTAATTGTCTAACTTTTTGTGAAGCATGTCAATTGGGGAAAAATAAACAGTTGTCATTTTCTTCGTCTGAATGTTGCTCTCGTTTTCCGTTAGTCTTGATTCATTCTGATGTCTGGACGTCGCCTGTTTTATCGAACACTGGATTTTTCTATTATGTCATATTCATATATGATTTTTCATGATTTTCATGGATATATCCACTTACTCGTAAATTTGACGTTTTTCAATGTTTTATTGATTTTAAAGCCCTAGTCGAAAATCAATTTTCATAAAAATAAAGCAATTTCAAAGTGATGGTGGAGGTGAGTACGTGTCTACTGCATTTAAATCTTTCTTGACCACGCATGAGATACTGCATCGCATATCCTGTCCTCACACTTCACAATAGAATGGGGTGGCAGAACGTAAGCATCGCCGTTTAGCAGACATGAGCTTGTGTCTGCTATCTAGGGCACGCTTACCTCACACCTACTGGCATGATGCTATGTTCACTGCCAATTATATCATTAATCGGTTGCCTACGCCGTTACTAGATTATGATAGCCCATTCTCACTACTCCATGGTGTCGTTCATGACTATTCACTGTTTCGAGTCTTTGGGTGTGCATGCTATCCTCTGTTACGTCCCTATAACACAACAAAGTTTATGTACCGGAGTAAGAAATGTGTGTTCTTAGGGTACAATACTAAATACAAAGGATATAAATGCTATTAACCCATAAAGAAATGTGTTTACATATCCCGGAATGTCATATTTGACGAGGCAAGTTTTTCGGGTATCCCAGATATAGCTTCTGACGGAGCGGCTCTATCTATCATGTCGTCTTCCCCAGGTATTCATATATCACCTTTATCTATCACTCACTTACCTTCGTCATCCTTGGTTTCAGATCCTGTACCATTCGTCAGTCCCGGCATGGCTAGTGGTATGCCATGAGGCCTTGACCCACCTGTTGTTGTGCCGCCCCTGACGCATGACACACGGTCATTGTCTTGTTTAGATCCTGTATCA
Organism: Pinguicula primuliflora; assembly: GCA_025802335.1. Taxonomy (NCBI): domain Eukaryota; kingdom Viridiplantae; phylum Streptophyta; class Magnoliopsida; order Lamiales; family Lentibulariaceae; genus Pinguicula; species Pinguicula primuliflora. The sequence continues at coordinate 18,598 of JAOYMZ010000074.1, read as the reverse complement.
TCTGTTAGTCCCGTTGCAACTGGTGGTATGCAGGCCTTGACCCATCTACTACTACACTGCTTCTCACTAATTACACACGATCACCCTCTATTTCAGACATGTCACATGGCCCATCTGATGCCTCAACCACTCCTACTGAGCTTTCTCTTGAAACATCAGGTGGTATGTCTTCGGGCCTTGACCCACCTGCGGACTCGGGAGAAAACCCACGTCTAGGACAGTTGAGTGATCCAGATTCGCCATGTGACACTTCAGACATGGAGGTTTATATCCTCCTCAACCCCTGTCACTAGAATCTTGTCATCATATCATCCCACACAACTCATCACGACCTGTCACCCGAAGTCAAATTGGGTCTCTCAAACCCAAACCTTTCTCTGATTATCATATGTATTTTGCAATCAAATATCCTGTTTATGCTCTGATCAGTGTGCAGATACCTCGAGAGCCTACTACATACTTACAGGCCAAGTCTTCTCCGGATTGATGTGCCGCTATGAAAGAGGAATATGATGCATTGATTGCTAATTCCACATGGTCTCTCTATCCCCGACCAACGAATCATAATATCATTCGAAACAAATGGGTCTACAAGATCAAAACCAAGTCTGATAGGAGTATAGATCGTTTCAAGGCTCATCTCGTAGCACGTGGATTTGAGCAAACTTATGGTCTGGATTATGAGAAGACCTTCAGTCCTGTTATAAAACCCTCGACCATTCGTATACTACTCTGCTTATCAGTGCAGTTTAGTTGGCCGATCCGCCAACTCGATGTCTCTAATACCTTCTTGAACGATGATTTTCTTGAAGAAGTGTACATGGAGCAGCCAGCGGTGTTTGTCTCAGATGCTCATCCTGATTATGTATGTCGGCTGCATAAAGCTCTCTATGGTCTTAAGCAGGCTCCACGGTCGTGGTATGTCAAACTCGTTAACAGTCTTGGTGTATATGGATTTCAAAGTTCCCAGTTGGACACATCTCTATTCACCTATCATCGATCTGATATTCATATCTATGTTCTTGTATATGTTGATGATATTTTGATCACTGGGACCCATCAAAGTGCGATCGATGCTCTAGTTGGCTATCTCCAGTCCCAGTTTAAGCTTAGAGATCTAGGGGAGCTCAATTACTTCTTGGGAATGCAAATAACTCGTGACAACACAGGACTTCATATCCGACAAAGTAAGTGCATACATGAGTTGTTGGAAAAGACCAAGATACTTGGACCCAAGCCAATGCAATCACCTTCCTCTACTGACACTCGAGCGAGAGATCTGACTAGGGATATCTTGTCTTCAGTAGAGATTACCCTGTATCGGAGTACTGTGGGAGCCCTTCAATATTGCAATCTTACTAGACCAGAGATTGCTTTTCAGGATTATCAGCTATGTCAATATCTCCAGCAGCCTCTCTCCTATCACTGGCAAGTAGCTAAACGTATACTTCGCTATCTCAAGGGGTCAATTGACCATGGTCTAAAGTTTACCAAATCAAAATCACCTAGTCTTACTCTTGAGGCATTCTGTGACACCGGCCGGCCGAAGACAGATAGGATCGTCGCTTTACTTCCGGCTTTGGTGTCTTTTTGGGGCCCAATCTGATATCCTTGACGGCAAAGAAGCAAAATGTTGTGGCTCGCTCAAGTACCGAAGCTGAGTATCGATCTCTGGCTCACACTATGGCTGATATGTATTGGACTCAAATGATGCTCAAAGATCTGCACATAATTCTGTCACACACACCAATTATCTGGTGTGATAAGTTGGGTGCTATGTCCTTGGCCTCAAATCCTGTCTTTCATGTCAGGACCAAGCATATAGAAGTTGACTATCACTTTGTTCGAAAAAAGGTGCGGAACAAGGACAACTCAAGTATATACCCACTACAGATCAGGTAGCTGACATCTTTACCAAAAGACTGGGGACCTCTCGATTCTTGGATCTTAGAGACAAGTTGATGGTCCGTCCTCTCCCCATCACCTTGAGGGGAGGTGTTAAGGAAAGAGCAGAAATCATGGAAGGAAATCAAGAGGAAACCAAGACTGATTGCAAATCAAGGAATTATGAAAAGAAAGATTTGTGATTGATTGTAAATATGGTAGAAACAATAACTATCGTCCTTAGACATTACTTAGTCTTTATATAAACAGTGTAAATGTAACATGTAATGTATGAAGTAATATACCTCTTCCTGTCAACTCTTCCGCGTTCTTCATCCTTCTTTCAGTAATCACTTGGCAAATTTGGAATTATAGATGTTCAATTAAATATGATTCTACTCAGCTTACGGTAGATTCAGTTGTTAGAGTAGTGACTAAACAAGCGAGAGACATAGTTTTTCATCTACTCTAAAGGAAATTACATGTCTTAAGGCCTTGGCAATAACTTTGATATCCAAAGCTAGCAAATCTGTAAACATAGACGTCTGGTTTGCACCTGATTTTGGTTTTTATATGCTTAACTCGTATAGATCTGTTGGTAAAGGATCGGTTGTCGTGCTTTGGTGCAGATATGGTAGGTATTTTCTCCTGCCGTGTTGTGAAAATATGACCGATAGAGTCAAACTGCAGCAAATAATGTGTAGGAAATAATGCTGAAGATAAAATAGAACACACAAATTTACATGGAAACCCCCTAAATAAATCAGGGGAAAAACCACGGGCAGGGATAGAAGAATTACACTATGAAAGAATATAGGAGTTACAATCTCTTTAGACCACTAGGAGATACCACATGTAATCTCTCTAGAGAATAAAGGATAAACACTCAAACTCTTTATTTTTCTCTCTAGTATTTCTCTCTGTAATGAGACTCGAAGATTTCGGGATGATGAAATAAATGAAGGAGGATATCCTTTTATAAGAGAGAATACGCGTGAAAATAATAGTGTGAACCACTATTTAATTCAGCCGCTCACGTTTCTTCTTCCGTCCACCTTTTTCTCTTTTTTCAAAGTTTATGCATTTATGAGCTTTGAAAAAACTCCTTCAAATATGGCATTTATTGCCACACATGGGGAAATAATTTTCCCTTGCCGACAAGATTCGGGATATCCACGCTCCACAGCGCCTGCAATTTAAAGGCATCAAATACGGTTTCATTCGTTTTCACAAAAATACCAATATTGATGATCTATTGTTGAAGCTCAATGGTGTAGGAGAGGGGACCTATTGCTTGCGCGTCAGTCTTGCAAGGCCGGCTGCAGGAGAGATTTCCAGGAAACCATTTGTACCTAGCATCCCCGGTGTACCGAAAACGGCTGGTGTTATACAACGGAAAATGTAGGATATGGGAATGGCAGTCAGTATAGATACTATGGACGACCCTGCACCGGAGGACTTAAGCTTGCTAGAGAAATGCTTGGTTGGGAGCCCTTCAGCACCTCTAGATCTAAATCTAAACCAAATGAATACAACTTTGGGTCAGTGGTGAGGCTAGAAGGTGGGGAAGTATTGGTTAAGTTGGCTAATACAGAGGAAGCGATCAGTTTACTCAATGATGCAACAGTAACTGGCCTCCTGAATATACGCAATCTGCAACCCTGGAAGGTTCTTAATGGGAAGCTGGTTAGGCGAGTATGGTTAAGAATCACTGGTACTCCCCTTCATTGCTGGTGTGAGAAATTCTTCTGTGACACAACAGGGAAGTCCTATTAGTTGATGAAAATATAGTGCTCAAGACAGAAATGCAGTTTGTAAGAGTTCAAATTCTGACTGATTCCAGCGATCCAGTATCCAAACACCTCAAAGTGATCACTGGTGGAGAGCAATTTGTGGTTTGCATTGAAGAGAAATGGAGTATGCAAAGAAAAGGTGGAATGGTACACTGATCAAGCCACGGAAAAAGTAAGTTTGGGTAAGAGCACGTCAAAATGATTTTGAGGAAACGTTGTCAGAGCTACAAGGACTACCCAAAAACGCAGATAAAGATCTTATTCCTGCCAAGGCGGTTGATCTACTTGCTCCCACTCTAGAAGCTGAAATCCCGGCCCCAGTTGAGTATGCAACAAAGGAAGCAAACAAGTCTGAAGGTAAAAAAACCTGAAGATAATTCATTGGTTCTTGCTGAGCCTGCTGTTGAGGGGAGTATTCAAAATCCTAAAACTGAGTACTAATATTCAACCTGAAGATAAGCAACCTTCTAACTTTTTTGCAGTAAACTAGGAAAAAAATTTAATGCCAAATTTTGAATTGGCTTCCTTGGTATCTGAGGTTCTATAGTAAGAGAACTGCTGGAGGCTCGCCTTTATGCAGTAATAACATCTCAGTTGGTGAAGAGAATCCTGCAAACCTTGTCCTGGCCAGCAGACCTACAATTTCTAATTCTGCAATAACCAACGGACAAGCACCTTCTGACTTTATTTCTTCCAGCAGCAAATCTGTGAGCCCTCCTAACCGGACTTTGGGTATTTTCACTACACTCTTAGCAAAACAGCACTCCACGGCAAGATGCAACAATGGGCTAAACAAGTGTCAGCGTGAGTCTCCCCTGCTTACCCCAGCTATGCAAAGAAGGAAATCTATCTCCCCCATTTGCACTCCAAAAGAGTTTAGTCTGAGTGATCCTTTTGGGCTACAAAAAATCTTGGACCAGGAACCAACAACCTTGGACAGGACCAGACGAGGAGTGTGTGATCCAGTGGCAAATGCCTTGGAAAGACTAAAACTCCACACACACTGCATCCAACAAGCCATTGAGGAACATGAAATTGAGGATCTTACAGCTGACCATGAAAATGTTGAGGACCAGATGAATAGCAATTCAAATATGACTGCCAAAAGGGATGAGCCTTCGCAGATATGGAAAATGGTAAAGGACATGGGAGTGTCGTTTGAATATTCTGATGAAGTTGTCATAAAGAAACTTGCGGAAATGGAAAGTTTGGCAGTAGAAAAGATACAGGCACATAGTAGTTCTGACTCGGCGGCACAACCTCAAGTTTAATGAAGATCGTAAGTTACAACATCAGAGGCATTAACACCATAGTAAATAAATCAGATGTTCGTAGAATTGTGAGGATGCAACAAGTAGACTTCATGTGTTTACAGGAAACTAAGATAGAAAATTTGGTTCGACGTTGCTGCTCTAGTATCTGGCCAGATGAAGATTTTGGATGGTTTAGTCAGAATTCTACAGGGAGGTCAGGTGGTTTATTGTGCGTTTGGAGAAATGCTGCATTCAATCTCGCAGATTCGTATTCAGAGAAAGGCTATATCAAAGTCACAGGATCCTGGGAAGGAACTCATATGATAATGCATATAGTCAATGTATACGCTCCCGCTCTTGTTACTGAGAAGAGAAATCCATGGTCCAGGATTTCGGTAGAAATAGCTCATAAACTTAATGACTGCTAGTGTGTTGCGGGGGACTTCAATGCAGTCCAAAACTTGGAGGAGAGAGTGAGCCTGGTCGCCCCCACTATAAGAGAAATGATCGATTTCAACGCTTTTATTTTGAGGGACAAACTGGTGGATCTTCCTATTCAGCAAAGAATCTCCACCTGATACGCTGGAAGAGGTACATCTTGCAGCAGGATAGACAAATTTTTACTGAATGAAGTGTGGATGCAGAGCTGGCCAAACCTTTACCAATATGCTTTTGATCGGTCTTTGTCGGATCACTGTCCAATTTTGCTTAAGAACGAGGTCCTGGACTAGGGTCCTAAGGTTATACGCACACTTGACTGCTGGAATAGCTTTGAAGAATTTGCAGACATGGTTTGCACATAATGGAGCTCATTAGAGCTAGCTAGTTCTCGAGGGTACATTCTTCATCAGAAACTGAGGATTATGATAGGGAAATTGGCTCAATGGAATAGGAACTCGTTTGGCAATGTGGATCGCAGAGTAGAGAGACACACTCTAGAGGTGAGAGCCTTTGATCTCAAGTCTGAACTTGGAATGTTATAAACTCTCGAGCTGGAATCTCGCAGAATATCATGGAACAAGATGCAACAGACTAAGTTGCAAAAAGAAAAGATTAAGATAAAAAAATCCAGAGTTACCTGGATAAAAGAAGGGGATGGGAACTTCAAGTTTTTTCACTCTAAACTCTTGAGCAATCGCAGAAGGAATACAATACGGGGAATGGAGGTAGATGAGGCTTGGAAATCAGACGTGTAGTTGGTTAAAAGCAGTATCACGGACCATTTTCGCAGGTTGTATGACCCGGGTGGATGATGTATGCTATCTGTCAACCTACCAGCACAGAGAGTAGTAACTGAAGAAGAAAACAAGTTCTTGGTGGCTGAATTTTCTGACGAAGAAATAAAAGAAACGATCTGGAGCTATGCACCTAAGAAGAGTCCAAGTCCCGATGGATATAACTTCTTCTTTCTGCAGCAACATTGGGAAGTGAGGAAGCAGGATTTCTGTCTTTTTATTAAAAAGTTTCACAGATGTAGTATATTGGCAAAAGGGCTTACTTCAACTTGAATCACACTTGTTCCAAAAGCAGGAAATCCAACAATGCTAGGGCACTATCGCCTGATCCCCTAGTTGGATGTGGGTATAAGGTTTTGGCAAAGTTGCTGTCCAAAAGGTTTAGTCAAGTTTTCGGCAATCTGATATCAAATACCCAGATCGGTTTTTTGTGAGGCAGGTAGATTCTAGACAGGATTCTAGTGGCAAACGAAGTGATGCATACCTATAAAATAAACAAGAACCCGCTTCTGATGTTAAAACTCGATTTCACAAAGGCCTTCGATACAGTGAGTTGGCCCTTTCTTCATCTGATGCTTAAAAAATGAGATTCTCTACATGATGGCTCAGTTGGATAATGGAGTGTGTAACCACCGCAAGGGCAGCGATTCTGATCAATGGATCAAGTGCAGGGGAATTCTGTTTGGGTAGAGGACTACGACAGAGAGATCTGCTCTCACCATTACTGTTCTTGATTGTTGCTGAAGGGCTGCATATGCTACTTTAACAAGCAAGTGATCTGAGAATGCTGAAAGGAGCTCAAGTTGGACAAATATCAGTTTCACACCTTCAATATGCAGATGACTCCTTATTGATTGCTGAAGGAACTCCGCAAAATGTGCTGGTTATGATAGGAGTCAAGCAAATCTTCGAACTTCTATCGGGTTTGTCGATTAGCTTTCTAAAGAGCAAACTTTTCGAACTTAACATTCCCCCCTCCCCCCAGTTTGCTTACTTATGCAGGTACACAAAGATGTCAAAGTGGCACACTTCCTTTCATGTATCTCGGACTTTCGGTTGGTGTGAGTCTAGGTAGGAGGAGGATGAGGAAAGGACTACTTGACCAACTAGAGAAGCACCTACACTGTTGGGAAAATAAATTTCTGTCCTTCGCAGGAAGAGTTACACTACTTAAGGCTACACTTTCTAACCAAACAACTTACTACCTTCTTAGTCCATGCGCAGGTTATAAAATAGGTTACCGGTATCTCCACACGTTTTCTCTGGAAAAAAACAGCAAACAGACCAGGCCAATTCACTGGATCAAGTGGCAGCACCTATGTCTAGTGAAGAAGGACAATGGCCTTGGGCTGAAGGATCTAAGGCTAATGACGTTGCCTTACTTGGGAAATGGATATAACATTTCAAAAATGAGTCTACAAGCTTATGGAGCATGATTATAAGGACCAAGTATTTTGAACAGCATGAAAGCACTTCTCATGTGTCTGGGGGGACATCTGGAAAACAGCAGTGACAGAGGCCTGGTTTAGCAATCATATTCATCTACAGCTATGCTCAGGTGCTGAGGCATTGTTTTGGAACTCGGACTGGACGCGAGATGGCACCATAGCAATGCGCTACAGAGAGTTACTGATGTACCGTGGGAATGAGCACTGCAACAATTTGGTCAAGCTTACCGCATGGGAATTGAGGAGGAAGACTTTTTGAAGAATGAACTTATTTATTATTGCTTTTATTCCAGTCTTGTTGGAGTGTTTAGTATTCTAAGTTGGAGTCTATTTAAGGGAACAAGTTGTATGAGGTAGTTTTAATTTTGATTGAATTGAGAAAATTGTGGCTTTAAGCATTTGAGAGATTCTTGCAAGAATTTAGTCCCTTTTATCCTGAATTCTGCGGAGTTCAACCTTCTAAGGAGTTCTCCCAACTAACTTCTCAAGTCATATATAAGTGAATCCTAAGCTGCGGTGAACGATTTACTTCAGTTGGTATCGGAGCTCGGTATTTTGTCAATTCTTATTGCTGGAAGTCCTGTGGCTTTGTTTCAGAAAGAAAAATCAGAATTCTTTCTGATGGTTCAGTTCAAGGTGTCAAGGGATGATGTTCCCTTTTTTGTGTTCGTCGAAAGGGATGAGGATGAAGAGGAGTCTTCAGAGTACGATGACCCTCCAATTTTTGATGTCTACCCCGACGACATCGTAGTGGTTGACAAAATTTCAGTCATGGAAAATGTTGGTGCCACGGGGAACAGGCCGCTGGCGTTGAAATCTAGCAACATCAGGAATGGGGACCTCTCGGATGTAGAGCCATACATACTCACGTCTGCCATCCTGGTGGCTTATCATTGGAGGCCAGTGAATGGTGTGGTGCCAGAGAATGTGCAGAAGTGCATGGAGCCGTTCATCAAGACTTCCCTGTACGCTTTTGCGAAGGATTCCCCGGTTGGCTGGGTCGAGGCAAATAGCAGGTCTGCTGCGATCATCCTAGGGGTGACACGGGCGGTGAAGTATATGAAGAGTGAGGAGCCTCTGAGGCAAGGGAATGACAAGGTGGAGTTCGACAACAACATCAGAGTTGCCACTCGCGAAAAGGCAGTTCACCTCGGCTTTGAGGATGACCCTTGGGATCCCGACATAGAATAAAATTTGAGGGCAAATTTCTTCTCACCCGGCGGAGCTGATGTACCTTGGGAATGAGCACTACAACAAGTTGGTCAAGCTTACCGCATGGGAATTGAGGAGGAAGACTTTTTGAACAATGAACTTATTTATTATTGCTTTTATTCCAGTCTTGTTGGAGTGTTTAGTATTCTATGTTGGAGTCTATTTAAGGGAACAAGTTGTATGAGGTAGTTTTAGTTTTGATTGAATTGAGAAAATTGTGGCTTTAAGCCTTTGAGAGATTCTTGCGAGAATTTCGCCCCTTTTATCCTGAATTCTGCGGAGTTCAATCTTCTAATGAGTTCTTCCAACTAACTTCTCAAGTCGTATGTAAGTGACCCTAAGCTGCAGTGAACGGTTTGCTTCACATTTCTATTGGCATAGTTAATTCATGCAGGCGGGATAGACAAATTGAACTCTTGTAAGGCAGCAAGATCTCCAAATTCAAAAAATATTCCGGTCCTGAATATTATGTTCTGATTCGTCTCAAATTATAATTGTGATATTTGGATGTTGATTTGACGGTCAAAATTATAAGTGACTTAAATAATGGTGGCCGTATGATCAAAATCCAACGGTCACGATTATAACTCGATCCATATGGAGACATATCCTAAACCCGATAATTCTCCTCCAAATTCATTTTCTTATCTTAATCAATATCTGAATTCATTACCCAAAATCTCCCTCACCCATAATTGATCAAAAAAATTTAATTAAACCACTGATTCTTCTTCCTTTTTCTATCATCCAAAATCACTGTCTTTTTTTTAGCAAAACAAGTTTAATTCATTGATTTGAAAAGAGTTTATGTACATATATACATGTTCTTGATCCCAATCCAATTCCAATCTCAACTAGACGAACTCGATCATATGGATTGCGATCGCTTCTGGTGCCCAGTCGGATGCCGTATAGCCTTGGAAGAGATTTTTCGATCTACCCAATTCCCAGCGTTTTATGCTTGATTCTGGTAAGAATTTCATGGACCTCAGATCATTTTTGCTGGGATTTCAACCTGTTTCGAGCTAGAGATTTCCAAGAGGGTGGATGACCATACACATTTCCAATAATTTGCATCTCCTTTCCTCTGTGGCATATTCAGGTGTAGGGCAAAGTTTTGCCAAGGATCATCCGAAAACGTTATATCCTTACCACTGATCCAGAGATACAATTCCCTCCATAGTTGCTGCACTGCACCGCACTGGAAGAAAAGATGAAGTATGGATTCAATTTCAATCTCGCACAGGCAACAGAGTAATCCATCGCCAAAATTATTGTCTTGATCCGGTCAGATTTTCATATCTATTTACGAAATTGAATCGAACACCCAATTTATTACCCAAGACTTTGCAAAGAACTATTCATTCATAGAGGACAATAACAGAGGAAGATCAAATGATCAACATTAGTGAATCCAAGTTACTCCTAGCCGTTGCCATGTTGACAGCGGTGATTATGTGGCAGTTGTTAAGGCAAGTACTCTATAAAGGAAAAGGATTTATTCAAGTCATTTCCCATAGATTAATTTTGGGAACTAAGTAATGTTGCTGATGATTTGAACCCCTTATCTGTAAGTGCAATTGTCACTCTCATAATTATTAGGTCGACTCCTCATTAACATATGATATACCCAAAATTGTTCATATGATATACAAGAAAATCTATCCCAAAATCCTTTCTCTTCATCAGCAGCGTCGGGCAATGGGCCAGGGTTTGGGTCCCAACCCGGCAGTCCCCAATTACTGTCCTCACTTTCACGATTGTGCATTAAAGCATGCCACAAGAATGACGGCTATGATTGCTGTTACCATGCTTGTACAACCGTAGAATCGTAGAACCACCATTTTCGTACAAGGGCACAATTACCCAATTTATATTTATTAATAAAATTTAATATTTAAATAATATAAATATAAAGAATAATATCCAAAATAATTAATATTTAATAGGTTGACAATGACTCATACCTAAGTGAGCTCGTCGTACTATGCCCTATCATTAGCATCATAGCTCATGATTGATGGGCGTAATCCAGGATCAACGGGAGGATGTGAGCTCCATATTATGTGGAACATTTTTCGAAGGATTTGAAGGCTACATTGCATTATAAGCTATAAAACGAATCAAATCAAAATGTTGAAGACAATCCCAAAAATTCTCTAGTCCTAATCAATAAGTGTAAAATAGTATATTTTTTTGTTAAAATAATATATTTTTTATTTTAATTTTTTATAAGTAAATGTTTTTTTATTACTCTATAATTTGATTTACATTATTTTTTGGGAAGTCAGATTTATACTTCGTTTTTTTTTTCATTATGACCCTAGAAATACAAAAATTTATAGTAAAGTCATTGCACCACTTATCTCTTTTTTGCAGTCCATTGTAAGCACATGATATTCATGACATATCATCTGTCTTTGTCTCACGCCATAAGAGAGACGTTGCTAGCCACCTTAGACACGTTGTGAGCCACATGAGCCAAGTTTAGTGGACTTCCATTTTCCTCTTTCACAAATCAATTACTTTCATTTCCATCTCCTTGCAGCATCTAAAATTTTTGTAGTGTTTTTATTTTTAAAATAAAATATTTTTTAATATATTTTTTTAATTTTGTAGGGGGGCACGTGCCCCACAGACCTACATGGCTTCGCATCTGCTAATATTCTATTCTATATAGTAAGAAGTTGAATTGATTTTGGAACAACTAGCTTCTAGCTACACTCAATTGATGAGGTGTACACTTTATCGATTTTATATTCTGTTGTCGAAATTGGTCACACCAATTGAAAGTTTGTATATAAGAGAACAAAAGCCCCATACTCCAGTGTGATTCCGATGACTTCGTCGTCGGGAATTTTGAAAATCCTTTCCCCTTGGGTTAAGTAGTTTTTAATATGATTTTCAAAATTTTCGGCAATGAAGTTGCCGAAACCACACCAGAGCATAAGGGTTTTGTTCTCTTTATACAAGATTTCAATTGGTGTGATCAATTTTAACAACGGAACATGAAATTAAAAAATTATACACGTAAAGGAAAAAGTATACAGCAATTGAGTGACTGTATTTTGGACGGTTAAAAAATTAGATGATATTAAATTTTTGATGTTTGCCCTATTTAATTAACTAAAAAATAGTTGCTCAGTTTCATATCTTAACAATTTATTCTTACAAAAAAATATATTGCTGGAAAAATGATTAAACGACGAATTGTGAAAATGAATGAAGAGAATTTAAAAAAATGATGAGAATTAAACAAGATACTGTAATTAACCTTATTATTAATATTGTATATTTATGTTGGAAGTTAGAATAATGCTACATGTTTCTACTCCATAATTCATCCATACAAAATTAATAATTAATTAATAATAATTAGAGAATAGTGGGATTAAATTGTAAGACATAACAATTAAAATTAATATTACTAAAGAATATATTTTAATAGAATTTAGGATTTAATAAAATATAGAATTTATTGTTTTTAATTTTTTTCATTCAATGGAAGTCGAAGTTGGTATCGAGATTCTAACCCTTAACCTCACACACCCACACACGGGCTCACACCACTAGGCCAAAGTGATCTCGGTGAATTTATTGTTTTTAAGATTTTTGGCTTTTCGACGTCGAAGCGCCATAATATTAATTGTTATTTTTAAATAAAATTTCGTATTTAGTATTAATAGAGTTTGAGTTCATCATTTCGAATTTTATTTTTTTTGCGGCGAAGCCGCCGTAATATTTATTGTCGTCTTTAAATAAAGTTTAACATTTAGGGTCTATAGAGTTTGAGTTTATCATTTAGGGTTTTAGTTTTTCGGCGGCGAAGCTGTCGTAATATTAATGATCATTTTAAAATAAAGTTTAACATTTAGGATTAATAAAGTTTTGGTTCATCATTTCGAGTTTTAGTTTTACGGCGAGGAAACCGTTGTTATATTAATTGTCGCTAAATAACGTTTAGCATTTAGGATTTTTAGAGTTTTGGGTTTATTATGTAGGGTTTTAGTTTTTTCGGTGGCGAAGCCGCCGTAATATTAATCGCCGTTAAATAAAGTTTAACATTAAAGGTTTTTAGAGTTTTGGACTCATCATATAGCGTTTTAGTTTTTCGGCGGCTAAGCCGCCGTCATATTTATCGTCGTTAAATAAAGTTTACCATTTAAGATTTTTAGAGTTTTTGGTTGATCATATATGTTTTAATTTTCGGCGGCGAAGACGCCGTAATATTGATTGTTATTTTTTATAAAGTATTTCTAAACTATATCAACTAACATCTCTAATCGAACTATACGACGTGCTGATAATTATTTTAGCGTCCATTTTGATGAACAATACGCAATTTTTCGAATAAATTTAATTTTAAAAATAGTAGAAGAAAGAATTAAAATTTAAATTAATATAAAATAAAATAAAGAAAAAAAACAAGCATGTCAAAAAGGAACAGGCGGACAAAACCGATTTCAGGTAAGTAGCGGACGAAACGACAATGAAAACTTGGATATTCTTCACAAAACTGTAAATTAACCATTAACTGCCCGGTCAATGGTTAAGATCTTCGGGACAATGTCGCATTTCACGTTCGAAGTCGTCGCAGCCGACGACGCCGTATTACCCGTTGGGATCGCGATACGAATTCCCTCGCATCGAACCCAAATTCGGAGCTTTATGGTTTCGATGTTCCCGATTTTCGCCTTCACTCTCGTCTCCATCCGAATCTCCAACGGTAAATTCCTTCTCATCGAGCTAGATTTCAGTGCAGAGATGTTGCTCTCGTCGTATAAGAGAGCGGTGGAACTCGAAAAGCCGGCTTTCAGAGCCGTGACATTCTTCGGGCTGTGGATGAAACCGGGGAGAGGTCCTCCGCTGATCTCGATGCCGTCGGAGAGTATACCGGCGGTAATTTCATCGTAGGCGAAGGCGATGCCGCTGTTACTGTTGCGCGCGATGAGAGTGAAGTTGAAGAAGGAGGTGACGGTGGTTTCGTTGAGGCGGAATCTGGAGAGGCGAATGGATGATACGGAGAAGGAAGGGCAGCGGGGGCGGAGGACGACAGAAAACGAAACGGCGACACCGGTCAGTAAGGCGAGTATGAGGAGGAGGACGATTGCGAGAGTTGTCCAGAAGCAATAACAGCCTCGGCATTGACGCTTTCTGGGTGGCGGAGACGGCGAGAGTCGGCGGGAACGGCGCATGCCTTTATTCGCTGACATTGCTGGCTTATCGCTTACTTTTAGCCCTGCCGCGGTTTTACGTTTCGCCGGTTTGATTTTATCCGCGATGGAAAACGGAGCTGGTTGAGGAAGGAAAGGTTAAAAGAGGACTGTAGCTTATAAAGGAACCAAAGTGACGCAAGACTGTTAATTAATCAGCAGATAATTGCGATTAGGAGGTAATTATATACTCTTCTTTCCAACTTTATGATTACAAATGACTTCCGATTGGCATGAAATAAGGCAATTAACACTTTCTAGAGTACGCTTCCACGCAATCTTCCAAAGCTGCTTCCTTTTACTACTATTATCAATTGATATTTATTGTTATATCTTTTTCAACGCAATCGAACATCTTGTTACTGTTAGTGTTAATGTAATTAGGTCCTCAATAGCAAAGTCGAGTGAGTTCTGCTTGGACAAAAATCTTATGTAGAGTAAGAGCATAGGACTAAGAAAATTACTAGTCAAGGGTTACAAGAAGTGCTACAATGTTTTGTTTTTGTTGTAGATAAACGACACACCGAATCTGCTATTTGGTCATGAGAGTGTTCCCCTTTCCATCATACTCCAGCTTCTTCGCCCAATCTCTCCCTCAATATCTTCACTCCCATATACCTGCAATTTTGTTCCATTAGTTTTTTTTTTAATCTCATCCTCATAACAACATAATGCACAAGTAGCCAGAAGCATAATGTGTGTCGTTTGTTTTGTTTGTTTACCTTCCCAACATCATGACTGTGGCTTGTGGATTTGTTCCAGGTGATTCGAAGAAAACGGATCCGTCAACAACACGGAGCCCCTCTACTCCAAGCACCTTGTAATCCCGGTTCACGACTTCCCCGACATGGCATCCTCCATGATAGTGCCAGATAGTGATCACCGTGTCTTTACAAAACTGCTGCAAGGATTGTGTGTCGTTGGTATGCCTGGGAATGAGATTTACATTGGCCGATACGCTCATGTTCAGCAGCTTGTCCACAGTCTTCTTATCAAGCTGCGTGAAGCTATCGAAACTCTTGGACCTCAGAACCTTTTCGATGATGCGTATGCCGTCCACACAACGTGCTACGTCGGCAGGATGGCTGAAGTAGTTGAATGTAACGGAAGGGTTGTCGTCGGCGTTGGTGTTCTTGAGGGTAATTTGACCTTTGGAGAGAGGTCTGGCAATCTTTTCTAGTATGAATCCACCCTTGAACGCTTCGTGTGGGAGGCTCTTCTTGTTCCTCTTAAATTGGCGAATGGCTTCATGGTTCCTCTGCCCCGGTGGGATGGTTGATAGCTGACCAATCTGTTCACCACCACAAGCACAATCAGTACGGAGAATGATCATTGATATAAAGTTTCCTACTTTACAAATTACCTCAGCTGAAGCAATGCCATGATCCTGACGGATGCTGTCTGATGACTGGCCAAATCCACTGCTGGCTTCAATGTAAACTCCCTTCTTGGTAATGCCAACCGTCTGTATGAGAGATTGCTCCACGGAGCCATTCGTCGGCACAAAGATTGTGTTGAGCGGGTTATCTTTCATCCCCTTCCCCACAAACGGATTGGCAACAACAACTGAAATATTGAATTTCTGCAGCTCTTCCTCTGGTCCAATCCCACTCAGAAGAAGAAGATGAGGACTCCCAATCGCACCGGCGGACAAAATGACTTCACTCTCCGGCCTATTGGTAAGAATTGCTTTGTGTGTCATCCCATTTTCATCTCTGAAGATAACACCAACTGCCCGCGGCTTTTCCCCTGTTTCAAAAAGTGCAAAAAAATATACTCTTGTTTTTGTGTTAACTTTGTCTCAGTCGAGTCGTGATCTTTCTTTTCAGCTTACCTGATGTGCTGTCAAACACGATCTTCTGCACGGATGCATGGACCAGAACATGAAGATTCTCCGGGTTCCCGGCGGCGAGGAGCTCCGCGGCGGTGTGTCGGCGGCCGAATCTGTCGAAGATGGTCCCTCCAACTTTTGTCCCGTAGATATGATCGTAAGTAAAGCCATTGAAAGGTGACACTCCAACTTCCAACAACCCATCTCTCACAGCTTTCTGCCATGGCATCAGCTTCGGCTGGTGCACAATCTGGTTCTCTACCCATGGGAATGATTCATTCACTAATTCTGAATCCCACCCTGCTTTCTTGACGTAGCTGAAAAACCACAAAACATATCATGCATAAACGTTTTTTGAATTTGATTTCAACCAAAATTCCTCACCCCATTCTTCATAAATGCTGTATAATCTTATCCCCTTCTTCATAAATGGGTCAAAAGCTTTTTAGTTGTTGTACCTACACTAGGATTTAATGATTCAAGCCAAGAGAACCTTACCAGCCATGAATGCTTTCCAATGGTGAGTAGAGTAGGTAGTGGTAGTAATGACACAGCCAAAAAAATCGGTGCATGTTATCTAATCGTACCATTTTTCCCCTTATTTTTTCTCAGAGACCAAGCAAGGACCAGGATAGGAGATGATAGCTTTCACGTGGAGCTAATCTAAGCTATGCATAATTGTGATTGTGAGGATGCTTTGTATGTACCTTGTGCTTGCTCTGGTGTAAAATCCTGCATTGATGCACGTCCCTCCTCCGAGTACCCTCGCCCTCGAATTGAACACCCCATCCGTGGAGATGAACATCTGAGACGGCGACGTATCTGAGATGTCCGCCAGGGCGATGTGGAAGTTCTGCATGAAGGAGATGTTGGCATTGGCGAAGGGGGTCCCGCCCCTCTCCAGGACTAGAACACTGTAGTTTCGGGACAGGGTCGCCGCCAGGGGGCAACCCGCCGTACCGCCACCAACCAGGATGTAGTCGTAAGAGGATTCTGCGCCGATCCGGGTATTCCAAGCCGCCGATGAGGGCGGCGAGCCGAACGTGCTAGCCGGCTTGATAAAGGGGTATCTGTACTCCGCGGGGTGAAGATGATCAAGACCTGCATTTGCGTATTGACACCATACCAATACATTTAGCAATCGGTTAAAGTTCAAAAATTGAACTTTGGGAAGGGGCCAGCAGCCCCCTTGTGTGATTCATGTATCCACAGCATGTATGTATGTATGTATTGTATATATACGAAATATGAGAAACAGGGATGAATGAGAGTAAGAACCTTTGCTGAATGTTATGAGAGCAGTGATCCATACAAATCGATACAGTTGCCGAGCTGCTGATGGAGAAGATGAGTGATAGTTACAACGCAGACTCATTGGTTGTTTAAGCTTTTTCCAACAGAAACAAATCAGCAAAAACACTGGGGAAATTCAGAGCCCCTCTTTCCCTCCCTCTCTCTGTTTATGTGTCTTTCGCCAGTTGGCTTTACTATTTCTTTTTTTTGTGTGCGTGTGTTGTTTGTAGTAGGTCGATATATAATATATATACTGCGGTTCCTGGCCACACGATAATAAATATGCCTGTGAATAATAGTATCGCATTTACCAGAGTGTGAAGCATGCATTAATTAGACAAGTAGCCGTAAAACTTGTCATTGGTATGACTTGAGTAATTAGTATCGACTCATCACTGAAATTGTGGTGGGGAAGGGAAATGGAAAAGCGTTCAATTTATGTTAAACACTCGAAGATACTTCTAAATAATTCCACGTGACTTCTTCTACTTTTCTTTCCCTATATTTCATCACTTCTGAAATGAAAGGGGCATTGCATAAAGCTTATACAGATTCAGAAGTAGTGCCTAAAAACAAATGCCAACTGGGGAAAAAAATAGCTTTTAGCTTTTACTGATGGGATTAAATGCAGCCGTTGATGGAGTGATGAATGTTTTTTTGTGTTTCATTTCGTTTGTCGCAGTTTGTGGTGATGCACACCTAGAAAAGCCAGCATGCATTTTATTCTCAACCTCTTTTCTCTTGTGAATAGTAGCCAGCAGCCAATATTTAAAACTATAATTCATGAATAGAGTTATGGATGTGTCTGTATGTTTATCGGGTTTGTGGTGTGTGAAATACAAAACACATATGAATGCGTTGTATTTGTATAAATGTATTGTCTGTGGTCTCAGATTCGGAACACACAAACATAAAAAATGGATTATTGATAGGCTCCTCCCTCTGCATGGAAGAGGGAGGAGACACAAAAATATGGATTATTGAGTTATTAAAAGTAGTATAGTAGATCTAGAGGGTATAGTTTTTGTCTTTTTTTTTGGATAACCATGGTATCCGGAAGTATTTTTGGCCCGACTTATTCATAGGATCCATGCAAAGCGATCCCTCTACATGGACCGGGTAAGACTCAGGCCTTTGGCCCGTGGTCGTGGCCCCAAAGAATTGTTTGCACACAGTGGAAGAAATTCTGTGTTAATACTTGTCTATACTGGTTTCTGTGATACTTTATCTGTTCTGGAATTTTCTGGATTCTGAAAAACGGAGAAGGAAATAAATAAAATAGCCACCAGACAACAGACACGACATCAGATTAAAATTTGGACTCGGGCTTATACTCACAGCCCCTTGTAAGCCTTCTGCAACTTTTCTGTGGGCCTGTGAGCCTGAGGTGTTTATTGCTTTGGCCCGTGAGCCTAACTGCTATTTGTTGGCCTGTG
>JAOYMZ010000073.1:0-10339 GCA_025802335.1 Pinguicula primuliflora | reverse complement strand
AGCTTAAATCTTGGTGTTTAGGGCATGAAATGGACTAAAATGTAGCATGAAATAAGCCCTAATTAGGTGCTTATCAATATTCTAATGCTTGGTCCACTTTAATTGGGAGGAGTTTGCTCCAAATACATTCAGATATTGGATGGAAATATGCAAATTCAACAGATACTACTAATAAGGATCAAGTGATATGCACATTATGTGGGAAACTTCTTAAATCGGGGATAACAAGACTCAAAAATCATATGACAGAGATTAAGGAAGAAATCATCCCATGCCTGAAAGCAATCAAAAAAGGATCAAAATGTGTATTTACCCTTGCAGTGAGAAGTAAAAAGAAGCAAGATAAGAAGATACATGACGAATAAGTTCGTGAGGAATTGAATATTTATGATGAAGATGATCTCAATGATGAGACACATTGTAAGGTGTTTGGGGAAAAGAAGAGACCTCTCTGTCTAGGTCCAATAGATCGGTTTACAAAGGTTGGAACTAGTCATGCAAGTATGAAAAAATGAAACAAACATGCTTCTATGTGGAAGGAGAGAAATCGAGAAGTGCAATAGCTCGTGACTTATTGGATCTATTCAAGTGGGATCCGGTGAAAAATGATGCCTTTATACAGTTATGTGATGGTACAGACCACTTTGGACCCCGTTTTCATCCCCCTAGCCAATATTAATTGAGAGACATATTGCTGAGAGATGAGGTCTATAGGACATATGACCTATTGAAGAAATAAGAGGCTAAATAGAGTACTACAGGTTGTTCTATCATGACAGGGAGTAATATAAAAATCAGAAGCATGAATTGCAGGTATGTTGTTTGTTATATTATATGTAAAACTTTATTGTTCACAAAGTCACAATTCACCTAGATTCGGCGTTTTTGGGGATAGGCACTAGCAAATATATTTTTGAGTGTGGTGTTCAAACTTTTTTGTCAAATTTATTCACAAAATATCCAAATTAACTTAAATTCTATTAATTTTTGGGTATCCTGATCTATTTATTGATCAAATTATGTCCGATAAGATCAATCAAGTGTTCTATGAAAATGCTTAACAATATGACAACAAAGCCTTGTTGATCCCAAAAATGCCACGCATGCTTTGGTCTTCATGTGAATCCCACACAATCAACCTTATGCTTGTGGGTATTGGAAGAAACATAGGTTCAAATGAGTCATCTATCATGCAAGATCCCTGACCCTGACTATATGTAGTTAGTGTTCTAGAGTTAGGCCATTTCGACTACCTAGGCAGCCGAAAATGACTGGTTGCACCTAACATGCCCTGGGCAGCCATCTTGAGCAATAAATTTGTGAAATGAATTGTATAAATTTCTCGATTAACTTTTAAAATATCTTATCTTGATGTTCAGTGCTCGATTATCTATTTTGGACGATTGTTTTTATTTGGGCTAGAAAAATCTATATAGCACGCTTGTGACATACAATGACCAACACCACCAAATTTACGAAAAAAATGACTCTAACTATCTTAGTGTTGAATTCGAAGAATCAGTGACAACTTTTAAAGTACATAAACACGGTGTAAACAGACTCGAATTCGCGTATTATGAAATACCCTATAAATCGCCTCAACGAAGGCTTCAAAATGGTGATGTTCGTCCACACTGCCCGTACGGTGACTGACTATTTGATTTTGTTAAACTTATTGTAATTTGGTATTTCGTTAATGTTTAATCTGTGTGCATTCAAATGTACCATTTTTATTGTTAATCATTTAAATGACTTATTTTACATTATATGTATAATAAAAAAAATGGAGTGGCAGTTGGGGGTTGCCTAGGCACTCATTTAGGCTGCATAGGCACCCTGAGCGACCCTACAGTTCATAATATTTTGGCAATAATGAGAAAGTTCACTAGTAATAAAAAATATTGTCAGGTCAGTCATTATTAGATTCAGGTGGTCTTACAATGCTTCCAACAATATAACAATGAAGGCTTTTCTGATTCAGAAAAAGGCCACACATGTTTCGAACTTCATGTGCAACTTGCATACTCAACCTCATCATAGTGTGTATTGGAAAGAAACATAGGTTCAAAGAGTCGTCGATCTGGGAAGAAACATGAGTTCAAAGAGTCTTTGTTTCTATTTTAATGAATTCAATCACTGCAATATTTGATGGGGTCAACAGTTTGATTCTAGCAAATTGCATCTTAGACTGGTTTTAATGTATTTTCATCGATTTCAACCACCTTACCCAACCTAGATCCGGCTTTTCAAAGAAGTCATCATACCAGCAGTGCAAAGGTGTCCCTCTCCTAATTCCAAACTTCTCACCCCAATGTACAAAGCAAGATATATGGAGTTTTTTTACTTTTAAACTCCAACAACGGTTTAGTCTTTCGCATTAGATTTGTCTTCCTCCTATTCCCCACATGGGCCCAGGGATTAGGAGAGGGCTGCTATACCCCACGAAAAACAAGTAAGAAAAACCTAAGAAAAACATATGACAGTATATAAATGAGCCCTAAATTTTCAATACTTTTGGGCATACCAGTGATTAGTCCTCCTTTCTTATGGTTTTGGTGGATTAGTTTTCGTGGGGCTTTATAGAGAAGTTTGTATGTGTTTGGAAATAATGTTTTCTCTTTGAAAAAGTTAAAACTAGAGTGTTTGCAAACATTTTTTAAAAGTAGTTTTTTTTAATATGTAAAAATGAAAAGACAAAAATAACCTCACACTATATTAAAATTATGTCCATTTTAGAACTTCGAATTAATTTCAAAATTGTCATCCTAAACCCTAAACCCGAATTAGGATAAGTTGCCTCCTCATTTTGCATCGATGTTGTATTCTGGTCGTATCATTTGTCGGCGGAGAACCGTTGTCACCTTCTACTTCGGTTCGCATTGAGAAATACTCATTTCTCAATGCTAGAATAATGTTAAATCCATTTGCTCTGTCTTCTCTCTAATTGTTACTGCTTCCCTGCTACAACGTAATACCGCTTCATCCTAATGGAGGATGAGGATGGTTTCAATCCTGACGAATTCCCGCAACTACCTCGCGATTGCTCACGCAAGAAAGGCAAAAACACAGCCACAGACATCGGATCTGGAAACACACCTCCACCCTTTGTCATCGAAGTTGGGGGTCCTTCAGGCTCCATCAACGCACACCCTGCTGCCACCATGGTCTTTGGAGTTCAAACCTCTTACAAGTCTCTAGTGTCTTCCCGAACGGCAATCAAGCTTACAGATGAAGATGTAATCCACGGTCAAAGCGAGCATGGACCGATCATTACCTTTAAGGAGAACATCCAGCTCCAGATAGCAGCGAACATGGTCAACACCGTAATAATCCGTCCACTCGGCAAGTACGGAATGGGTTACCAAGCATTACTGAACAGACTGAAAATGATCTGGAAACTTCGTGGCGATTTCAGGCTGATTGACATTTCCGATGGATATTACCAGATCCGATTCCCCGATCCTCGTGACTATCATAAGGCCCTTTTCAAGGGACTGCATATCCTCGGAAGTCGTGCACTCCGTGTCTTACCATGGCACAAAGAGTTGGACAACGAAGCGATCCACACCGACCCTGTGGCTGTGTGGATCAGGTTTCCAGGACTTCCAATTCATTATTATCATCAGGATTTGCTGAAGCACATTGCAAAACAAGTTGGAGGCTTCCTCAAAGTAGATCCCCACACCCTAGACGAAGAACGAGGCCTCTTTGCCCGTATCGCAGTTCTCATTGATCTAGTGAAACCTCTAACTCTCTCAGTTACTGTCCACGGCCAGCCATATCTAGTCCAATACGAGGACCTACACAACATCTGCTTCACCTGTGTACGGTATGGACATTCATCTGACTCGTGCTCGTGCTCTTCTCCTGGCAAATAGGTTTCTGGCAAGACCACCTCTCCACCATCCACGGATGCCCCAGAACAAGGCAATTCAGGACCCTCCGATCACCTCACAAAGGCTCCAGTCAACGGGATGCAGGGGAGAGATGACCACCCGTTGAGCAAAGCGCTCACTAATGCCAGCCTTGCAATCTCTACTCTCCCACGTGCAAGCCCATGCCCCTCTGTCGAACCTGGATGGATGGATTCTCACGACCCGATTATCAAGGATATTAGTAAGCTGGGCTCTTGGCTCATTGCCCCTAAGAAAGGAAGGAAGCCTGCACACGACCTGACCCAAGGATCACAATCCTCTAAGCTCGTTGGGCCTTTCGACTGCTTTTCAATTTTAAACTCCCCGGATGCGGACTTGGAGAGTGCAACTAAGGCTTCCAGCCCACCACTTCCATCATCTTCTAAGGGCCCATCATCTTCTAAAGGCCCACAGAAGGCAACAAAACAAGTTAAAGGAAAACAAAAATTAAATCTCGCAGCCCGTTCTAAAGAAGTTCAAGAAAGTACCACTCGGTTGCAACCCAAGGTTTTTGGTCCTCTGTCTCCCCCCTGGAAAGTAAATCTGAGGCCGTGCCGCCAACAGTCGACACCGGCCCTTCGCACATCTCTGTACACGTCCCCCACCCAACATTGGAGACTGATCTCACTTCCTCTCAGGGCTCCGCACCGCGCTTCGAATATAGACAAATCAAGTCCAAAGGCATTCACTTGAAGAAACCGGGTTCCTTGCAAATCTCCTCCCCCCAAATAGCGGGTAACTCTCAAATTCCCCCAAATCAGGTGCAGGGTGTCCCACCTGAGCCCGGGGATCTGGGGGACAACATGGACGATGAACCACCGGTGAAGCCCCCTGCCTTAACTATTGACCATGAGGGTGACCCTGCTCGCCTCGAAGATATGGAAACTGATCTTCGTTCGTCGGGAATTGGCACGAACTCCACCGCCCTAACTAACGAGGAGTATGATATGGATAATGCTTCCTTGGACATCTCAGAGTGACTTCTCTATTATTCTGCCATACCCCCTACAACCCCAAATGGCTTTACGCATCATCTCTTGGAATGTACAAGGTGTCAAGAACAACAAGACCATCTCAGCAATTCGTGGCCTAATAAGATCCCATCATCCTGATATGTTATTTGTGCTAGAACCCCGTACCAGTGGTTCTGCTGCAGACAACATCATTAACAACCTGGGTCAAGGTTTTGAACACTTCTTCCGCATTGAAGCTTATGGTTTCTCCAGAGGCATTTGGGCACTATGGAGGGACGAGGTATCAGTTGCAGTTATATCCTATACATGGCAATACATTCATCTTTCTGTCTGCTATCGTGATACCCTCCATCTCAATGTCACTATTGTCTATGGTAGTCCTAACCCGAGCATTCGGTGGACTCTGTGGCCTCAATTAATTGCTATATAGGATTCTATAACACTGCCTTGCCTTGCATTGGGAGATTTTAACTCCTTTCTGTCCTCAGATGACAAGTTAAATGGAAGTCCATCAAATGGTTCTACCCACTTCAGGAACTGGATATCATATGCTGGAATGGAACCGCTGGAGTTTTCTAACTCCAGATTCACATGGTTGCGAGGTACTTGCCACGAAAGGCTTGACTGGGCTCTCAAGAATGATCTCCTTGCGGCCAGTGCCTTCTCCTCCAGTGTATGTCATCTACCCCGTGTGGCCTCCGATCACTCTCCCTTGCTGGTCCACATTAACACCATAGTTTTGGATCCAGCTCGCCCGTCTAACTTCTGCTTCATGAATATGTGGACATCTCACCATGTATGACCCTCTTGGTTCAAGGAAAAATGGCGCACAGATCTCCCCTTAGCTGAAACTTTATCCGACCTCAGTCACCAACTCAACTCCTGGAAATTTGATATCTTTGGTGACATCTACTGGAAAAAATGCCATCTCACTAGTCGACTCTGTGGTTTGCAACAAGCCATGGAAAACAGCCCCTCTCCATACTTATGCAATCTAGAGGCAACAATCAGGAGCAATCTCGAGACGGTACTAATGGAGAAGAAATCCTCCTAAAGCAGAATCAAAGAAACTCATGGATCCTGCAAGGAAACAAAAACTCACGAATCTTTCATGAGAGATTTAGTAGCCACCACAGGAGAGTAAAGACTAGAGCCATCCAACTTGACGATGGTTCATGGTGTACTGAAAAATCCAAGCTTCTGGAGTATGCAACTACCACTTTTAAATGGATATTCTGCACTCCCCTGGAACCCTCAACAAGCAACCTGAGCAGATACCATATCAGGGGGCGTTTCACTCCCCTATCCTCTCAACAGCTCTCTTCACTCAACCATGAGATCCTCCCTCTTGAGATTGAAGCAGCCTTATTTAGCATGGACCCGGATAAGGCCTCCAGCCCCGACAAGTTCACTAGCGGCTTCTTTCAATCTAACTGGGAGTTTATTTCAGAATCCATCATAATATTTGTTTCTTAGGTATTTAACACTAGTGTTATACCATAGGAAATTAACCAAGGAATGGCGTCATTGGTGCCCAAGATAACGAAGCCTGGACGCATAGAGCACTTTTGGCCCATCACATTGATAAATATATGCGCCAAGCTCATCTCAAAAATTGTTGCCAACCGTCTGAAGATGATCCTGCCAACTTTAATTTTCGAAAACCAGTCCAGCTTTGTTAAAGGGCGCAACATCTCTAATAACATCATCGCAGCCCAAGAAGCACTTCACTCCATGAGATCATCAAAAAGGAAGGCTGGTTACATGGCAATAAAGATAGACTTAGCCAAAACTTTTGACAAGCTTGAATGGTCTTTTATCCGTGACACTCTGAGCAACGTTGGCCTCCCCACTCAACTGATGAATCTCATTTCCTCTTCACGGGAAACCAGTACCACCCGAGTATGCTGGGAAGGACTGCGTGGTCCAATATTCTATCCCCGAAGAGGCGTTCGCCAGGGCGATCCCATCTCACCTTACCTCTTCATCCTATGTATGGAAAGACTTACTCAGGTGATTGATCTTGCCACCCTATCTGGTTGCTGGAAGCCACTTACCATTGACAGATCAAAGCTCCCTTTATCATATTTACTCTTTGCCGACGACTTAATACTTTTTGCTGAATGCTCCGGGGAGCAAGAAAGAGTTATCCAAGTGGTATTGCAGGAATTCCTCCTTTTCTCCGGGCAAACTATGAATGCAAACAAATTGATTATGTGGACTTCCCCCGCAGTCTCACTAGAAATCTCGAGAGAGGTGGAAGTCATTATGAGAATAAGGCAGGTTGATGATCTCGGCATCTAGCTCAGTGTCCCTTTGATCCACAGGCAAGTCACAACCTCAACCTATGAATTGCAGCTTATCAAGCTGCAGGACAGGACCAGGAAGTGGAGTAATCGCCGAATATCCCTTGCTGGAAGGGTGGTACTCAGTAAAACCGTGCTTAGTGCAATGCCAAGACACATGATGCAAACGGCAGTCCTTCCCAAGAGCACTTGTGACGATATGGATAGGGTCATCCGGACCTTCCTTTGGGGTGGAAATGAAAACAACAGGAAGCCCTCTACCCTAAACTGGGATGAGTGTTGTCAGCCAAAGAGCCGTGGAGGCCTAAATCTTTGCAAAAGCCATGTCACCAACAAAGCTCTAATCTGCAAGCTTGTATGGCACCTCGTCTCTAGCCACCCTTCTCAACACAAACATCTCTGGATTCGCATATTTGAGGCCAGAATACTCTTAATGAGCACTCCCAAGCTTCAGGTTCGAGACTATGGAAGGCCATCCGGGGGTTGTTTGAAATAGTTAAAACTGGATGTGGTTGGACTATTAGGGACGGACTCACAGCCCGGTTCTGGACGGATACGTGGGGAAATCTCCCTCACACACTCGCTCCACATGCCTTACTCCCTCTAACAGCATTGGATCTCTCATTGTGTGTCGTAGACTTTGTAGAGCCCAATGGGGAATGGGACCAAGTGAAGCTCACCAGCTGGTTGCCTTCCTCCCTCATTCATCCCATTATGGCTATCGTTCCACCTCAACAGGATGCTGGCAGTGACACTGTAATGTGGCGACTCAGCTCCAACGGGAACTTTTCGGTTAACTCTATCCTTGAATTATTAAGCTCACACCCTTTGAAACCAGTGATGAAAAACTGGGATCTAATCTAGTCCTTGAAAGTGCAGGAAGATGTGAAAACCTTCCTATGGAAGGCGATTAGAAATAGTTTCTGGACTAATTTTGAACATCACCGCAGGAAGATATCACCCACCAACAGATGCGCTTTCTGTGACCAATCCGAAACAACACTACATGTGTTGCGTGACTGCAACCGTAGCAAGTAAATCTGGCACTCTCTAAGGCTTACCTTCCCTACCAATTTCTGGGATCTAAATATTCTAGATGACAGGATTTTTCAGAACATAGACTATGCTCATGTCTTTCTCCTGATTTCCAGGTGGAATTCTCGATCTCATGCTGGCAACTATGGATCACTCGGAATGAAGCAATCTTTCAAGGGAAAAGCTATACTACCCAAAATATCGCCTCAACAATACAAGCTGTGGTCAGACAGACCCTGAAAGCAACTGCCAATTTCCACTTCCAACAATCACTCAAATCGAAGGCTATGGAAGGCTTACCACATCAGCTCGATATACTTCTAGCCTCTTCCACATCGTCTATTGAGTTCTTACTGTATACAGATGTTGCTGTACAACGTGACTCCTCTCTTGCCACTTTCGGCGTAGTCCTTCGAGATTCGTCTGCAAAATGGATAGTCGGCTACTCTGGGGAAATTGGTGCGTGCTCAATTGTCATTTCTGAACTGTGGGCACTATGGCACGGAATCAACAGAATTCTATGTCTTGGCATCCGCAATGTGAAAATGATGATGGACTATGCAGAGGCATTAAACCTACTCCTGGGGCGAACGGACAACAGCATTGTTGAGCCTCTGATTCGTCAAATCTCCTCCCAGCTGCACGGCCGAACTGACATTTTTTTCCATCTCATTCCCTGATCGGAGAATATGTCAGCCGACCTACTCGCAAAATCGGCTTTCAAGCTAAGAGACTACAACCCAGTCATACATCAGTCTGAATGCTCTGCCCCAATGCTGGAGAGTGTGCTAGCTTTAGCTTCTCTGCAGTTAAGATTGGCTCCGTCCCTAGCAACGTCCGCGAATTCTCAGATTCTAAACTCACGCTCCCAGCGAATCAATCACACAGTCCATCCCTGCGACGCCCCTACAGGAGATCAACTAATGTCTCTGGCTGCTGAACAGGAAGGAAGAATTGGAAGCTCCTTTTATTTTGATCCTCCATGAAGGGTGTATCTCAACCCACTCCTTATCTCTCCCTTTTTTTGTACTCTCCTTAGCTTGGGCCTCTCATGTATTCAAAAAAAAGAAGAATGATGTTAAATCCTTCAACTATGGCTCGTTGCTGTCGCTACAGCGACACGGTGGTGGTGAGTCACACCTAGGGTACGTGAGATCGCACATGATACAAGCAATTAATATGGCGAGGATAAAGACTAACTTTTGAATAGTGATTTTATTTTGTAGAACTAACTCAAAATTAATATTTTTTAATTAATTTACATTGGCCAGCAGAAATTGACCCTATAAAACATAGGGCGCCATTTGGCATCGTTTTGCTATTTTTTTTCAAAATATGATTCCGAAGGGAATCGAACCCTGGTCTCCCTCTGGCCCTGCCAGTTTTCACCATCAGCCTCTACCGCTTGAGCTACGCGCAGTTTTGTTAATTTATGTAACCAAATTTATATAACTTACTAAACCCTAAAATGGATAAAATAAGATTAATATTACGGCGACTTCGTCGCCGAAAAACTAGAACCATATCCTATAAACCCCAAAGGCTAAATGCTATAAATTCTAAACTTTATCAACCCAAAACCTAGAATTTTACCAAATTAATATTACGGCCGCCACTGAAAAATTAAAATCCCGTCCTATAAACCCAAAAGGCTAAATATTATAAATTTTAAACTTTATAAATATTAAAACTTAAAAATTTTACTATGTTAATGTTTTTAATTAATGTTACAGCGGCTTGCCGTCGAAAAAATTTAAAATTCTATCCTATAAATCCAACAGATTAAATATTATAAAATCAAAAATACGTAATAATAAATTCTGTAAAATCTTTTTTTTAAAATTATTTTTACTATTTATTAAAAAATAAAACTACATTTAAAAAATAAAATACAAAAAAAATCAAAAATAATGCTTGATGGCAAAACGACGCCGTCAACTTGCTGGCCAACAAGTTGGTGGCCATGAAGCATTTTCCATCAGGGAGACGGACGGAAAATTTTTTACTATGCCCTGTCAGTAAAATAATTTTGTCAAAATATCCTGCCGTGCAGTTGGTTTCTGCGCGGAATGGCCCGCGCAGAAGCCAACTGCGCGGCTTTTACCCCGCG
>JAOYMZ010000072.1:0-10340 GCA_025802335.1 Pinguicula primuliflora | reverse complement strand
CTTATGCACTTATCACCAGTAGCAGGGATCCTACAACTTTTCAGGAGGCAATACAAAGTCAGAAGAAAAGTACATGGATGGATGTTGTGGTGGAGGAGATGGAGTCTTTGCATAAGAACCAGACATGAGAGTTGGTGAAACTTCTCGATGGGAAGAGAGTAAATAGGATGCAAGTTGGTGTATAAGAAGAAAGATGTGGTAAAGAAGGAGAAAAATCAAGGCTCGTTTAGTGCCAAAGGGTTACTCACAGAGGAAGGGAGTTGATTATGATGAGATTTTCTCTCCTGTGGTCAGACACACTTCCGTAAAGACAATGTTGGCGCAAGTAGCGCATTCAACTATGCATTTAGAGCAGATGGATAGAGATAATTTTTCTTTCAATAATGCTAGATGTACTTAAAAAATTTGTACTTAATTTGTATTAACCAATAGCACATGAACATGTGACATTATGCTTGGGACCACAAAATTTTAATTAGTGCCCAATGTCATATGTACACGTGCTATTGGTTAGTACAGATTAAGTACAAAATCATTAAGTACGTATAGCATTATTCTTTTTCTTCATGGTGACTTGGAGGAGCAGATTTATATGATGCGGCCCGAAGGACTTTGTCTCCCAGGAGAGGAAAGTTTAGTCTGTAGTTTGAAGAAGTCTCTTTATGGGTTGAAGCAGTCTCCAAGGTCGTGGTATAAGGTTTGACCTCTTTATGATCCTAATTGGGTAAAAGAGATGTGAGTATGATTGTTATGTTCATGTGAGATGTCTTGATGATGATTCTTATATTTTTTTGTTGCTGTATGTGGATGATATATTGATTGCTGCTAAGAGTATGAGTGGGGTGAGCAAGTTGAAGAATTCGTTGAGTAGTGAGTTTGACATGAAGGATTTGGGTGTGGCCAAGAAGATTCTTGGGATAGAGATTTGTAGGGATAGAGCTGTTAGGAGATTGTGGCTATCTCAACAAGATTATGTTGAGAAAGTATTGGATAGGTTCAACATGTGTCATGCAAAACTAGTGAGTACACCTTTGACGAATCATTTGAGATTATCTACATCTTAGTGTCATCTGATCGATGATTAGATTCATGACATGTCAAAGGTACCATATGCTAGCGTAGTTGGATGTTTAATATATGCTATGGTTTGTACGAGATTGAATTTGGCACAAGCTGTGAGTGTGGTTAGTAAATTTTTTCCTAACTTGGGTCGACCATATTGGGCTGCCGTCAAGTGGATCTTTGCATACTTGAGGGGAACTACAGATTATGGCATCATGTTCAGCAAACATCAGGTTGATACTTCAGTAGTGGGATATGTGGATTGATGAGCTCATTTCATATCATGTTTTGAGCTCATTTAAGGAACTGTTTTACATTGATTTATTCCCTAATCACTTATTTCACACCTTATTTAGTGCTTAATTGTGTTGTTGCAGGTTTGAAGATTAAATATGCCAAAATTGTGCAAACTAGCTCAAATATGTGCAAAAACGAGGCTGACAGATTAAGGCACAAGAGCTGGAGCGGGTGTGCTGATTTTCTGGCGAGGATCTGCCCAAAGCAAAGGGTTGGTGTTCTGTGCAACCGAGCTAAAGGATCTGCATTTTTGTGAATTGAGGTGCATTGCATGATCAAGCCATGTTCCAAAGTCAAATGCAACATTTTATCGTGCCAAATACATAAGACTTGGAGCCAATGACACCAAGGAACATAAACTTGCTAAATCCGGAAAGAGATACCAACTACCCAAAAGTTGTCTGGCCAGTTTTAGCAAAGGATGTACAGACTCGGTTTTGCTCTTCAACTTCCAAGCTAGATCAAGGGAGGCCTCCTCCTTTGGCAGGAAGACTCTCCAAGTGGTCCTCTAAAACCTTGTTGATACATGAGAAGCAGATAATGGTGCCCTGGTTGAGATCAAGTAGAATTTACCAAATCTGGTAGCACTGGAAGTGTATTGACTGTCGAGTTCCTTGCAGCAGCAATATCATTCATATGGAGACAAGGGCGGTACTGATCTTTTACTAGATTGTAGATACACGGGCCCTCTACAAGTTATCTGTTCAAGATATACACAGAAAATACAGCTAAGGCCTAGATATTTGGGATTTTCCTCACACGGGTCCACATAACCTGCAGAGACACTACTGTCCCTTTTCGTGTGCATATCTCTTCAGCTTGATCGAGGGCGCACCTGAGATTTTACCAGTAGGTAGCCCCAAGGGTTTACTACAATATCTCTACGTACATTATACCCAAAAGAGGCGGCATACTTGGACTTTGGGAGAGATTTACAATACTGGGTCTTTTGAAGGAGTAATGACAGAACAGTCCCTTATGTACTGGATAGCTCTTAGACAGCTTTGAGGGTGGTCTGGCCATTACACAGAGA
Organism: Pinguicula primuliflora; assembly: GCA_025802335.1. Taxonomy (NCBI): domain Eukaryota; kingdom Viridiplantae; phylum Streptophyta; class Magnoliopsida; order Lamiales; family Lentibulariaceae; genus Pinguicula; species Pinguicula primuliflora. Next base: position 7,948 of record JAOYMZ010000072.1, on the reverse strand, counting down.
ACTTAACCTACAAGAGTTTGACACCCTTCATTGATCCAAAGACACTTTTGGTGGCGGCTAGGAGGAAATTCAAAGAAGAGAAGCAGAGTTCATCCCTGCGGAGGCTATCTCCATATCAGCAAACTTCATTGGATGCCATGGGCCACTATTCTGCATTTATCTTTGTTGTATTAGCTCATGATTATAGCATGAGTTAAGTTTTATTAGATTCAAGACTCGTTTGAGCCAAACTACATGTTTTGATTCAAACACTTATGCCTTAAATGTCATCATTTCATTACTTTTATATGTGTATGCCTAGATTGCTCTCGTTTATCATGTTCTGATCAAATGTGATGAACTATCTGCGTGATTTATGTATTGTTGATAACTCACTTGCATGAATAGAACACAGAGTATGCATACACCTTTTCCCTTGGGGGAGAACCCCTGACTTTAGGTGTCATATCTAAACAAATGGTTCATGTCATGATCTTACCTTCCCTTTCATGCTTGAGGTGAGGCCTGATGGCAAATTTCCCTTCATAATAGGTATTGTTGTAGTTTGTTTCCAAACACCATGAATTGTGACGATTACTAGTTAGTAAGCCTCGGAAGAGGCCTAGCTATATATGAGTTTGGTGGTCTAGAGGATGAGAAATGCATGATAGGCAAGGCATGACTTAGAATTGAAGCATGCTAGTTAGGTAATATACCTAAGTGTTGAATCACTTCATCAAAGTCTGATTGTCTCCTATTTTTGTTGTGAATTTGGATTAGTTGCGTCAAAACAATTGATCCCCATCCCCTTAGCTGTCAAATGGAGTTGGTTTCATTTAATTCTATTTTGTAGTTTAAGAGAAAAACCCAACTGAATTTTCAGTTACATTGAACACTTAGATTTCTTAAAGCATGTCAAGACTTTGCTCTCTGTGGATCATGATCCTTGCTCACAAGTATTGTATTATAATTTGACTGTGTACACTTTCCACGTATCAAGTTTTTAGCATTGTTCTTGGGGAGAAATCGCCCTTACATGCTATTAGTTTTCAATTTAAGTGCAGTGTTAACTGTTTTTGTTCTGTTTTCTGTTTTTGTTGATATTTCAAGTATCTAGCTCATTGTTTTATTTGTTGCAGGTAGTTTATGATACCAACATTTGGTGGAATTCATAATTCTGCTGAACAAAGGTTGAATAGGGAGTTGAGAGTTGCAAGAAGAGCACAAAGGATAGAATCTGTTACAAGAGAAGTGCTGGAAGAAGAGCATATTAGTGTGTGCTTTGAATTTGAGGAGGAAGAGGATGATTCTAATTCTATGGAGGACAACGCTATAATCCTTCAGGATGATGACAGGCCCTTAGAGGCCTTTGCCATGCTATAGGCTGTAGCTTTGGCTCCTGCCATCAGGAGACCACTAATAGTTGCCAAGAATTTTGACCTAAAGCCCTCTACTATCCATTTGCTGCAAGCTTACTCAACCTTTGGAGGAACTGAACTAAGTAACCCCTGTGCACACATAGATACATTTTTGGAGATCTGTGATACCATCAGGATGCATGGGCCTGATCAAGAAGTCATAAGGTTGAGGTTGTTCCTTTTTTCTCTAAAGGATAGGGCAAAGGAGTGGCTCAACAATTTTCCACCTGATTCTATTACAACTTGGGAAAAATTAAGGATAGCTTTCCTTACTCACTTCTTCCCACCTTTAAGGACGAGCAGAATACTGATTGAGATTCAACCTTTTAAGCAAAGGTTGCAAGAAAGCATATATGAAGTGTGGGAACGTTTCAAAGGATTGCTCAGAGGTTGTCCTAATCATGGCCTTCAACACTGGAGGTAGATTCAGTCCCTATACATTGGTTTGGATCAAAACACTCGCATGGATGTTGATTTTGCTGCTAATAGGGTATTTATGCAGAAGTCAAATAACGAAGCTTATGCCTTTTGGATACACTGGCCCAAAACCGCTACAAGTGGCCATTGGAGAGGCTGAATCAAAGAGAAGTAAAGAGTTTGAACCAAGGAGATACACTTGCAGCAACCATCACTACCTTGACTGCAAAAGTTGAGCAGTTGCTGCCTATTGCCAAACTCCAGAATCCTCCGCAAGCCTTTGCAGTGCATACACCAACCTATGAGATGTGTGGAGGAAGTCTCCATTCAAGCAATTGTCCAAACGCACCTCAGGTTGATGCGCAGCTGAACTATGTCCAGAATCAGAGGTGGAATCAAGGAAGCTATCAAGGACCTTCTGGAGGTTATCAGCATCAGAATTTTTGCAAGCAAGATATTCCTGGATTGAGTTAGAGTAGCACTCAGAGTGCTCTAAACTCTCACTTTCTGCAAGCCCCTAAACCTCACTATTACCAGACCACCAATGTAGCAAGAGGAAAAGAAGAAAACTTAATGGCTGCCTTGACAGCAGTGAATCAGAAGAATGAAGCTGTTGTGGCTTATATGCAGAGTTTCAAGGCCAATACACGAGCCATATTGAAAAAGCTGGAGAGTGCAATGGGACAAATTGTTGCACATCTGCAAGAAAGGCCGAAAGGCGCACTGCCCAGTTACACAGAGAACAACCCCAAGAATAATTGTCCTGCCATAATCCAAGGGGTTGAAGAAAAAATGAAAAGACACACTCGCCTTCTGTGGTGATTTTGAAAGATGAAGGAGAGCAAGTGGAAGTTGAAAGTGGCAGCACAATTCAGTTAACTACAGAGTGTTCAGATGTTCTTAAGAAAAGAACACCTCCAAAGCTAGCTGATCCGGGGAGTATCACCATCCCTTGTTCTATAGGAGATCTCCATTTTGAGAGGGTATTATGTGATTTAGGTTCAAGTATAAATTTAATGCCCTACTCTCTTGTGCAGAAACTTGGTTTGAAGGAACCTATATCCACGAAAAGCACACTCCAGTTGATAGACAAGTCTTGCAAGACACCAAGAGGAGTGATAGCAGATGTGATGCTGGAAGTGAACAAGTTTTGTTTCCTTGTGGACTTTATGGCGCTAGACATGGAGGAAGATCTGAGGATTCCCCTCATCCTAGGAAGGCCTTTTCTCGGAACTAGTGGTGCATTGATAGACATGGAGAGGGGGAGTTGAAGCTCACAGATGGAGAGGAAGAAGTGTCTTTTGATGTATATCCCATGTTAAGAGAGCACTTTGGTGATTACATAAGATCCACACAGTCCAGCTGCACCAGCACATTCGAAGAACAGAAGGAGAAGCTACAGGTAGAGTTAGAGTGCATACCTGATGGACAAGGAAGCTGGCTGAGCAAAGAGGAGACAGGAGAGCTGTGTGAACCCTTCAAGTAGCAGAAGGTTATAGATATTGCAGAAGGGAAGCTTTGGGGACTTAAAATTATGGAGTCAATGGGGGAGAGGCTCCCACGCAAGTAGAGTCCACTCATTGACCCAATCCAACTTGAATGAGAGTCACCATTCAAAGAAAAGAATGTCTATGCTTCAAAAGCCAGTGAGTTCAGGGCAGAACAACCATTACCTTGGAAGGATTCACCTAATCACAAACTGAAGCCACCTTGGAAAAGGAGATCCACTGCAGCTTCGGACCTGAGTGCAAGTAGGGAAGCCAAGAGCTCCCTAGAGCCAGGATAGGGCAGTAGGAATGAACAAGAAGAAGTCCATCTCAAGACTATAAACTAAGAGCTTCTTGGAAGGCGACCCATGTTAGTATCTTTTCATTTCAGCATTTAATTCCTTAGTTTCCTGATCTTTTGTTGTAAGTACGCAGTGCAGTAGACCCGTGAGCCCACTTCCATTTTGGGGTGGAATACCCTTGAAGAATCAAGCATCAAAGAGGCCAAAACTGTTAAACAGTGAGCAGTACATATCAGGTTGCATTGCTCCACCCCTTGAGTATCCACCCTATGATTTCAGTCTATTAATTTCTACACTCACTTGAGGACAAGTGAAATTTAAGTGTGGGGTGGGGTTTAGTACAGCTACTTGATCATTCCTTGCATTCATTCATGCTGCTCAGCCTATCCCATGATGAAATTTGGCCCAAAAGTTTTGCTTTGAATCATCACTTTTCTAGCTCACTCACATGAGAATGGATTTATGCTACTTATTCATGTTTTTGTTTGTGGCTTAGTGTGTGTTTGCAAATGATTCTATTTTAGCAAAACATTTTTCAATGGAGAAAATTTGAAAATGTGATTTGTAAAAAAATGATGTGTGTTTGCAAAAATTGTGGTATTACAGAAAAAATTCTAAAGTAGTGTTTGTAATTGAAAATAGCTTTTCTCAGAAAAGTTCAATTTTACCCTTACATCTTAACAAATTTACCCTCAATGATGGTTTGCGGGAAAGGTTTTGGGGAGAAAATGGAAAAAATGTCTTTTATGTATATTTTGTTTATTTTCAAAAATGTCACTGCCTGCTTTTCCACCGCAGAAGTATTTTCTTCCCTGCTTTTGGATTATAGGCCAAAACAGCTTTTGCACCGCTAAAGTGGAAGCAGAAGCAGGTTTAGCAAACACTAAAAAACACAAAACTGCGATGCAACCTTCAAAAGTAGTTTTCATAATCTGTTGCAAACACTCTCTTAATATGCCTATTTGGATAATTGAACTGGACTCTTCTGTGGTAAGAATGGAGGAGTGCCTGGGTTTAGTAATTTTCCGAGGCCAAGTGTTCTTACTTTTTGATTGAGGAAATGGAGTGAAGCAGCCTCTGGTCTGTTCTGGATAAGTGGATTTGGTATCATGTCTTAACCCTTGAATCAAAGAAGAATCAGCCAAGTTTGAAAAAGAAAAACTGAACCAAAAGACAGAAACAAAGGAAAGAATGCAAAGCAAGACAAGAGACAACATTAAAGAAGAAGAAGGGGTACAAAAGAAAGAAAAAGAAGTTCAAAACATCCCCTTGCTGATCATTCAGAGTCTCTTGCCCGTCATTTAAATCCATAAAGAGGCCTGGAACAAACCCAGGAAGCCCACATAAGGAGTCCAACAACACAAAAGATGAGATGATCCAATACATACAAGCTACAAAGAAAAAGTTCAAACAAAGAAGAAATGCTTGAAGATGAAAGAAGAGGAAGTATTAGGGATAGTTGATTGCCATGATCTCTCGTCTAGGATGGGCATCAGAAGACTGTCCACGGTTCATTGAAGCTAAAAAGTAAGAAGCTATTAATTTTGCTCCAACTCCATCACGAGAGGAGCCTTTCACCCAAATCCTATCCCTAAAAGAAAGAGTGAGATGGAGTTGAGGCTTGGCCTGAGATTTTTGCAAAGACTCATGCAATAGGTCAGTGGCAAGATGGTGAAGAGTTTTGATTGCCTCTAGAGAAAGTAGAAAATAGGCTAGAAGGGGCACACCTAGGAGCTGTTAAGGAAACATGCCCAAGACAATGTGCAGTGACTCCTTCCTCCCTTGAATCTGTCTTCCTCGAGACCCTTGCTTCTTCACTTGAGCTCTTGATGCTTAGCCTTGATAGTAGAGTGTGCACATGAGCTATTTAGGTGCATTTGATTGCTTGAACTAAGTCATTCCTCTCAAACCAGATACATCTACACTATGTATGACTTCTTCTTACCTTGACCATTACATTCATGCATATTTTCTTCATCATCTCATCACTGGTAGTATGCTTAGTTTATGCTTGAGGACAAGCATTGTGTAAGTGTGGGATGGTGATGAGCTCATTTCATATCATGTTTTGAGCTCATTTAAGCTACTGTTTTCAATGATTTATTCCCTAATTACTTATTTCACACTTTATTTAGTGCTTAACTGTGTTGTTGCAGGTTTGAAGATTAAATATGCCAAAATTGTGCAAACTAGCTCAAATCTATGCAAAAACGAGGCTAACAGATTAAGGCACAAGAGCTGGAGCAGGTGTGCTGATTTTCTGGCGAGGATCTGCCCAAAGCAAAGGGTTGGTGTTCTGTGCAACCGAGCTAAAGGATCTGCATTTTTGTGAATTGAGGTGCATTGCATGATCAAGCCATGTTCCAAAGTCAAATGCAACATTTTATCGTGCCAAATACATAAGACTTGGAGCCAAAGACACCAAGGGACATAAACTTGCCAAATCCGGAAAGAGATGCCAACTACTCAAAAGTTGTCCGGCCAGTTTTAGCAGAGGATGTGCATACTCGGTTTTGCCCTTCAAAAATTGATAACTTCCAAGTCAGATCAAGGGCGGCCTTGTCCTTTGGTAGGAAGACTCTCCAAGTGGTCCTCTACAACCTTGCTGATACATGAGTAGCAGAAAATGGCACCCTGGTTGAGATCAAGTAGAATTTACCAAATCTGGTAGCACTGGAAGTGTATTGATTGCCAAGTCCCTTGCAGCAGCAATATCTTGCAAATGGAGACAAGGGCGGTAATGACCTTTTAATATATTGTAGATACAAGGGCCTTCTACAAGTTATCTGTTCAAGATATACACAGAAAATATAGCTAAGGTCGAGACATTTGGATTTTTTTCACACGGGTCCACATAACCTGCAGAGACACTACTTCCCCTTTCCATGTGCATATATCTTCAGCTAGATCGAGGGCACACCTGAGATTTTACCAAGACGTAGCCCTAAGGGTTTTCTACAATATCTATTCACACATTATACCAAAAGAGGTGGCGGACTTGGACTTTGGGAGAGATTTACAATACTGGGTCTTTTGAAGGAGCAATGACAGAACAGTCCCTTATGCACTGCATTGCTCTAAAATGGCTTTGAGGGTGGTCTAGACATTGCACAGAGAATTTAATCTACAAGAGTTTGACACTTTTATTGATCCAAATAGACTTTGGGTGGCAGCTAGGAGGCAATTCAAGGAAGAGAAGCAGAGTTCATCCCTGCGGAGGCTATCTTCATATCAGCAACCTTCATTGGATGTCATGGGCCACTGGTCTGCATTTATCTCGATTGTATTAGCTCATGCTTATAGCATGAGCTATGCTTTATTAGATTCAAGGCTTGGTTGAGCCAAACTACATGTTTTGATTCAAACACTTTTGCCTTAAATGTCATCATTTTATTCCTTTTAGATGTGTATGCCTAGATTGCTCTCGTTTATCATGTTTTGATCAAATGTGATGAACTATCTACGTAGTTTATGTATTGTTGATGACTCACTTGCATGAATAGAACATTGAGTATGCACACACCTTCGCCCTTGGGGAAGGACCTCTAGCTTTAGGTGTCATATCTAAACAAACAGTTCATATCATGATCTTACCTTCCCTTTCATGCTAAAGGTGAGGCCTGACAGCAAAATTCCCTTCGTGATAGGTAGACTAGTTTGTAAACCTCGGAAGAGGCCTAACTATACATGAGTTTGGTGGTCTAGAGGATGAAAAGTGCATGATAGGCAAGGCATGAGTTGGAATTGAACCATGCTAGTTATGCAATATTTCTAAGTCTTGAATCACTTTATCAAAGTCTGAATATCTCCTATTTTTGTTGTGAATTTGGATTAGTTACCTTCAAAACAATTGATCCCCATCCCCTTAGCTGTCAAATGGAGTGGTTTTATTTAATTCTGTTTAGTAGTTTAAGAGAAAAACCCAACTGAATTTTCGGTTACATTGAACACTTTGATTTCTTAAAGCATGTTAAGACTTTACTCTCCGTGGGTCATGACCCTTGTTCACAAGCATTGTATTATAATTTGACAGTATACACTTTACACGCATCATGAATGCAGACTATGAAGGGAGTTTGGTTGACAAGATGTCTATGATGAGTTATATGTTTACCTTGTAGGGAGGACAAATTTGTTGGATGTCCATGTTACAATCTATAGTTGTACTATCTACTACTAAGTCAGAGTATATGACAACTAGTATATGGCCCGTGTCCTAAGGCCACGGCAAGCACAAAAATGTTGGACTCCGTTTGGGCAAACACGTTGAAACTATATGAAGTCGCATGTCATATCGAAGTGCACGATGCCACTGGTAATTATGGCGACCTCCATTTTAAAAAAC
>JAOYMZ010000071.1:0-10340 GCA_025802335.1 Pinguicula primuliflora | reverse complement strand
GTTCGGCATCAAAAAAAAAAAAATTTGTGTCAAGAGCCATCATAATTCTTTAATTTTTCATTTTGATAATTTGATTGTTGTTTGTTTTTGTAGGTATCTATGATGTGACCATCGACGCTGAATCCAAGACAGCAAAGATCATGGGTCAAGTGGACCCTACCTATTGCGTCCGAGCATTGGCAAGGTGCGGGGTCCACGCGGAGCTAATATGGGCGAATATCAGCCATCCCCGAGCGAGGACGAGGAGGCGAATGTACCACGGCGACATGTCATCTAACAACAACTACTACTACGATCAGACCTATGGCTCCGGCTACCGGTGCTCCTTGCCGGAGGGTATGTGGCATGATGTTCCTCGTAGTTACCCGACATATTATTCCCTGCCGGAATATCCGTACCATAATAATAACAGCTACTATAATCGATCCCGTCATATCTCTTGGTACCCTTGTAATTCCAGTATTCATAACGATCCCCGATATTATTATTATGATGATGATGATGGATCGATCAACTGGTGTAGCATAATGTAACGAGTCGTGTGGGCATCTCATGAGAAATGCTGTGAATAGAAAGAATTAGGAAAGTTTCATATGAATGGAATCTGTTTGTGGATTGCTCCAATGAATCCTATCGTCGAATAATTCGTGATGAAATTTGCATCCAACTCAATTCTTATTGATGGTGATGTTATTATTTATCAGACGTTTTCAATTCAATTATCCGTGGTCCGTCCCCTACCATTTTATTTCTTAATTTTCGTGCAAAAAAATAAAAAACGAAACTGGTTGTTCTGCGTCGTGTCGTGGGACCTCTGAAAAGATCATCTTTCTGCGCTTGCTAGCATCGTGGGTTTGGTGTGGTGCCAACTTATTTGCCCATTTCACTGTCATCAGTCAGTCACCAATTGGTAGGACAAACACAAGAAATGGTCTCGATCGAGTTGCCAATGGGGGCCCCCTTGGACTCTTAGTCTAAGGTGGGCGGAAGCCTGACAGATAGATAATGCTATTGTACAGTGGTGCCGGACACAATTACATAGCTCTCATGTAGGATTCACGCACACCAGCATATTAGTGTGTGTGGACACACACAATCGTGCGTGCATGCCTGTAGCAGCGCCCGTGACCTAACCTTTTTTTTAATTTTTGATTTTTATTGATAGCAAAGGTGATTATACAAATAAACTCCGAAAGTTAGCATAGTTATGAAACAACAACAACGGGACGCCCGTGACCTAATCTACTGACTATTATTATATTAGCAAATCGTAGAGTTACAAATACAATCAATTTGGATGAAAATTTTCATAGAGTATGTCACCTCCTCCTAGTTCTACTCCTACTCCTACTCCATGCTGGGCCGGTCCTGGGGTTCGGGATGCCCTAGCCGGACCCCAGGGCCGGATGCCCCCTAGCCCAAGGGTCGAACTAGACTGGAATTTGCATTTAATATATCAATATACTTGCCCAAGAAAGCTAGATAAAGCATATGTATCATTGCAATGATCATCTCCATCAACATGGTATGCAGACAATTCAATAAACTCAATGTTTGGAATGTGATTTAGCAGCAGCTTTCATGGCACCTAACTCATACTTTGGTATTGCAGTCCCACTTTTGGTACCACGAACAATTTCTGCAGTTTTAGCCTTAGGAATCAAATATGGAAGTATGTATTGTTCAATACCGAAAAAGCATCCGCTGAAATTCCAAAAGTCACTGACTAGTTGTAAACCCGGTTCAGGAGGGGAAGACAATAACCTGGGAGAAACTTGAAGACAATAACATTGGAAAACAGTAACATGGGAAGACATTAACAAGAGAAGAGCTTTCAATGGAACTAATTCCTTTCCTCGTAGATTGTAAATCTTTGAAGGCATCCTGTTATACTTAGATGGACAAATTACCTATTCAATCTTTCCGTAAACAAAAAAAATGCAGAAATGCCTTAGAAGTTTCAGAAATATCAATTTAGGGATAATGGCATGAAATGATCACTTTTAAGGCCTAGCTATACCACCATGGGAAAAGAGAGGAAGCAAGTGAGCGATTAGAGATGAAATTCTTGGAGACACCAACACCATTGATAATAGAGCAAACATTTAAAAATTGAAAATTATGGATCATTGCGAGAGAGATGAAAAATTACCAACTTCTGCCACGCACAGAGATAAATTTGCATATCCAAATCGTACAATTATCTCCTCCTTGTATCGGAAAGCGCCTGAAGAAAAGAATGGAAAATCAAAGTAGTCGGACGTCTACCGAGAGATTTCCCATTCCTTTCTCTGCCTCTACCGAGAGATTTCCCATTACTACACGCCTTTATGATTAGTTTCGCCGGGTCAATTTCCCATTCCTGCCTCTGCCTCCTGGTCGTTGGCACCGGTGCTGGTGGGACGATAGTGACGGGAGCGGCGGCGGCGACAGTCGGTGGAGTTGGATGAATCTTCTTGATTCTTGCCCACCGTCCACGCCCTGCTCATCGATTCATCAACTCTGCCCATGGATGCCCCCTAGCCGGATGGATGCCCTAGCCAACCGTCTCATCCGGCTTACCGGTGGGCCGACCCTGACTCCATGCATTTGATGAGAAACAAAGTGTTTGGCATTGGACAAGGAAATGTACGAAGCTCTTATCTGATAAATAAGGAAAGGTCAAAACATAGAAAACAAACTGTTTCGCTATCATGAATCACAAACAGATATGTATGACGGACGACGAAGATGGGGGCGGAAGAACTCATTTCCCGTCAAATTGGAAGAAGAGAATTCTGTATGAGTCATGTGCGCTAGGATTTTTTTTAATGTTCAATTAAATCCTCACCATTAAGATTTAAGTCAAATGGATGTATTGGATTTGAGGGTACAAATTGTGGCTAATTTTAAGGCTTAGGAACCTGCCCGTCCATCCTAAAAATTTCAATTACCATCTACCGGAGTTGTGAATCGGAAACAGGGCTCTCGTTTCGCCATGGTGGCGTATGATGGAGACTGTCCTTGTAGGCATCGTGCATCTCGAGGAACCGGAGGGTGAAGGCAGAGTGGATTTTCAGAGGAGGAAGGTTCGGCGGGCAGTGCTAAGTGTTGGGCGCAACGGATAAAAATAATAATAATAATAATAATGGAGAAATCAAGCAGGTGCGGAAAATAAATGGACACTGAGAATTTAACGTAGTTCACCCTCAATTTTGGGCTACGTCCACGGGACAAACTCCGAACAATTCTTCCACTGTAAAATAGTAGGTACAAGAGAGTCTTTTACAGAACATCTAGAGGCTAACCAACACCGGAGATCTACCCAAAAATATTTCTCCAATATTTTGGTCACTTCCCCAATTTAGGAACGCCCTAAATATCTCTCTTTTCTGATACAAGGAAAAACCCTCCTTGGTTTTCTCCTTCTCTCGATTTGTTGGTGTGCTGCGAAACGAAAGAATCGTCTCCTATTTATAGGCAAGGAACAGCAGTCATGTTTGAAAAAAAAACTTCCAGAAGCCATCCTATGCAGCTCGCCTTTGTTGAAAAATGTCCGCAGCTAAAGTTGAAATGAGACATCACCACCACTTGTCAAACTTTATCTAGATGTATGTCTTGAAAATTGTGGCCCTCCCCCCATGTGGAGGGACCAACACTAAGTTCGCCGTTTCGATGTCGTTGACCACTTGGTCAAACCCTCTGGATATTACCCTCGCCGCGGCGAGCGCGATGCGGGCAACGGGGGTGCATATGCCATTGAAAGATGAGAATAGGCTTGTGATACCGCCGAATCCTTGGCCTGAATACAATTCACACGGACGGGAGTTGGGAAAGTCACATGACCTTCATTTAATTTTAATAATTCAGTAAACGCGAGCCATTAGATTTCAAGAAATCAATGGTCAAGATTTGAGGATTAAAATTAGGACAAATTTGAGTGATGTGGAACCTACCCATATATATATATAGGGGCAGGTTCCGTAGCCCTAATTTTTGTCCTGATTTTAGTCCTGATTTTTCAATTCCGGCCACTAGGATTCCTCGTTGACGGAATTGGGCACATCGTTAGAAAGTTTATACATAGGAGATCATGTGTTCAAGTTTTGGTCCGGTTCCGGCGACGAAGTCGCCGGAATTTTTTAAAACCCTATTTAGGACTACTTAACCCAATGGGGAAATGTGAACCCTCCGTTAAACGGTGATAACGCCGTTGAAATATCACCAAAACTTGAACATATGATCTCATATGTATAAGCTTTCTAACAATGTGCCCAATTTCGTCAACGGATAATCCTAGTGACCGGAATTGAAAAATCAGGGCTAAAATCAGGGTCATATAACCTTCCCTATATATATAGAGAGAGAATTTTTTTCAGGTGCCGAAAAATTGGAATGATGTCGAAATTTAATCTCAGCCGTAGGATCTGTCTGAACGGCCAAGATCATTTCACTTAAAACGGCACTGTATGATAAATTCGGCACCGTAAGTTCAACGCCTGACAAAAATTGTATATATATAATATAAAACAATAAATGCCAAGTCTTCCATCACCACACACTTGATGAGGGGTCAAGTTCACTTTTTCCCTTTACATGCCATCCCTTTTCTTCTTGACTTAATAGATGTGCGCACTATATATAAGCACATGAAGATGAAGATGACGGGGTGGTGGGGAATCATGGTGGATGTGGTAAATGGAAAGGATGATGAAGTTGGGGGCGAATTTGGAATTGAAAATACATAAAAATTATAGTACTTTATTGGCTAAAACCAACCTAAATCCAAATACTATCAGGTCTAAGTCTCCTCGCAGGCAGTGTAATCAGGAGACAACAGACGCTATCATCTTAAGCATTGAAGAATAGGGAATGGAAGTAGATGCAAGCAGATCAGTTGGAGTAACAGATGGCAGCTCATACACTTATCGGGAGCATAATGAATTAGAAGCTACAACCACGAAAATAAGTGAACAACTTGCGCAAACAGAAACAGACCTGGCATATCTCGCACCGGCTGAACATAGCATCATTCTGTTGCCGAAAAACATGGAAATTGGACGGAGCTCGCTGGGAGAGATGGGAGCACAAATTATGGCGATTGAGGCAACATAAACTTTTGATTCGCAGCAAAATGCACGTGCTCTTGAAGAAGGGAAATCTGCCTTGGGATACAAATTGAAACCATTTGTGAAGAAATTGAACGATCGGGATTTAAGGCAAATCACGCACAAGAAGGCACATACACACTAAAGCGGGCTGAGACAAAGGAAATATCTTCAAGTAGGCCCAAAGATATGAAAATAGGTTCACTCAAAACAGACGCCCTACAGCCCGCTCTGTCCAAATAGTCAAAATGAATGTTATGCCACGATGCTAGCTCGTAAGTCGAAGGCAAGAGAAATTAAGCATCTTAGAATGGAGAAGAATAGGCAAAAGAGTGAGTAAACAAGAAACACATGAAAGTCTTGACGAAAGAAGCCAAACAAAGAAGGATGGTAGCAAACATGCTAGAGGTTGAATTGGATGATAACCACATGGAAGCACTAATTAGCATCTAGATTAGAGATAAATAGGAAATGGGGAGATCTAAAACTTTATGACTATAGTTAGAACCCAGACGGTTGGATAATTTCTCATAATAGTGTTGAAAATTACATATTTTTGTCGCAATAAATTCTTATTTATAAGAAGAGTAATACTACATGTATCCTCAATTTTAATCTTATTCATAAACCCCATGATGTGGCAAGGATTACAATCACACGCTCAAGCACAATTATTTTTTAAAGTGTGGTTGAGATGCTTGCCACATCATGATGTTTATAAATAGGGTCAAAAGTGAGGGTACAAGTAGAATTATTATTATAAGAAAAAGTGAAGTATATTAGGAGGCAGGAGGCTACGAGTGTGTTTAGCAAATCTCGCTGATAATTTAACTGATAACTGATAAGGTGGCTGGTGACTGATAAGGTGACTGGAGACTGATAAGGTGACTGATGAGGCGACTGATGAGGTGACTGATAAGGTAACCTGATAAGCTGACTGATTTGATTAGACTTGTTTCGCAAATTTACCTGATAAGGTGACTGATTTTCGTAAAATGACATAAAAGACATTATTTTATATTGTAATTGTATTTTTAATAATATTTTGTATCATAATTATTATTAAATAAAAAATATTTTTTAGCATTAATAATTCTAATTTATTGTTTAAACAAATAGCTATTATTTTAAATATTAATAATAAAGTTTAGAAAAATAAAAATAATATAATCATGATATAGACGTATAAGTATATAAAGACAATAATAAAATTGGAATGAAAACTTATAGGTCACCTTAATTTTTTATCAGACTAAAAAAATGTTTTTTCTAATCAGTCGTCTTATAAGACAAAAGGTGGACGTTCATGTAACAGACTTATTTTGTCAATTTGACATATAAATCAGAATTGACTTATAAAGCGACTCTAAACACAGTCTAAATTTTAATATTTGGACACCACCCAATTCACTAATGATTAATGAATGTGAGGGGTTTTTTTTTTTTTGCTAGGTGGGGAAAATGGAATTGTAGCCAAAAACAACTAGACTCCATCACGATGTCGATTTTTAGTAAATTATTTAGCTATCGTGGCTCTGCTCTGCTTAATATTAAATAAATGAATGTTCATTGTGATCCTTCCGTCCGTTAAATAAATGAACGAATGTTCATAGTGCTCACCATGTTTTGTTTTTCTATTGATAAAATCTATACCTGTTCTTGTTGTCAAATTCCTATTTCTATTTTGTAATTATAATAATTTCTTTATTTTAAGAATTATGACGGAGATTTTGTTCTGTAATTTTATTCGTCTACAAGATTCACGCAATGTGCAATTGCAAATTCCATTTATTTATTTTATCCGTCAGTAAATACCAGGATCCTGCTCTGATTCTCTCTTCACTTGAAAACCTTTGATTCTCATTCGATCGATGGCTATACTTACGATGCGACGGCAATTTTCTTACTCTGAATTTCTGCAGTTTGTTTGTCTGTACCAAGAAATCTGAAATACTTACGGGTTGTCAGTGTGTTGCTCTCGGAACGGAAAAAATCGATTGTTTTTTTTTTGAAGATTCTGATACAAAGATGTCACTTCCGACCTACTTCCCTTTGAGATGGGAGAGCACCGGCGATCAGTGGTGGTACGTCTCTCCCATAGACTGGGCGGCGGCAAACGGACATTACGACGTCGTCCGCGAGCTACTCCGTCTGGACGGCAACCACCTCATCAAGCTCGCATCCCTCCGACGGATCCGACGCCTCGAGACCGTGTGGGACGACGAGGAGCAGTTCCACCACGTAGCCAGTTGCCGCTCCGACGTCGCAAAGAAACTGCTGTCGGAATCCGATTCCAAGAAGGGCAAGAATTCACTGATCGGATCGGGATACGGTGGATGGCTGATCTATACCGCCGCGTCGGCAGGGGATTTGGATTTTGTGCGGGAATTGCTCGAGAGGGATCCACTCTTGGTGTTCGGCGAGGGGGAATATGGGGTGACCGATGTGCTGTATGCTGCGGCGAGGAGTAAGGATGGCAGAGTATTCAAGGAGGTACTCGATTTCGCTGCGTCGCCGAGGCTTCCTGCGGCGGCGGGAGGGCATGACTGCGGCGGACAAGTACCGGCTGCTTATAAGTTTGAGATCATGAATCGAGCTCTCCATGCTGCTGCGAGAGGAGGAAATGTGAAGCTGTTGAAGGAACTGTTGAGTGATTGCTCCGATGATGCGGTGGATTACAGAGATCGGCAGGGCGCCACAATCCTGCACGCCGCCGCCGCCCGCGGACAGGTCGAGGTCAGAATCCAATTCAGTGTTGAATTAGTTGTAGTGTAATTCGATTAATCAGTCTTCTGGTAATTCGATGCAGGTGGTCACAGATCTGCTCCTTACCTCCTCCGATATCCTAACCACCTCCGCGGACAACCACGGTAACACGCCGCTGCACGTGGCGGCTCACCGCGGTCATCTCCCCGTCGTCGAATCCCTGATCCTCGCATCACCCTCGTCAATCAACGCCACCAACCACGATGGCGACACATTTCTCCACGCAGTCATCACCGGTTTCCGAACGCCGTGCTTCCGGCGCATGGACCTCCAGATCGATCTCATGAAGCATCTGTTGACAGGGAAACTCTTTAACATCGATCGGATCATCAACTTCCAGAACAGGAAAGGGAGAACCGCCCTCCATCTCGCCGTCGCGGAGAATGTTCACTCAGATCTGGTGGAACATCTCATGGCCGTAGATTCCATCGACATCAACATCCGCGACGCGGATGGATGGACCCCTCTCGACATCCTCCGTCGCCAGCCTGAATCCCAATCATCGGAATTGTTGACCCGGCAACTGATCTCCGCCGGCGGGATCTTCACCTCGCAGGACTATTTGGCGAGAAAAGTCATCGCGTCGCATTTAAAGAAACAGAGTATAGGGAGCAGCCCAGGCACATCGTTCAAAATCAGCGACGGCGAAATTCTTCTGCACACAGGGCTACGGCTTGAGAATCCTTCCGAAATCCCAAGGCCTAAATTGATCTCCCCTCAATTCAGCCCAAAAAACGGCGGGAAAATCGCCAGCATCCATCATCCTGCAGCACAGGGTCTGAAATGGCTCCTTTTCCATTTGCCTAAAATGAGGAACAGAACCTCAGCCAAATTGAAGAAGCTCGTCGATGGCACTTGTGCCACAACTTCCGTTCAAGTTCACGTTCCTCTCCGGCAGAGGTTTTCGAACAACTACAACAACAAGAGACCACTCTCTGTACGGAGTAATTTTGGGAGTCCCGCGCCGAAGAAGAGGCTTGCTTCTCACAAATCCCGATCGAGTTCGTTTACGAAGATGTCGTTTTCGTCGCATAACTCTGCTGGCGTTGAGATTGATAATGATATTGCAAAAGCCTCTACTGTTTCTGTTGATCGCCATGGATTTGGTACCAAGACCAAGAGGGTGATGATGAAGCAGTACCTGTGCTTTGGGGGTCAGAGCCAACACATACACATTGGATGTGCGCCTGCGCCGGGTGATTTGGAGACGTACGACATTTATGAGCAGACGGCAGCTTGATTCTATATGTATTTGCGACCATGGGGTGAAGCATTAGACATCCAAAAAATAAATTTGTAAGTTATTTTAAAGTTTGATGTTGTTGGGAGGAAATAATAAGTTTTTAGTATGGTAAAAAATGTGTTCACCGAGTGCATGTTAGGCAGACTTGTATGGATATGATGGTTGAGGATAGAGGTCACGAAGCTGGGTTGAGATTCCCAGCCCGGCAGATTAACAGACTGGCCTGTTTAGCCTGTTTTAATTTTTTATTATTATTTATAAATTTTATATTTTTTCATACTATTTTTTTTAATCTTCTGATTTTGGGCCTGCCTAAATTTTTTTTTTGGCCCAAGAGGCAAGCTCCAAACTTAGGCCCGATTTAGGGTACGAATTAAAAAAAAAAGTCTTCCTCTTCCGATAAAAAAAACCCTCATTTGTCATCTCGTCTCATACTTCCAACTTCAAGTTTCATCCTCTTCACTTCTTCAGTCTTCGGCAAGAGCAAACTCTGGTAAACATTGCTTATGTGATTTGTAAGATAAATTGTTGCAAGCTATTCTTTCATCATGAAATTTCTACGAGAATCTTGGTAAACATTGCTTATGTGATTTATAAGATAAATTGAGGCCTATATGTTGAGTGAACTATATTCTATTTGAAAAAGGTTTCAGTAGGTGGCGGTTGATAGAGAAATCTTTGATCATAATTTCCATTTTAGTAGGCGATTTGCTTGTTGAGATCTAATTCTATCTTGAGTATTTAAGATTTATCGATTTAGTTGTTGTACATTTTTTTGATCAATAATAAAATTAGGCCAAACAGGCTAGCCCGTTTTGTAAATAGGCTAGCCTGGTCCGGCCCATTTTTTTGGCAGTGCGGGTCAGCCTAGCCCGTTTTGTAAACAGGCTAGCCTGGCCCGACCCACATTTATAAAATAGGTAGGTTGGGTTTCAAAACTCAACCCGCCAACCTGTAAACAATGGTCGTTTTGACTTGTACTGAGTCAAAACGACGCCATATTTGTACACTTAAGTTAAAACAACGTCATTTTAACTTAAGACAAGTCAAAACCATGTCGTTTCATCATCTGTACATAATTAAGTAAAAAATGCCTAAGTATGCCCAGCATTCTTGTAAGAAAAATATTACCAAACTTCTTACCTCCTTTATGTCTTGAATCGAATCTTGTTGGGGATTTTGGGCACATGACTTATGTCCATTATCATTTTGTTACATGTATTATTACACCTGTTACACTAACG
>JAOYMZ010000070.1:0-10340 GCA_025802335.1 Pinguicula primuliflora | reverse complement strand
ACCGGCTGCCCAATTGAAAAAATTGTACACGCAAGGGGAAAACTGACCACAGTAAAACTGTCCATAAGAACTGGACTCCTGGTTTAAATAAGGGAATATTGGGTAGACTCATAATATTGCACACAATTTTATTGAGTATATTCACATTCCTATTAAATTAATCTCCACGCGCGCAACCACACACGAGACCCAAACATAACGTAAACGGTCGGACTCGATATTTATCAAAGGACTCAGAGATCCAATTATGTGCTGAATCAGTTAAATTAAATTTTTTTAGTAGGTCTAGTTAAATCTTACTATTACAATATTGGTTGGCTTTTTCGGGCCAAAGTTTCGAGCCCATTTGAACTGATTTCGGGCCAGAGTTTAGACAGGTTTATTTTTCGCACGTTCTCTTCATCCACGGTTAACCACTCCCACGATAGATCCATCACCTTCCACAATCTCCTTGCACGCCCATTCCCACAATTTCTACTGCTACTAACCAAACTCTACTGCTACGTTCTTTGATTGCAGTTTATAACATATAAGTTTCACCTTTCACCTCTAATGACTTGAATGTAGTTACTTGTACGAGATGAAGATGGTTCACTTGAGGACACTACCACTTCTAATTGAGAATGTGAATGACCAATATCTAGGTACTGTCCAAATATTGCCGCTGATTTTCTTGAGGTGAGCCATGCATACTGATTTTTTTTTTGTGTGTGTGTGTTTGGGAATTGAAGAACCAGACCTTTTTTCAGCCAAATTTACAAGAGATGAAGATGTGAAGCCTGCTGACGCTCACCTTTTCATTTGTTTGTTGAAACATGTTACTCATCCCTTGCCGTTTCATCTCGGCCAATTGGACATGACTTCCGATCCAGCCTTGAATGCGACTTGAGCAGCTACTAAATGGAGTAATGTACCGATACAATACATTTATGCTGTTTTCAAGTACTTATATTGGTAAGCCATTATTCAATTTACGATTTTTATTTTATGGGTATTTATTTAATTAAATGCGTGTTGTTTCATCAGTTTCATTCGGATGACAATGCCTTGACCAGATTTCCCATTTAAGGCCATAACCATCCATCTCCAATGTGGCGTGATTTTCTTGATCCTCGTTTCGAGAAGAACTAATCTATAAAAATCCAGCTTTGACGGAGTTGGGAGGAAGATGTTCCAGAAAATTCATTCCAATTCATCTGCGGAATCTTCCCTCAATCCCATACCAAGCCGCCGTTCAAGGACTGAATTGTGGATCTGAATTGTGGATCTGAATTGCTGATCTGCGTCAATCCTCTGTTCTTGGGTTATCTTCCCCAACACAGGCCATTGATAATCACTGCTGAATTTGGGATAAATAGGCCTCCCAACATCCTGAGTATTCTCCGCTTCCCTGGTTTCTCCCGGTGGCGCGCCCTGGTGAGTGAAAGGAGTTTTTCACCTGCCGAGTCGAGCTCTTTTTCGATGTTGGTAACATGAACTCTGAGCTTCCAATTTTCCGAGTCTTCCGGATCCAATGAACCAGCAGTTCTCCATCTGGGTGTTCCATTCTGTCCCAGCCTTCGCAAAGCAGGAATGCCGTTAATCTGGTGGCCGACTCTTCTCCGCAATTTCCACGAAAGGCAGCACCTTGGGATCTGCTCTATCGTACCCCGCCTTGGGACTTTGGTTCTTTCTGTCTTGGATATGTAATTTTCACTTTAAAAAAACAAAAAAATAAGGTCCTACCGGGAGTCGAACCCAGGTCGCTGGATTCAAAGTCCAGAGTGCTAACCACTACACCATAGAACCGATTTATGAATGCCTCGTTATGTTTATATATAAATAAAGTGCAACTTCATCATCCGTAACGAACAAAACCCACAAATGTTTTTTTGCCAAGGAATAAACAATAAATTAAAACAACCAAAAATAATATAAACCACGCTTATTGTGTGGACACCATACGCTGCTTCTCTCATACACGCACATACCGTATCGGTGTGTGTGGATTCCACATGTACCCATTCGAGAGAGTAGTCGAATAGTGCACAAAATAAGCGGTGCCCTATATACGTGCTTATAAACAACACTTCAAAGATGGGTTGATTTATTAGTTGGAGTCACAATTAAAAGTCGGATAAATTGGATAAATGACTTTCGAAAATTATATTTTGAATTGTAACATATTATTTTATTTTTGATTTACTTTTATTGTTATTTTACTTAAAATCATTAAAAGAAAAGAAAAAAAAAGAAACAAAATACTATACTGTCTTAATGTCTTCTAATCAAGTCAATCGTCGGAGCACTTTTCATTTTCACTGCATCACCGTCAAGAAAAACCTTTTTTCAGACATTAAAATTGAACAATGTGACGCTCTTCAGCTTCGACTCGAATCATCTTCAATATGTCGCGAGATAAATCTTCACAAGCCCTTACTCGTGGCTCGCAGAGAGAGACAATGGAATAAGTGCAACTCGAATTGCCGATCAATTGTCCGGCAAAAGTTGCTCAAATACGTACATGAACGACTCCCATTGTCGGGTCATCACGCCTGTCGGGATGAACCCGCTATTCATATACGAGGCCATGCACGAACTATGCAGGAGTTCCTATTGGTGGAGGGTCTATCATCAACTTGATTGATGTTTGTAACAAACATGGTGACATGTTTGTGAACTTCATTTGATCTATTGAGAAATGGAAGATCTGATACTCAACATATCATGTCAAAAATTCCTCATATACATAACGATGTCATTACGTAGCAAAAAAATATAATGACATGGGACAAAAAAGTGTCACAACTATACTTCAGTAGCCAGAGTTACTATCTGAGGGAGAGAGGGATGAAACATGCTAGTAACCACCTTCATCGCTCCTGGGTTTGGCATCTCCATCTAAGGATGGAGACGACCCATACCCAGAGCTATCTCCAGGCCTTGCAGAATGAGGTAGATGTGTTGGAGGGGATGGAGGTGGTGACCCTTGCAGAATGAAGTTCATTTTCCTTCAGTATTCTTCTAGTTCTTCTTTCCACGCCCGCTGAGCAGCTGCGACCACCAGGGGAACAGGTTCAGCTACCTCATCTTCCTCCCCTTCTCCCTCCCCTTCTTTATCCTCATCATCAGCATCAACATCCTCTCTCTTCTCGTCCTCTTCTTCTTCTTCCTCCTCCTCCTTGTCCTCCTTCTCCTCCTTCTCCTCCTTCGCCTCCTTCTCCTCCTCCTCCTCCTCCTCATATTCTTCCTCCTCATCCTCAGCATCTTCAGTTTTTATCATCTTAGTGTCCTCAGGTTCCTCATCAGGATCACCAACATCATTTGATTTGTTGGCCTATTCCTCCATCAGACTACCAACCTCTGTAGCCTCAGAATCAATTTCAAGGGCCTTAAACAAAGACCAACAAAGTAGAAAATAAGTATTCAAATTAACGCGACTATAAATATGTATGATCTTTCTCACACATAAATACAATGTTAAACAACACATGGTGAATTTGTTTGTCTATAGGAATAATTTCCTTTCTATTTAATAGATTAAGGATTCACATATGGTTCGTTCTTATCCACTGGTGATGCAGGGAGGCTGTTTACCTCTGTTTCGTCATCCATATCGGATGAAGAAGAATTTTGGTGCGAGCCAGACATGTTGAATATGTATTTTGTGAAATTCTGTAGCAAATGACGCTTATGAAGATGAAGACACGCAGGGAAAGAAGTAATGGAATTTGAAAAATATGTATGATCGTGCTTGTATTGACTGAAGTGAGCAAAGGATGCATATGAAGACAAAAAGACACATATAGGGTTTACGAGCAGGCCGAGAAGGCGAAAAGATACTTCGGAGGACAAGAGAGTAATTTAATTTGAAAAGACTTTGTTACTACAGCCCCTAAACTCTTATACGTGTAAAGAACGTATGGTCGGGTGATACAGTGCATCGCTCCCCATACACACCACAGCGCACCATCCTGAAACTATATAGGTGCACACCGCTATAGGTATAGGTCGGGCGATATAACACACTGCTATAGGTGCACTATCTCATGTGCAGTGCACACATACACCAACATTGATGTATGTGGGGCCCACCTGCTGGTTTGTGAGAAAGCAGTGTGGCGCACCGCTTTTGAAAAGCTGTGCGCAATATTAGTTTTGGATCGAGCTTAACTTTATTGGTCTTTTGGGTTTACACGTAATGACAGAGCCTCGACTGCAGAGATAGGAACAAATGCACTATCCAAGGTGTGTGCGAGAGAGTATCGTGCACTAAACTCGACACCCTTTGCACGAATTTGAACTGAACTAAATGTCTTATACAGAAGATAAAAATCTATATAAAATACTCATAACAATCCTTTTATCAATTATATAAAATAAAGTTAACATGTTACAAATGTCGTAGTCAAACAAGCTAAAAATAGAGATTCATGCTCATGTCATTTTTTTTCCAATATTGGGTTGCCCAATTTAAATTTAACCTAACAACATGGAGATTCATGCTCATGTCCTCGTCCTTTCAACGTCAGACTGCATAGATGAAACAAAACAGATATTGAGGTCATTCCAGATATTCAGGATGAGGTAATCACAAACTTGGGGGAATCGCTCAATGACAGAGCCACAATGACAGAGCCACGTTTTCTGATAATTCGATTACAGAAAGAATGACTCGTTAAATGGAAGTTTGATAACAATCAGAAGCTGTCCAATGTTGCAAGAGAAGGGGGAATCTGTGATGGACGAGAAAGCGATGGAGTAAACTTTACTAGCCCATGATAGGGATTGCTAGAAGAGTTCAAGCGAACAAAATCAGGAGAGAGCAAAGTCCATTAGGGGCATATCACTTTATTCCAAAAGACACATAGCCCCACTTCACTAGTAAGAGTGGTGTGTGGGGATAATTGGTAGAAGGCCATTGATTTATCTTCCGGAATATAGATAGCTGCACATAATAATATAGTGTGCCTTATTCTGGTGGGGACGGAATCGGAGAAGGAAGTGACGTTGCATGTTACAAATGAGGAGTAGGTTTCTTGTTATTGTATCTATTTATAGAACAAGAATTATCATAATTACATCGTTCCAATTGTTCAACATCACAACAGTATATGAAAATACGCGCTCTGTTAATGAAAATATGCAACACGTGCAGATTAGCAAATGACTATATGTGCAGTCTATGAAAAGACACACTATTTAATGCAGATACATATATCCAGGAAAATGCATGGTTTAGGGCCTGATTACGATATCTGGGTTAAACATGTATTGTCGTGCCATGAAAATCCCTGTAGTTTAGGGCCCGACTGAAATATTTGGATTTTGCACATATAGTCGCGCTCTTTCCATCAGTCGTGACAGCGAATGCTGTTCTTAATACAACGTAGTTGGAGCACGAACAGATCACCGTGTTAACCACGAATAAGTTGTGGTTGTGTCGACTTCAGTGTTCGTTCCAACTTGATTATTTGGGATATTTAATTATTGTTAAAATATATGACAAAACTCTAATTACTCTACTTGATATGCTAAGTGAGTATGAATAGACAAACATGCATGTCTGTACATAAGCTTTTATCGGGCGCTGAGGCACTTGTGTGACTGGAGACAATATTTTCAAGTAGATTAGAAACAAAAATATTTCATTACACTCATCGTAAGAGCAACTTGTCTTGGATACGAATCAATCATACATTGTGCGTCTCAAGATTTAGATAAACGTTACACCAAATTTAAAGTGTTTAAAAATGATGAATTATATACCATAATTATGAATGTATGAGTAATTAATTGATTGTGGTTTTTTAGTGTTATTTTTCTAGAGTCTGACTGTGTTATCCGGGTTAACTATGTATAGCCGTGCTCTTACCGTCAGACATGAACAGAAATACGGATATCGTGCTTATACCAACATAGTTGGAGCACGAATGACTCTTTCGGGATAACCATGACGGGTCGCAGTCTTATCGATTGTTGTGTTTGTATAATAGTTTAGGGCACGACTGCATTATCCGGGTTTATCACATATAGTCGCGCTCGTACCGTTAGACGTGGATAGAATCACATATGTTGTGCATATTACAGGATATTTGGACCACGAATGTCTCTTTCGAGATAACCACGATATGTCGAGGTCTTGTCGATTGCTGTGTTTATTCCGACTATGGTATACGGGATATTTAAGTATGACAAAAATATATAACAAAACTCTTATAGTTTTTTAGCGTTATTTTTTTAGGGTCCGACTGCATTATCTAGGTTTACCACGTATAGTCGCGCTCTTACCGTCAGATGTGAATAAAACCACGAACATTGTGTTTATTACAGGATAGTTGGAGTATGAATGACTCTTCCAGGATAACTACGACAGGTCGCGATCGTGTCGATTATTGTGTCTGTTTAATAGTTAGGTCCCGACTGAATTATCCGAGTTTACCGCGTATAGTCACGCGCATACTGTCAGAAGCGAATAGAACCACAAATGTTGTGCTTATTACAGGATAGTTGGAGCATGAATGTCTCTTCCGAGATAAACACGATGTGTTGTAGTATGTCGATTACTTTGTTTGTTCCGACTATACTATAACGGGATATTTAAGTATGACAAAAATATATAACAAACTTCTAATTACTCAAACTGTTACGCAAAAAAATTGTTACGCTAAGTGGAGTATGAATGGTGTTTCCAGGTAGTCGCACTTGTATCGACTGTTGTGCATATTCCGCCTTGTCTAATCGTATGAAAATGCATAGCATGAAAGTATGCGTTGTATTAATGTCGACCAAGATTATATTCTAAAATTGAAAAAGACCTGAATGTTGATTCCGGGTTCACCACGTATACTATAATTGATGACAACCTAATCCTCTTGAACCATTCAATATCTTGTTGTTAGCTTGCAAAAAAATAAAAAATGTCAAATCGACAATGAAAAAGCATCTCCCTCACTCCTGCGCACGCTGACATTGTAACCTCTCCTACTACTGTTGCCGACATTGCAGCCTCCCCTACTGCTGCGCATGCTAGTGTTGCAGCCTCCCCTACTGCTGTGCATGCTAGTGTTGTTGCTGCTCTTATTCCCGTGCATGTGGAAGCTGACGTCTCCACTCTATCTCCAGTCGTCATTGTCTTGGATGAAGATGACGATGATAATGATGAAAAGGACAATGATGAGGAGGATGACGACGATGAGGAGGAGAATGACGATGAAGATGACGATTATGATGGAGACGACGGCGACAAAGTTGACGAAGAGGACACTGAGGAGGAGGAGAATGACAAAAATGAGAACTCCGATGAAGGTGATGAAGACATTGATGAGCTACCCATCAAATACTCTGACTCGTCCAACAATTCATAGCGAGTGCAGTCCCCACACTCGTGGATTTCAAGGACGAGTCCGACACCATCACCATTGCCTACGTCGGATTCATGGATGAGTCCGGCCAGTGATGGTAGTCAATATTGGTAACAAACTTCTTGGTCGTAAGTAGTCATTCAACTCGTTTAAATGAAAAGTACACTATGGTATTTTATGCAATGATTTATGAGCTTTCTTCTCTTCTTTCGTCTCGATGATAACAACATGAAGATGCATGCCTCGACATACTTTCGCGACATGGACCCTTGTGGAGTCCGTCGAGAAAAGATTGTATGCCATGACACAGGGTAAATTGCTAGAGTAACATAGTCGGGAAAACAGACAAAAATGTCGGGTAAAAGAATGCAGGCCCATCGCCTGTATTCGTGATCAATGATCAACCGTAAAATTAATCGAATTAACCACAAAATATACGTTCGTACCACACAGAATTGAAATTCGTGCACCAAAAATGCATGACTCATATCTAGCTCTTAATAATCTTGTTCATAATCCGCTAGAAGTCAGAATCAGATGCACCTTCAAAAATGAAACCATTTTAAAATTCACAATATTCACGGCGTAGACCTGTCGATGGCCTCTTCATATCTTGCTCCTGCTTTTGACGGAAAATTTGAGCTTAGAATGGAGAAGAATAGAACAAAAATGTTGATTTGTATTTTCCAGCGACTGTGTTCCAGTGACGGTGGTCGGAGTTGGCGGGAATAAGTGTAATTATGTTAGTTTGTAGTTTAGAATCAGTGTTTATTATGTTAGTTTGTAATTATGTTAGTTTGTAGTTTAGAACCAGTTTTAATGATTATTAAAAAAACGTTTTAAATTTTAAAACCTCTTATACACAAAGTGCCAAAACGTTATTCTTATTCTAACAGTAAAATAAAATCTAACAGTTTGTTTTTCCAACCAAAAATGTTCAACCAAACCAAAAGCATTTGTTCCTAAACATTTCAAAGTATTTAGGGCTGTAAACGAACAGAGCTATTCGCGAACAAGCTCGTATTCGGCTTGTTAAAAGTTCGTTCGTTCGGTTCGTTAAGCTTAACGAGCTCGAGCTCGAGCCCGCACTTGTGTTCGTGAACAGACTTAACGAGCTCGAGCTTGTTCGCGAGTTCTTAACGAGCCGCTCGCGAACATTAATATAATAATATTATATTATTTAATTTTTATAGATATATTTAAAAAATAATAATAAAAATAATAAAAAACTCGTGAGCTCGTTCGTAAGCCTGTTCGCGAGTCTGTTCGCAAAAGTGTTCGTGAGCTCGTTCGCGAGCGGGCCACTCGCGAACAGGCTCGAACCGAGCTCGAACACTGAGTTCGGCTCATTAAGCTCGCAATCCACTCGAGCTCGAGCTCAGTTTGTTTACAACCCTAAATGTATTCAACATTTCATATTCTCCGACAGTAGCTAAACATTTTAGGGTTTCGACATTTCACGTTCTTCTTCTCGTCCATATTTCACGCCGCCGTTCTCGCTCAAGACAACGTCGCCGCTCTCGCTCTAGTCTAGCCGCCCCTCGCTTACTTCAACATTGTCGCTTCGATTTCAATTGTGTGTTTCATTTTGTGCTTTAGATTTAGGTTTTCGTTGATTTCGAATTTCATTGATTTAGTTAATTTCGAATTCGATAATATGATTTAATTTCTATTTTTTACCTAAATGAAATTTCAAATTAGTATGATTTCGTCTATGAATTTCCAACTATAAGAATGTTGACATAAGTATAAGAATGTATGGAAACTTTTGGAAAAATTGACTTGTTCATACCTTCGTCTATGAATTGGAAAAATTGACTTGTGAATTTAGATTTCACTTCGAATTCCATTTCTGGTATAGTTGATTTCACTTCTTATTTTCGTTATTATGAAGTCATTTTCTTAATCTGACATTCTTAAAATTATTGTAGTCTTTGTATCTGATGAATACTTCGGGACTTCCATTCCAAGCATCTGCTTCTACAGCAGAACAGATACACGATCTTAATGAGGAAATTGAAGCATTTGAGAATGATTAGGAAGAAGAGCTCGAAGGATCCTCTAAATCCTTCACTAGGTGAAGTATGGGAACTCTTCCACTAGGAGATATTCATCACATTTTGATGAATATCATCACATTTTGATGAATAAATTTGTTGATATTCATCACATTTTGATGAATATCAACAGATATATGGTAACTCTTCCCTAGGAGAAGTAGTTTGGCCAGTAGCTCAACGGATCTCGATGGCAGATATGAATCTTTTATGGCTGAAGTAAGGCATGAGGCTCCAGACAATGAGTTAGATAGATATCTCATGGAAAATCCCGAGCCTCGAAACAGTAATTATTACATTTTAGATTGGTGGAAGATGCATGAGTCTAGGTTTCCCATCCTGGCCAGGATGGTAAGAGATGTTCTTGCAATTTCCATCATAACCGTACCTTCCGAATCTGTTTTTAGTACTTGATGTCGTGTTTTTAGTATTTTTAGAAGCTCTTTGGCACCAAAGATGGCAGAAGGATTGATTTTGACTCAAAATTGGTTGAAAGAACATATTGACATCGAGTCTCTAAGTCAAAATGATGGGACAGAGGATCCAATTACTTATGAACTTGATGAAGGTAATCAGAATAATATTCCACACTAAATTTATTATTAGTTGTTTAATCTTTCTATTTAAATTCATATACACTATTAGTGTAGTGATGGAACTTGATCCAAAAAGCATTATTGAAGGGATAAGTGGATTAGATATTCACGATGATATTAGGTAAGTAAATTGAACATTCTTACATTCTTTTTTGTGAATTTCTTATGAGAACCAGGCTCTTTTGCACCGTCCCTTTTGTGCACAACCGTGCACAACTCATACCCACCACTACCCGTTGTCAAAATTAGTTGCAGCATTAGAAAGGTCATGCATAGAATTGTATATGTTCAAGTTTTGGTGATATTCCGACGACATTATCACCGTTTAACGGAGGGTTATAAAT
>JAOYMZ010000069.1:0-10341 GCA_025802335.1 Pinguicula primuliflora | reverse complement strand
ATCATGCTTTATTCTCTAAAAATAATTCTAATCCCATATCTTTTGATGAATTGGCTCATTCAGAAAGATGGCGTGAAGCTTGAAGCAGGAAATAGAATCTATCCACCAAAACAATACCTTTAATCTTATCACACATCCTGCATGATGCAAACCAATTTGGAGTAAAGTGAATTTTTAGGACGGAACTTTGTGAATTTTTTGGATGAAACTTGATGAGATATGTGAAGTGAGCAAATACAAGGCTCGTTTGTAGCTAAGGGGTAGTCCCAACCGTGTGGAATTTGTGATGAGGACGTCTCTGCACCTGTTGTCAGACTTGTGATCTCACTAACTGCACAACAACACTAGACAATCTACCAACTAGATGTTCAGTTCCCCTTTCTCCATGGTTGCTTCGATGAAGAAGTATTTGTAGAACAACCACCTGGTTTTGTGCAGAAAGGTCAGAAATTTTAAGTGTATAATCTCAATAAGGCACAATACGAACTTACATAAGCTCCTCGAGCTTGGTATAATCGTATCGACTCACACTTTGAGAAGGAAGCCTTTACCAAGTGTCCATATGAACCAACTCTAAACTCAAAGATTTCAGGATATAGTAAGTTTCGAGTTGTTTTCCTATACGTACATGATCTAATCTTTACAAGAAACGATTCCTCCATGTTTCAAGATTTCAAAGATTCTGTGAAATCTGAGTTTGATATGTCTGATCGGAAAAAGATGCATTGTTTCCTGGGGATCGAAGTCTTTCAGAATGAAAATGGAATATTCATCACACAAACGAAATATGCACATGACCTTATGGAAAAATTCAACATGAGAAACTGTAATGCTTTTAAAAATACGCCGGTTCCTGGTTCAAAACATGACACAGACGAGGAACGATAGAAAATTGACAGTACTTTCTTCAAGCAATTGGTTGGAAGGCTGATGTATTTAATAGAAACGCGTCCAGACCTTATGTATACTGTAAGTCTCATTAGTAGGTACATGGAAAAACCTACTGAATTACACCTTCTAGCAACAAAGAGAGTCTTGCGATACATAAAGGAGACAATTAACTTTGGTATATTCTACAAAAGTGGTATATCTGGATTACAAAACCAGCTTGTAGGGTACACTGACAGTGACTATGCTGGTATATAGACGACAAAAAGCACATCTGGCTATGTTTTCATTCTGAATTCTGCAGCCATTTGTCGATCCTCAAACAAGCAACCTGTAGTCACTCTCTCAACAACCAAAGTGGAGTTTATAACTGCTACTTCAGGAACCTGCCGAGCCATGTGGATGAGGAGACTGTTAAAAACTCTGAAGCACCAATAGATCTCTTCCACAATGATGTTTTATAACAATATCTCTACCATCAGAAGGAACTATAGAGCTGAACCCGAACCCAAAACCCAATCGTGCACCCGTAGAAGGAACTATAGAGCTGACTCACTACCCTACACAAGAACAAGCAACATACATCTTCACTAAACCATTAAAATTAGAAGTTTTCTTGAATAGAGAAACATGCTAGGAATTTACATCTATCCTGCAACTATTCCAGCAAAGGAGGATTCAGTTTAATTGAGGATTTCAAAATAATTGAAGAACCTGTAAAAGGCCATTATTGAATAAGTCATTGCTTGTTAAGTCTTGTTTAGAGTTAATAAACGGAATCCTATTCTTAAGGATCAAAGTCTGCTCCTGAGTTTTATGAACTTTCATTATTTGTAAAAGCTATATAACATTGAATTCATTCCGATTCAATAATAAATCTACTATTAGATTAC
This sequence comes from Pinguicula primuliflora, assembly GCA_025802335.1. Taxonomy (NCBI): domain Eukaryota; kingdom Viridiplantae; phylum Streptophyta; class Magnoliopsida; order Lamiales; family Lentibulariaceae; genus Pinguicula; species Pinguicula primuliflora. The sequence continues at coordinate 8,560 of JAOYMZ010000069.1, read as the reverse complement.
TAGCTACATTGATTATACTATCATCTCATGTTTACCTGCTTTGTATTTGTCTGCCCACTTTAGAGTCGTCGTACATTATGTCTCACTCTTGCATATGTTGAAGTACTATGTGGGATCACAGTATTGTTTATGAGTAAATTGGAAACAACCAGATTTCATTGCATTGCTCATAAGAGTATCTTGAGTTGGTAATGAGCATAGTTCATCTTAAGGTTTCTATGTCGATTAATCAGATGGCATAAAATGGATGAATTACAGATCGTGATGCTGAATTTATGAGTAATTAATGGATTGTGATTTATTAGAGTTTGGAGTTTATGGTCTGAAATTTCTGTGGTCACCACATATATTCAGGTGCTTTGGTAATTTCGACTCCATGGTTCTTTATATGTAAATAGAAAAAAAATTAAATGTACATATATAACAAAAATTTAATTAAATAATTATTTAAATTATTATGAATGGATAAACATGTGAGGATCGCCATATGATGTGTCTCACTCGTGTGTGCTGAAGCACTATGTGTGGAGTATTGTTTAGGAGTAAATTAGAAACAAAGAAACTTCATTACATTACTCATAAGAATCTTGAATTTGTTATGAGTGAAACATAGTATATCTCAAGGTTTTGACATTGAATCCATTGGAATGGACGTAGAATGAATGGGTCATATTATATATTATTATAACAAATTTATTAATAATTAATGAATTGTGATTGATTATGATTTTGAATTCTGGATGCAGTGTTCATATCACCACATATATTTAGGAACATCACGATGGGCAATCCCAACCTCATTATTCGTGTAACATAGTTAGCAAAAAGTTAGAAAAATGAATGGCAATGATGGAATTAATGAGAGATGTGTGCAGAAAAGTTGATATCACCTACAAGAATGAAATCAATTTAAAACCGTTCATTTTCACGTCACTCTTTATATTTATTTTCGAAAAAGTTGATTCAGATATGAAGAAAAATGAGAATTTTTTAATTTCTGACAATTGTATTTTCATACATATAGGTTGTGATTGTTTGGAATAAGTGTAGTTAAGTTATTTATTTATTTTTATTTTTATATTATTAATTTACTACTTATTGGATAATTAAGTTAGTTTAGTAGTAAATTGCAATATTTAATTTTTTTGCCGTTATAATTTATTTTTAAAATAATTTTTACAATAAAATTGTTTCATAATATCGTTTTACCAAACCAACCCATCGACAAAGTTTTTGGCTAGGAATTGAGGTGGCTTTTGGAAGAAGATAAAGGTGGACAAGGCTTCCATCACATAAGGGTTGTCCAAATCATATTCGGTTGTTGTTGAAACCGATATCAATACTAGTACTGTTTACTGATACCGGCCGAATAATGGTACCTGTACTAGTGCCATTACACAATATCGTTTATTAAATAGTATGGATATTGGTATATTTCAAGTATTCATCTACTACCTGCTAGCTCAAGTGGCAACTATATAAATCTCAAATGTAAGAGAACTGCCAGGCAACCTCAAATTTATCATTGGGGACCTGCTGGACGCCGAGGAGCGGTGGGGTGATGATTGGTGCAAAGTATAATGTTTGTGCAAGTGCACATGATCTCAAGTAATATCTTTACTAAGGTAAGTAAAGGTCATCTCTTATGGAAGTAGGCCAAACCATGCTTAACTCACAACAAAACATCAAGGTAACCAAAATCATAGCAAGATGGTTTCACTAAATTACTAACTGAACTAAAATGCAATTAAACTTAAATAAAACGAGAATAATGTAGCAAGAGATTTGAGTAATGAACACAATGGAGAGAAACACTCAAGAATTCAATTTCTTGCCTCACTATGAGACTTTGTATCTCTTAACCGTGTTATGCTTAGTTTAGCTAAATGTAGAACCACAAAGTGTGTGGCACCGTAAGTTAGGTGTGTTCTACCCCAAGGACGACAAGTGTGGTTATGCTTAGTGTCTACTCTTTCCCTTGTGATCGTGTTTCTAGGCAAGAGCTCCAATGTAAACGAGATAACTTGTAAACTTCAAATCTAGGTGAATTCTCACACAAATGATATTACTCATTTCATAATTCATTTTGTCACATAATGAACTACGACTCTCCACAACTATAAGTGCAAAAATGAACCTAGTAGAAGATAAACATGCAAGAGAACTCAATATCACATTCAAAATGTGATTAAGCACAACCATTCATACATAAGTTCACTAAAACATAACAATCGGCTAAGTTCAACAAAAAAGCATATAGCTTGGCTCAATCGAGACTTGAGCTTAAAAGATTATCTCATGCTTGAAGCATGAGCTTGAGAATAAGAAAGATAAACCAAAGATCCAGCCATAATCTTGATGAAATAGGCGAATCTAAGTTTCTTCCCTTCTTTGGTGTGATTTTTCCTCTTCTTACCTTCTCTTCATTTTTCTCCCGTGTGTCTTCTCGTCTCCAAGATGGAATGATAATGAGAATGTGCGAACGAGATTAACTCCTCTTTTTTTGTGCCAAAACTTCTCTCGGAAGCTTCCTCTTTTCTTTTCTCCAAGTGCATACAATTGTATCTCTCCATTCGGCCAAGACTTCTCCTTAGCGCAACAATTGACCAAGTCTTCCTTCTAATGCAAAAGGTTGATGGGGATTGATGTATGGGTGATTTATGTCCCATTTTTAGCCACACGTTTGCCTTGCGTGTATATGTAAGCTTTGGCTCCAATTTTCTCAAGGCACGAACCATCTTCACTTGTATAACTTAACTCCTTTTGTATGCAACTTCACGGAGAATGGTGCTTCTTCTACCCAAGTATTGCACTGTGAACCTTTGCATGTTCAAATGCTGCCAAGATGTGTATAAATTGGATGAAGAATGTGTTTCACACTAACGCATGTTGCATTTTTTCAACCTAGCACAAATGAAATCAATTTAGGGCATAATACAAGTACTTAAGGCATAAAGTAACGAAAAGTAGTGCGTGAAATAAATTCAAAATATAGTGAAATATGAGCTTATGAACAATTCCACACTTGAATGATGCTTGTCGTCATGCATATAATCAATGTAAACTACCAGAGATGTAAATAATAGAGCATGTATGCATGATGTAAATGTTCAAGATCATAATAGATCTGAATTGTATAGATGAGTCTGATATGAAGATTGGCTTGAAGCAAGACATTTTTTTTAAGCAAGGTATCAAATGCACCTAAATGGATCAAATGAGCAGTATGTTATCAGTGCTATGCATAGGTGATACCAAATGGACACCTGCAATGAGAAGGAGGAAGATAAGGGAGGTAAATGCATCACCACACATCATTTGATCTATGCCTCCCTAGCAGCTCCTAGTATGTCCCTTCTAGCCCATATTCTGCTTTCTCTAGTAGAATTTTTTTCTAATGACGAACCTATCCTACCGAAAAAAACATTATCATGCCGAACTTTAATTTCTACTGTCAGATTAGTATCGGATGGCCAGAAATGGGTTTCACCCACGTGACTCGGTTTCTGCTTCATCTCTGTCCTCACCTTCCTCTTTTTCCTGACTTTATTGAGAAATCACTTTGTAGCCAATATCCATAACCAAAGGACGGATAATCAGAGTTGAAGCCATATTTTCCTCCAACTGTTTGTGGTTGCTTTCAGAGAAAGTGACTACTGGACCTATCAGTTTTTTTCGCAGCGACTGGACGTCTTTCATCAGTGACTCTCAGAAGGACAAAGGGGGCGAAATTTGAGTAGAACCTGCATCAGATCTGGGAAATTCCTTCCCCTGCAAAATCCCCATTTCTCCCCCTTCTGGTGGATCCGAGAGAATCAAAGCTTTATTTTTCACCTTAATTGTTGCTATCACGTCTGCCAGCAATGGGAAATCGTTGGAGTCATCAACGTCATGCCCTGGTTGACGGAGAGAAGAGATGGTCGATGGAGAGAAGAGATAGAGGACCCGATTTTGTCTACGTGGGCATTTGTTTGATGGAAATTTGTTCATGGCACCAGAAGCCATTTCTCAATAAAGTCAGGAAAGAGAGGAAGGTGAGGAAAGAGATGAAGCAAAAACCGAGTCACGTGGGTGAAACCCATTTCTGGCCATCCGATACAAATCTGATGGCAGAAATTAAAGTTCGGCATGATAATATTTTTTTCGGTAGGACAGGTTCGACATTAGAAAAAAATTCTTCTCTAGTAATGAATTGAGCTCTTATTCATCTTTCCTCTAGACTGGTGCACAAGTTTTCGCAGCAATCTCAAGTCAAGCCTCAACTTCATCATACTCATAAGGGGACAGTGTATGGGTGAAAGGTTTCTCTCTTGATGGAGTTGGAACAGAATCAATGGTCTCTCACTTTGACTTACATGTACGTGGGCAGTCTTTTATGCCCAATCTACTCAAGATATCATGGTGATAAACTTGACCTCTCTTCTTCATTCTTTATCTCATTGTTTTGCTTCATTTGTTTCACACATGCTGTTTTTCAGCTTAGATGATATGGCTCAGCATTTTCTTTGTTGCTGAACTTTGGGCTTCTTGGATTTGCTCCAAGTCTCCTTTTTCTATGAGTCATGGACTTCAGATCTCTTTTCTCAAATCAAGGGGTGGCTCAAGTTTTGTTTCTTTTCAGCTTCACCTCCTCATTCTTTCTTTTCTTCATGTGATCTTGTTTCCATCTTTTCTTGGTTTCCTTATCATTCTAATTTCATTTTCTTCAGCTTCTCTTGATATATTTTAGTTGGCTCTCAATGATGCTCACATGGGCACAAGCAAATTCGTCAAGATCACCTTGATCAGATAAAACTAAAAGCTGCATCTCTCCATTCCCTAATAAAAAAATAAGGATACTCAACTTCGGATTAATTGCTCAACTCATGCACTCCACCTTTCAAACCATTAAGAGTTCAATAACATCAACCAAATAGACATAAATAAGATTCACAAGCCACAACCAAGAGAGCATGCATAGTTAAACATCTACCATCCAAATGTAGGTGTGCAAGAAATAAGAGAATCAAGCAAAAATTTGGGCCAAAAAATCATCAAGTCTACGCAAGAATGAACATATTGATAGGTATATGACAAGATGAACAAGTAATGCTGCAACTACTACCCCTTACCCCACACTTAAAACCTTCACTTATCCTCAAGTGAACATAATATAGACTGAAATCATAGAGTTTATGCTCAAGGGAGTTTTGGAGCAATACAACCTGGTGAGAGTTGTTGCATTTCTTGCTTTTGGCACTTGATGTTGGCCTTCTCCTTCGTTGAAGCTTTTTCCAAGGGGTGATCCACTCCACACACAACTCTTGCTTCGGCTTGCCTGCACTTCTCAACAAAAACAAGGTTAGAAAACTAAGAAATGAAACCAAAAGAGATTTTACCTTCTTGGGTTGCCTCCCAAGCAGCTCTAAGTTTATAGTCTCTAGATAGACTTGTTCTTTGCTTAATCTTTGAAGAGTATAGCATTCTTGCTCTTGACAAGGTCTTGAGGAGAGGTATACAACTTCAATATGTGGCCATTCACTTTGAAGACTCCCAACTCTTCATCTTTGATCTCCACAGCTCCATAGGGGTACACCTTAACAACTTCATAAGGTCCTGCCCACCTATTCTTTAGCTTACCAGGAAATAGCCTCAACTTTGAGTTGAAGAGGAGTACTTGTTGTACTTCTTCAAATGACCTTCTGTTTATGTGCTTATCATACCACCTCTTCGTCTTTTTCTTGTAGATTCTGGCATTTTCATAAGCATCCTACCTCAGCTCTTCAAGTTCAGATAGTTTGGAGCAATCAGTTAGCTCCAACAACTTCAAGATCCATGTTCAAAGTCTTAATAGCCCAAAATGCCTTGTGTTCCAACTCAACATGAAAGTGACATGCCTCCACTCTATGGTACAACGCTATTTACATGTTCAAGAACATAGAACTGCACATGATGGGAACAACGACAATTTTGGAAAATACATGAATCCTGATACAGTTAAATATTATAGGGAACTCTATGGTACGTCAATTTTCCAAAAATAAATTGCCCATTTGAGGGTGCCATGTAAAGACCTGATAGTTTTTATCAACAACTTTTTGTATTAATGAGTTTACATCGGCTGACATTGCGGTACTGAAACCATCATTCAGTCAGTATGTCATTTTCGATATGTAGATGTAGCAACTTGATAGTTCTTTCTTCATTAACGTTTTGTTTTAATGAGTTGTCGACTGGCATAGCAATGCCGAAGTCGTCATTTGGTCGGTTTGTCAGATGATGGGAATTGCGTCAGTTGAAGCACTCGTATGTATCAAAGTATCTATTGTCGCTCGGTTTAAGATTGGTCATGTCGATTATCGTGCAGTATTAACATCTACATAATCATCACCAGGGTTGCCTTCTTTATCAGTGACTAATCATTTCTCTTCTCGAAATTTCTCCTGGAGAGAAGATTGGGAAATCTATCATCGGCATTGTTGATGATGATGGCCGATGGTGCTGATGTCATCGACAACACGACGATTATCCTTTTTGCAAACCTCACCATATACACTACTACATACACGGCAAACTACGCTTCTGTGATCGCCGAATTGGCCGTATACGCCTACATGTTCGGAGACCGAGATGTGGCCAAAACTGAAGCCGTTGTGCATAACAATGAATGCATCACTCGTTTGCTCTGAGTCAGGACTCCAAATGGTACCATTAACGACTGTGCATCTATTGCGCTTGCTATAGATGACTGTGCAGCCACTGTACTAGGTAATCGTGCCAAGGCCCCCGGCATGACAACCACTTGTGGCCTACGGACACTGGCCGCACGCACTACATTTATTGCTTCTGATGCCGTAGAGCTTGTCGGCAACGCAACCGGTGCATTCGACGATGAATCCAGAGCAGTGTTGTTCCTGAAAATGGCATTCATGCTCGTTGCTAAAGTCAACCAACTTTCCAGAGAGGTGGCTGATAGAGAATCACGACTCGTAGTTGCGCGTACGATGCATCAATTGTCTCATTCAAGGCGGTCATCTCATCCCTTAAGGTCGTAATCAATGATCTCCTAGGCGTCGCCTGCACCATTAATGATCTTTACTGCGATGCCTCCACTGCTAGTCATGTCCCCATGACTGAAACATCTACATCGGTCGCTGCCAGCCAAGTGCCCTCCAAAACCAGTGGCAACGACAATGACCCTGAAGCCCCTGCTGGCCCCGCCATGGAACCTAAAATATATATCATCAACAGTGACGACGACGGCGAACCTGAAGCCCCTGCCTCACCTGGCATGTATCCAGAAATTCGTATAATCTCTTCTAGTGATAATGAGGGTGATAGTGTCGCCTTCGCTGATTCAATTCCGGAATCATATTGGAATTCTAGTTCTAGTCATGCTCCTTCTGCTAGCGGATGTTAGGAATATGAAACTCGTTTCTGTGTTTTGGACCTTCTGGTGGATTATAGGGTTAGTGTCGGATGTCAGGATTACATCGACCATGTATTTTGTATCAATGCATATATTATGATGGAATCAATGTATTTATTTTTGTTTGATAATGAGTCAACGAGTAACGACCAATTTCAAAATAAATTAGGACAGGAAGACAAAAAAAATATGAATTCAGGGTATGGGCACCGAATGTCGACATCGGGTTCACCGCATCCACAAAGGAATGAACAACAACACTATCCTAGTTTATGGTAACAGAAAAAAAATACAGATCGCCATTCATTATTTGGCTATAGAGCCCGACTGTTGTATCCAAATTCACCACTCGTAGTCGCGCATGCGTTGCATGACGTGTGTACAATGACTCAGCTATTCGGGTTATGTGTATGAAAAAATTCAGATAGGTCGTCAATATAGTTAAGAAAGTAGGGTATAGTCGCGTTATTTGCGATTACCGTCGTAATCACCACAACACTATTTGGGGTAACAAATTAACTTTTAAAATTAAATATTCTAATAATTAATATATATTCACTAATATAAATGTAAATTGTGTTGGAGGATGACATAATGATATGTATGTCAATATAACTTATTTTGGACGCACTGCATGAGATAAGATTATATTCTCATACAAGTCGATTGTTGTGAACAAAGAGACATCATTGTATTCCTAGTAGGAGTATCTTGACTTGAGATAAATGAATCATACATAATGCAATTATATGTAAGGAATGGAGTTGTGACATTTTGAATGGGGTCAAGACTCAAGAGTGGTTAATTACACATCGGGAAGACGAATTTAGGAATAATTATTTGATCCTGGTTATTTATGAATCTAGGGTATAGGACCCGACCGATGTATTTGGGTACACCACATCTAGTCATGCAGTTCTAGGCTATAGGGTATAGGGCCCGACTAACGTATTCGGGTATACCACGTTGAGTCACGTAGTTTTCGTCATTTTTCTAGCTTCTATAGTTTAGGGCCCGACTTGTTGGTGTTATGCCCTAAGGCCACTCACCTTGTGCTTTTATATTATCACTTTCATGTTGTATATATGAGTGTAGCAACCTTTACTATTTGATTATTTACTTGCTTTATTTATAGCATTTCAGATAGTAAAG
>JAOYMZ010000068.1:0-10343 GCA_025802335.1 Pinguicula primuliflora | reverse complement strand
GTGATTTCTACAGTCCGGGTGATTACGATCCGTCACGCTTCCGCAACAACGTAAAGGTATATTCGTTGTACTCGTTAATATTAGATTCGTTCTACGTCAATTCATTATTGACCTACAAAAAACATATGCAACTGATTGATGGTGAGAAATCGAAGGAAATCTGTAAGACGCTGTGGTAGGCCGTCGTTTGGTACATATGGGAAGAGCGAAACAGAGTATGTTTTGATGCAGATAGTATACCGGACGTGGAAGAAGCTATCAAGCTATCTACATGGGCCTGGCTTCGAGCAAGAGGTGCGGTCTCTTCAGTGATGACAATCACAGATTGGTTTTGCTGCCCAGATGCTACTCTTGATCTCAGATTCTAGTTTCAACCACCATGAATTAGTACATGTATAAGCCAGATTGAGGTACGGAATCAGGTGTGCGCGTATGGCACAAATGGCCTGTCTAGATAAAGACTTTTGTAGATACTTTTTGATTTGCTTAATGGAATTCCAATTACTTACCCCAAAAAAATTCTTTAAAATGTTTCGATTGTCGTTTATTCGTTATATTGGAGTACCATTGAGGATGAGATAATTAACCATAATAGAATTTTAATCGATCTGGCTCGTGTTGTTAAATCAAAAACTTGTGGTTTGATGGTGGTTTGCAAGCGGACAGGTTTCAGAAATCATTTGAGAATGTGTTTGGGGGGCTTAGCCCACTTGGATTCAGCCTGTCCCGTGCATCGGTTGCATTGCATGGTCTGCATCCATGCTGTTGAGTCCATTATTCTAGTCAAGTGCTGTAGAAGACAATGAAGGTCTCAGCAATGCATGCCAATTTAATTAAGGGAGTACCTTGTAGTTGTAACAAGCGTCATTCAAATCAGTTCATTTTTTCTTCTCTTTGGTGGGTGGATTTTTGTTGGTTGAATAATTGTTTGAAATGAAATAACCTTGTAATAAATTAGTATGAAAATAGTTCAATTTGTAAATGCACAAATGAAGGTTTCTCTTGACTTCAAACAAGAACAAGGTGTAGTGAAAGCATAGTGCAGATGCATTATATTGAACCTGTATTCATAGGGATTTTATGCAAAGGAATGTTATGAATGACTTGATACTTGTTGCACCAGTATATATATATGGGGCAGGTTCCGTGACCCTAACTTTTGTCCTTATTTTAGCCCTGATTTTAGCCCTGATTTTTCAATTCCAGCCACTAGGATTGCCCGTTGACGAAATTGGGCACATCATTAGAAAGCTTATACATAGGAGATCATGTGTTCAAATTTTGGTCCGGTGGAATTTTCTAAAACCCTATTTAGGACTACTTAACCCAAGGGAAAAATGTGAACCCTCCGTTAAACGGTGATAACGTCGTCGGAATATCACCAAAACTTGAACATATGATTTCCTATGTATAAGCTTTCTAACGATGTGCCCAATTCCATCAACGGGCAATCATAGTGGCCGAAATTGAAAAATCAGGACAAAAATCAAGGCCATATAACCTTCCCCTTTATATATATATGTATAATTTATACATGTACAGATTATACATAAATCTATTATGTAGATGAACCTAACCCAAATAAATTGGGTCGCCCAATTATACAAATGGAGAAAAGAAGGATAGGACCCAAATCGATTTATCAATGGATTAACGGGCCGAGTAAATAGCAACCCAGGGGAAGGAAAAGTAGCCCATGTACTATAGCCCTAAAGGATTCCTTTGATTAGTGATATAAGGATCGAATCGCCTCCCATTCCTCACTTACGCTCTCTGTGATTCAGGGTGTACACCAGCCAGAAGAAAAGGAGGAACGAATCAGAAGGCAGCAGATCCTGGCACTAGTGGAGGCGAGCTAACCCAAGGTAGGTGGTTTGGTTCCAATTCGCATGGGATTTGGGGAGTGGGTTCGCGGGGTGCGACTCGAGTTTCCCTTTTCTGTGTTTCTCTTTGCTTCGCTGTCAAATTGTTGCGTGTTCGCTCGTGGTTGCGAGTTGTATGGGTTGCAGACCCTCTTGTGGGAGAGAGTAGGTGTTGCCGTGTTGGCGACGCGTCGTGGATGCGTGTGGCATAATTCTTTTTCTAGCTGTGTGCGGTTCTGTTGTATGCATTTGTGAGAAATTTGGTAATCGTTGATGTATGCAAAACCCGTATTGTATCACGTGGACTGGCTGTCTGTGTTGGTAAGAGAATTGACAGTGTGTCTTGTTACCGTTTAATCTGCTTGATCCGTGAATGGTATTTGCTGTTGGAGGCGTGGCTAGGTGCTACGCCGAACTGTGGCTGTGTGCCAGAAATTGAGGTTCTTGATGGCTGTGTGCCGAGGCTAGGAGCCAAAGTGGTCATAGGCTGTGTGCCGTGCGGGTGGGTGGAGGTGATGGCCGGAGTGCCGACAACCTGAGGTGGTTGTGGAGTGGGACATGCGCCTGATGTGGCGGCGGTGCGGTGCAAGCTTTGGCTGAGGTGCCGCGGCTTGCACAGCCCGCGGGAGTGGCTGAGTGCCAATGAAAGACCATCTCTTGTGACGGGATGGCCGGTTCCGGGTCTTGTAATCTCTACTACGGCTGAGGTGCCGGTTAGTCGTTGCCGGACTAGGACTGAGGGCATTGAGTATGAATTAAATTGATGCTGTGGAATCTGTGTTGGCTTGTTCTTACATGAGTCAAAAGAATGATTTATTTTGCTGCATGCGGTTTGTTAGAGTGTGTCTACATGTTGGCAGTGTGTTTTGTGCAATAAACAAAGGAATTGATATCTGCTTGCTCATATTTGGTTAAATAGGATTAAATAATGTTATTTACTATCCTTGTTTTAAAGCTGAAGTAAAGATGTGATATTTATATTGTATTGTGGGGAGAATAGGAATAGTTGCAATTTGATCCGAATATTAAATCCTACTGAGCTTCGGGAGGAAGCTCACCCCTTATTGAAATCTTTGTATGCAAAATCAGAGTCTGAAGACCCAGAACAAGAGTGAGGGTCTTGATCCAAGGTGAAATGAAGGAGGGGTGACGTCGAACTATTTTGGTCTCTTATGTTTTGTCAAGATGCGAATGTAATATTGTAACTATTCTGTATGACGGGAGGTTACGTTTGACGACCGTATTATTATACAGTAATGGACTATTATGGGTGTTGGGCTTATTTCCTACGTAAATGAACCAGGCTCGGGTGAAGCCATGGGCTTCGCTGCCCTAACGAACCTAAATTTCAAAGTGTGGATTTTCTGGTTCGTTACAACAGAGGCAATAGTTTATGAGCTTCTACCCAATACCAGAATAGGTGCTTTACAATTTCCACGGCATCTGATATCCCTTCTCCACCAAACCGTACTACATTACGTTCCTTCCAAATGTATCGAACAATACCTTGCCAGATTGCTTGTCCTATTTTCTTCTATTTTAGGCCTTTTATCTGGTGCATGAAAGCCTTGAAGTACTATTGTATATCTTCAAACTATACTTGCGGCAGAGAAATCCACACTACAATTTGGTTCCAGATTTTCTGTAGCGTGTGAACACATCCAAAACTAGTGTGAGACATTTTCCTCCTCTAGTCCGCACCATACACACCTTGAGGCTAGATCACCCACCAATACTCCTATTAATTTCAAATTGTCTATGGTGGGTATCCGCCCCTGGAAAACTTTCCAAGAAATGACCTGCACTCTGAGCGGAGCATCTTTTCCCCATACCGTAGCCAGACGCATTCTTACAGTGTATGTTGGTGTTTTTGTTTCTGCTTGGATTAATTTGTATGTGAACTTCATAGTGTACCTTCCGATGGGTCTACGTTCCATGACCAGGTATCCATGCCTTCCCCATGCGGTCGATGCATCTGAACTTGCTGGATGAGGAGGTCCATCCTGGTTTACGCCCAAGAGCCTAGTGCACGATGAAATTGTAACCCCAGTTGGCCTTCGTTCTCCATCTCCCCTGTCGTGACACAACTGACTGTAGCACTTGGATTTGTTGCCAAACGATAGAGGTCGCTATACAGCGTAGCAAGTGTTCCATTCCAAGTCCAGTTTGTAGTCCAAAACTGCGCTAGGTTGCCATTTTGGACATACATGACAATCTCGTTGTTGAACCACCCCTTGGTAGAAAGGCATACTACTTGCGAAAGGCACTAGGATGCCGAGTGGTGAAAAACCGTCCCAGGCACATTTACCAAATCACGCTGTTTTCGACTAAAACTTGCCTGAAAGCCTATCAAACCATCAGCAAAGGCAGTGTAGCTTCAATTCTGGTCCCAATTCTGTGTAACAACTTTCCCTGTATTGAGTGGCAGAACTGCTGGCAGCTCCAGTCCCAAATCTACAAGTATCTCTGGGCCACATTGAGTGGCAAAGCCCGGGCTGGGTATATTGAGTGGTGGATTTGGCAAACTGATCCGGTCCCAAATCTATACCCGGGTAATGGACGCATTGAGTGGCAGAATTGAGAATCTTGAAATGGAATGTCCGAATGAAGATGCGATTCAAACTCAAAATGCATCTGAAACCTATGCTGATGGTAGCAAAACATCCCTAAATGATAGTGAAGAGCAGTGGGAAACAGTACAAAAAGGGTAGAATACTACTGCCAAACAAACCTTGAGAGGTGAGGGAAATGGTGCTACTACGGCACCTAAGCAGTGAAAACTACCGTTGTTCATCAAAAAAATCAATGAAAGTTCAATTTTGTTGTATGTATCTAACTTCCCTTCAGCTTTGATGGAGCCAGAGATGTGGGAGTTCTTCGAACCATTTGGACAGGTACGTGACATTCATGCCCTTCCGAGGATGGAGTATTGAGGCAACAGGTATGGTTTCGTACGCTTTGCAAAATCTGTAGATGTTTCTGATTTAATTTCAAAGTTGAATGGCATTCGTGTTGGTACTGCCGTTTTCATGTAAATTTAGCTAGGGATCCAGGGAAGCCATTCTGGACAACAGATAGTAAAGCATTTGGGAGTATCAAACCCCAGGAGACTGTCTATCCACATCCTGTTCCTGCGGAGAAGGTACACCAAGAGGAGACTGATGAGGCTATCGAAACAGTCAATTTCATACCGGATCCAGCTGATGTTCTGTGGTTAGAGTATTGTTTAGTCGGTCAGCCATCCCCTATGTTGGAATTGGAAGTACTGGAAAGGATTCTGGAAGAGCGGAATTATAAGGATGGCAAGGTAGTTAGGCTCGAAGGAGAGGAATTGCTCATTAAGTTACAAACTGCAGAACAGAAGTTGAACCTGCTGAATGATCAGAAGACAAAAGGTCTGATGAGTAATCATAACCTGAGGCCCTGGAAGGTTATAAATGGGAAATTGGTCTGGTCTCTGTGGCTGAAGATCAGAGGTATGCCTCTTCACTGCTGGAATAAGAAGTTCTTCAGGGAGATGGCAACAAAAATTGGTTTTGTGCTCCAGATTGATGAAAAAACAGTGAAGCAGACGAAGTTGCAGTTTGAAGGGTGCAAGTGCTAAGTGATGCATACTTATGTACGCAAGAAACTCTGAATTGCATCAGGCTCTGAGAACTTTGATATTCGGATTCAGGAGGAACTGGACAACCCACAGCTCATCAAAAGAACAGACGTGAGAAGGGGTCATGTGGTCAGTAAAGTTTGGATTAAAAAACTGCAGGCTCTAGGAACTGAATGGCCTGAGTTGCGTCATGGAGACTCTAATAACAAAAAGCACTGGGAAGTATGAGAAGACTATCACACACAGGAAACAAATGAGCAAAAACACAACTCCTTCGTACCTGAGGTTAAACTGGGCTAAGAAGTGGACATCATATTACTTGACATCTTGTATAGAGAGGAAGGGGAAGTGACAGTAAATGCAAACCAAAAGCCAAATGTTGCTTGTACTAAAATAGTTGATGTAACGAACCCCATTTTTGTATGGTGGGCTAAGAGTTCGTTAGGGAAGTATGGCCCACTGTCCATACCCAAGCCCATTTCGAGAAGAAATATAAATAAGACAAAACATAACTAATATTTCCCAAAGTCGAGGCATAAAGTCAAAACATCATGGCGCATAAGGGCCAAGCCCATACAAAATCCACTAACATAAGAGTCATGAGTAGAGTCTAAGCCCAAGTTCTTATTAAAATATCAAACGAACAATCTAAACTCCAATAATCACCAAGGGTACCACCAGGGTCAATGCCGCTTCGGCTATGCAAGAAAAATATGCAGGTGGGTTTGTGAGTCACAAGGCTCAATAGGTGATCAAGTTCGAGGGTGCACATGAGCATAATTTACTATCACATAAGCTTATGAAGCATGTAGGAGTAACTAAACTCACTCAATGAAAAATTGTTCATATCAATCATCATTAATACATGCTGCCAAGGTAACTAAGATTTCTAACTTACGCATGCCACATAATTTCCAATCCGATGATCAATTCATATCATAACATCAATTAACACATAATTCTTTCCCTTAACGAAGTGAGGTGCACAGTTATCATTCTATAAACAACCACCAACTAAAATTGCAACACAATATGTATGCGATTTCGAACCAAATAACAGATTACTTCCAACCAAGTGATGTTTCTTCCTAAACCACACAACACTCGTAAGGTTGAACTCATAAATCCCGAAGTTAACTCTCTGTACTCTTGTGGTGACTTCTACCCGAGTTTCAGGCATTAGTTCACCCTATTCATGCCTGTTTCATATAGTCATCCGTACAAGTTCAAGACTACCACACCCTTGCAACATATCCCATATTGTCGCATATTCCGTAACCACACAGGATTACCAGATCCGACCCTCGATGCAGTGACGCACTCGTCATTGGCCATTTCCGACCTCGCCACGCTCCTCTCGCAACCAGCATACTCTGTTAGTCACGCAAACACATTATCACATGATCAAATCACTTGCAATGCTCTGCTCTGTCATCGTCGCTCGTGAAGTCTCCATCCTCTCTTTCGTGCACTCTGCCGCTTGTCGGCCACTCCCGGTGTGGCTCATGGTGTCTTGCTCGTTCGCTCGATCACTCTGCTGCTCGTTGGCCACTCCTTGCGCCACTCATGGTGGCTCGCCCTCTCTTCCTCTCACTCTTTCACTCTGCATAACACCCTTTTCACTATGTTTTCTTCGCTCCGACTCTCTGTTATTCATTCTAATACCCTGATACTACGCTCCTTCACCCACGTCTCATGCTGTCGTACTTTACTCTGCCTCTCAGGCTCAGTGGTTTCATTAACTGGCGATAGCCCCTTCACTCACGTCCTACTTCCATCCACCACCACCCCAATCGCCGTAAGTTCGTACACACACATTCGGGTAAGGGAACTCCTGGCACATAACGACCAACATACATAATCAAGGGGAAAAACATAACAAAAACTAATCACATATCATCCACCAATCTAAGTAGAAAAGTACCAATGAGGGAGAAGTAATTTCAAGAACAACAAAATCTCGGACTCAATCTAGCTCAGTAATTGATCTCATAACATAATCAGTGGAGGTTAATCCATATAATAGAGAGAAATCACAGAATATATCTTGATCATGCAAGCAGTAACAAATTCGAACACTATCTCGCATAACCGGCACGAATTTGAGATGTGGCCGGAAATAAGAATTTTTACTCATTTCCGCCAACCGTAGATCACGCCACACTGCAACTAGTTCTGTGAGCACCACCGGTAGTGCCTAAACCACGATGCTACATCTGTATTTTCGAACTGTACCCCCTACCATCACATGCTCTGCTCCGATTTATTCTTCCTTCATTCAGCTAATCCCCCCGAACCCTAATCGAGACCTACTCCTTTTATACTCTCATTTACTCCCCCTTCTACCCGTGTGGCCATACGGAGGTGATGACCGCCTGCTGAATCCCACGCCTACACAGATTTGGGGGGAAAGGGAAGTTGGGTTGCGGGATTTGCATTGCAGACCTTCAAGCCTGGGCCGATTTCTCCCAGACCAACTATCTGGCTGCTCAACTTTTCTCAATTAATTTGAGATGAGTTGGGCGGCCCACCATGTATGAGCTCCCCTTTTGGCCCATAATTGATTACGCAGCTCATAATTAAACAAATTAAACAGTTTAACATATAATAAACCAATTAATTAAATTTCGAAAATTGTCATACATTACAGTTGAGGCAGAAGAAGAAAAGGCTACTCAGATGGTGAGACTAGAGGAAGGAATGGTAGACATTGCACGTCAGAAGGGAGCGGAGGTCAGAACCGATGCGAAAGGTTTTAACAAACAGGATTGCGATGCTGGAGGGCACAATCATATATCTGGACTGGAAGAAATTACTTATATAAAAAAAATAGGTGGCTTAATGGGCTTATTGGCTAACTAGAAAGCGCAAAATGCTACAATAAGAGATTTAAAGAAAAAAGCAGACAGAGTCTCACAGACTAGCACTCTATCTGATACACAACAGATCATCGATAGTGCACCTAGTACACCAGTGAAGTCTCTGGAACCCAATGCTGCAGGTTCTTCATATACTGGACAGAATTCTGGAAACTTGCAGGAAGGTGAAAGTGTCCAAACAACAACTATCTTGTCAGCAGAAAGGCTGTGATCGCATTCAAGGATCATTCAGCGAGCACTGGACTTAGCAAAAGCAACAATCAGAGGTGAAAATGTGGGGGAGATGACAACTGGGCGACTAGGCCCAACATCCCCTATTAGACCAATTTAGCAGCAGCAAGAAAATGCAGAAATATGGACTATGGCCAAAAAAACTTTGTATTTCATCCCAGCTCCAAGACAGTACTGTGATAAAGGGGATTGAGGATCTGGCCAACACAACAAAGAAATATTTGACAGATATAAGCTTAATCAAGCTAGCTCAGAGACTTCCAGCGTGTAACCCAATGAAGATTACGACCTATAATATAAGAGGACTAGGCTCGCTTATTCAAAATATGATCAGAACAACACAATCAGATTTTATATGTGTACAGGAAACAAAGCTCACATTCTTTGACAGATCAAAGTATGTGGTCTGATGATAATTTTGAATGGTTCCACAAGGATTCTTCAGGCCACTCAGGAGGGTTATTGTGAGTTTGGAAAAATGATGTCTTTCAGGTGATTAGTACATATGCAGATGATGGATTTCTTCAAGTAACAGGGCAATGGGGGCAAGACAAAGTCAACGTTAGCATCATTAACGTATATGCACCTACACCTGTAAGGGAAAAACGAGATTTGTGGAATAGAATTCTATCTATTATCAGAGCTAACCTGTCGGCTAGATGGTGTATTGCAGGCGATTTTAACGCTGTGCGGGATATTGAAGAGCTGGTGAGTATTGCTCCACCAGCAATAAGGGAAATGCAGGACTTCTTGGGATTTATTTTGGAAGGAAAATTGATTGACCTACCATTATAGAAGCGTCGTTTTACATGCTACGCTGGTAGGGGATCATGTAGTAGGTTGGACCGATTTCTTTTATCAGAAGAGTGGGACAGGACATGGCCTTCACTATACAAATATGATGTGGATAGAACAAAATCAGATCATTGTCCTATTATTCTGAAGACAGAAGATACTAACCGGGGCCAAAGGCTATTAAAACTCCTGATTGCTGGCAGGACCATGAGAACTTTGCTGATTTTGTGACTAAGGAGTGGAGTGCATTGGAGTTTACCAACTCTAAAGCTTATTCATTGCATAATAAGATGCGAGTTGTGAGATTTAAACTGAATGGATGGAATAAAACGGTTTTTGGAAATACTGACAGAAAAATTGAGAATCTCAAACTTGAGTTGGCTACATATGATCAGAAGGGGAACTGAATATGCTCTCTTCTGTGGATATTGAGCAAAAACGTGGGTGCTGGCTAAGTCTACAAAAGGCCTACTCATATAAAGAGAAGATTATCATGCAAAAATCTCGTTCAAATTGGATCAGGGAATCAGATGGAAACTCAAAATATTTTCACAATAGGTTGAAAAACAATAGAAGAACAAACCAATCAGAGGAGTTGAGATTGATGGAAATTGGAGGGGGGAGGTGGCAGCAGTAAAGAAAGGGATCACAGACAACTTTAGAAAGCAATATCAGGCATGATTACTTCAGATCTTTCACTAAACATTCCGGCCGACAGAACTCTTACTACTGAGCAGAATTGTTTTCTAATAGCAGAATTTACTGAAGAGGAGATACAGCAAGCAGTTTGACATTGTGCACCAAAGAAGAGCCTGGGTCCTGATGGGTATAATTTTTTTTCCTGCGGAGACAGTGGGAAGTAATAAAAAAAGGACGTCATCCTCTTATCGCAAGAGTTCCACCGAACAGGACACCTTCCAGGGGGGCTAAACACCACCTGGATTACCTTAGTCCCGAAGATCCATAACCCTA
>JAOYMZ010000066.1:0-10343 GCA_025802335.1 Pinguicula primuliflora | reverse complement strand
GTCGGATGAAATCCGACGGCCAGGAAGGCATCCGGATTTTTATCCTGCCGGTATCATCCGGCAGGAGAAAAAATCCGATAGACTACACAAAGACACAACATATAAGAAGCATGGCTCCCTTGCGTCAAACTCCTCTCAAATTCTCAACACTACAAACAAAATAATGAAACCCATAATCCTCCTCCTCCTCCCACTCTTCCTAACCTTCTCCTCATCTGTCGCCGCCGCGGCGACCCCGGATCCATCGAATAACCTCTACAACTCCTCAGAGTCCCTCTGCCTCCAATGCATGTCGGACTCCCAACAGTTCCTCTATGGTCACAACCTCGTTCGTGCCCGAAAATCCGAACCTCCCCTTACGTGGGATTCTAAGCTGGAAAGCTACGCGAAATGGTGGGCCGGGCAGAGGCGCGAGGATTGCGAGCTGGTCCACTCATTCCAAGACGGCGAGTTCACTCTCGGCGAGAACATTTTCTGGGGTGGTGGGGACCGATGGAGTTCCATGGATGCGGTGAAAGATTGGGCGGATGAGGAGAAATATTATGATTATGAAGAGAATAGGTGTATGGAGGGGGAGCAGTGCGGGCATTATACTCAGATTGTGTGGAAGACTACCAGGAAAATAGGATGTGCTAGAGTGGTGTGTGAGAGTGGGGATGTGTTCATGACTTGTAATTATTATCCACCAGGGAATGATGAAGGAGAAAGGCCATACTAAACAAGTTCACAACGCTTATTTTCATTGCATCAGTGAATGTTTCTAAAGTTAGTGTAATGAGTTAGGTCGGTAAGAGAATTATTATGTAGAGATTGATATTCGAAATTCTAATTAACCACTAATTAACTTTAGGGAAAAATAATTCTTAATTAGGATTTAAAAAGATGAAGTCGATCTGTGAGATCAATTTCGGTAAAGGGTGGTGCTCGTAATCGAAATTTACTTGTTCGGGTGTTGTCCAAAACAAGATATTGGATATTATGATGTAGCCAAATTCTTGTATATTCAATATTATTGTCCTCAATTGTTCCCAATTTTCTATTTATGGTTACTTACCAGTGTCTGTTGTCGACTAACCGTACCGATGGAATGGAAGACTATGTGTAAGTGACCTAACGTCACATGCTCTATCGTGGTTTTACGACGACTTCATCGTCGGAAGTTTCATTGCACATATTTCCGTAGAGTTACGTATTTTTAATAGAATTTAATAAATTCTCGACGACGAAATGGCCGAGATCGCGATGGGTATTAAATTTTTGGTCTCTTATATATGATTTTCCACTTGTGTGGACAATTTTTGAACTTTAGGTAAAAAATTAAACATAATTGAGAACATTAGTATTTTTTTCTTCTTAGAACATTAGTATTGAGCACATGAGAATTCTCCTTATGATGTAATCCTTATTGTAATCCAAGTTCACTCACTATGGTATAAGTGTCATTCTTATATATTCACCCGTTGTGTGCCTAGTCATTACTCAATCTATCAATTCCAATTACTTCCACCATAGAGGTGCAGGTCAGGTCAAAACCAGACTGGACCAGACTGTATCTCGGTTTAAATCGGGACGCTCAAGCACGATTTCGCGATCTGATTCGACCGTGAAACCGGCCCAAAGACCCAACCCGGGGCAGTCTTTAAAAAAATTGAAAATAAGTTAAATAACGACTATATTCCACACAACATTAAAAAATAATTATATAACAAGAAAAAGCCGTTTGGCTCTTTCATCCAGTGTTGCCTGATTGGATGAAAGAGCTCTTTCTTCATAAAAAAATATAAAAAATTAAAAAAAAACAAGAAAAAAGACGACAAATGGCCGCGATTTAGCGGTCCAAACTGCCAAACCCCGGTTTGGAAAATTCCGAACCACCAAACCGTCGGTTCGACAGTCCGGGTCGAACCTTCGGTTTGCGGCCCAAATCGGACCGGACCGGTAGTTTGCGGTCCAAATCGGACCGGACCAACGGTTCGATCTAGAATTTACAGCTCTATTCCACCGTCCCGAATTGGCCCACCAATGAAAAGCCACCAAAAGTGCCATAGTTTGAGATAAATTTCTAAAACCCAAATTAATGATTGGTTTTCTCTAAGAAAAATTAAATAAAGAATTTTTCGGCGGCAATTCTGCCAGTAGTGTGATGTGGCACTAGCCAAAATTGAATGGGCGATTTAGCATATTAAATTTTGCATGATGTAATATCCCAATTTATAACACACTTGAGCATATTTTCTCAACAGTTTGTACGGTTGGTATTTAATTTTTGCCCATGCCTGCATTTGATTCATGAGATTGAATAGGATTTCTATGGTCTAGATTCATTACATTCATCTTGTGCATCATACTTCTCTTCTTATCACAGACAAACTGTCTAGGCCAATCACATTCCAATGGAATGTGATCTATCCTGGAATACCACTTCTCCATTTAAATATCCTTTTTTGACCTTTAAACTTGACATCAATCTTGAGATCTTGTATCTGTATCTTTTTTTATATGCAATTTTTTTGTTTTTTCATTTAAGGGGTCAAACTATATATTATTTACATGTTGTTTGGGATTATAGGCTTCAATACTGCAATATACGCTTGTTAGCATTTTACAATGTAGCCCAACCCAAATCCTGATCTTCTCACCTTTTCCTTTATCCAACACCAATCTAGAACACTCCATCTTCTTCCATCAGAGAATACACAAGACAAGTCATTGCAGTCCATCGATCTTCATTGTTTTTTCATTTGCATGTTCTTTCGTCACTCTTCAAACTCTTGCCGGATTCAGCATCCATTGGTTCAATTTGATTGTTTGTGTTCCTGTTTTCCGATTGTGTGCGTCATACCATAGCCAGGTATTTTCTTTAATCCTGTATACTGCCTCTTCGATTTCTGGAATCTTGCCTTCATATTGTCTTGTGTTCCTGCTTTTCCATACTTCCCACATCGTGGCGATCCAGAAGTGTTTCCATGAATCCTGACTCCATTCCTTGGGCTGCAATTTCATGAATTCATCCAGTGCTGGTGCATAAACCTTAGTGATAGATAGCCATTCTTTGATTCTTTTCCATATTTGTATTGATATTTCGCATTCAAAGAACAAGTGTCTCACTGATTCTTCCGTGTCTTCATCTTTGCAGAGATGACAATATATTTTTACCTCTTGATGTATGATGTTTCTTCTGCGGAGATTGTCCTGTGTTGGTAGACCATTTTGATGCATCCTCCATATGAATATGTCGACTTTTGCTGGTACTTTCTTGCTTCTAGCTTGTTGTAATGTCTTCAGTTGATCTTCTGCCCATAGTGCAGTTTGGTTTTGTTTCATGATCCATGAGTAGCATGTTTTGACCGTGTATTCTTTGTTCATGTTTGCTGTCTGAGTCCATCGATCATCCTGTCCAGCATTCATGCTAATATTAGATAGTAAATCTAGCATTTGTAACTCACTGTTTTCTTCTAGATAATTCAGATTTCTTTTCCACTCCAGCTGCCATTGCCAAAATCCATTCTGCCAGGATCCCATTTGTGCTATTGTAGCTTTCTTGTCTTTTGTGATAAATTATGATCAATAATATGAGTATTGAATAGGAAACGAGAAATATGTAGCTTATGCAAAGCAAAATGTGGCAACCTTTCTTATTGAATGAAGAACAGAATACTGCCTTTTATAGGCTACAGGACTCGATAGGATAAGGACTGAACTAACTACAACATGATTGTAGTTCATGACTCCAAGAAAGTAGCAACTACCAACGACTAAGCAAAAGACTAGGACAAACAGGCAAACGGCAACAAGACTCCTTCTAACACGTTCTGTAGTCCAAACTTGTAGAGCTGGAGGTTAGTTGCTGACCTGTGATTTATTCAAAGCAGTACTAACATACCTTCCCCTAATCTGGAATGCGATAGTTTTTCATATTAGAGTAGGGTTCTGAACAACTCCAAGGGTTTCTCTCTATTTGATGTAAGCATCAAGCTTTAGTGGTTTGGTCATGATATTAGCACACTGATCTTGAGTACTGCAGTAAACAGTCTCAACTGTTCCATCCTTGATGAGCTCTCGGAGGAAGTGGTATCTTACATCAATATATTTGGATCGACCATGTAAGACTTGATTCCTTGATAGTTTTATGGCTGAGCTATTGTC
This sequence comes from Pinguicula primuliflora, assembly GCA_025802335.1. Lineage (NCBI taxonomy): Eukaryota > Viridiplantae > Streptophyta > Magnoliopsida > Lamiales > Lentibulariaceae > Pinguicula > Pinguicula primuliflora. The sequence goes on along the minus strand of JAOYMZ010000066.1, from coordinate 6,197 downwards.
ACATAGTATGACTGTGGAAGTTTGCTGTATGTGCTGCAAATCCTCCAGCATTCTGCGCATCCATACTGCTTGACATGTGCACACAGCTGCAGAGATGAACTAGGCTTCAGTGGTTGAAAGGGAGACAACCGGCTGCTTCTTTGAGGACCAAGAAACTGCTGCAGATGCCATCATGAAGACATATCCTAATGTACTGTGCCGCTCATCCAGATCACCTGCATAGTCACTGTCTGAGTATCCTACTAGTTCTGTGTTGCTTCCTTTCTTGTAGAAAATACCAAGTTGAGCAGTTCCTTTAAGATATCTAAGCACTCTTTTGACTGCTTGAAGATGAGGTTCGGATGTACTTTCCATGAATCTACTCAGAAAGCTCACGACAAACTGGATGTCTGGCCGAGTAACAGTAGTGTACATCAAGCTGCCTATAATTTGCTTGTAGAAAGTGTTGTCAATTTTCTGTCCTTCTTGATGTTTGCTCAGTGTAGTACCAGGAACAATTGGGGTTTGAACTGAGTTGCAATCATACATGTTGAAGCATTGTAGAATCTCATGTATGTACTTTGTCTGATTAGTAAAGATTCCTTCAGAATTCTGCTCAACTTCTATACCAAGAAAAAACCTCATTTTTCCTAGATCCGTCATGTCAAACTCCAGCATCATAGACCCCCTGAATTCTTCAAACATTGATTCACAGTTTCCTGTGAATATTAAATCATCCATGTACAGACATACTAGAAGAAACACACCTTCAGTTTTCTTGACGAACAGTGTGGGTTCGTGCATGCACTTGTGAAATTTTTCTTTAACAAAGTAAGCTTCAATCCGACTGTACCAGGCCCGAGGAGCTTGCTTCAAGCCATATAAAGCCTTTTTCAACCTGTACACCTTTTGCTCTTGTTGTTTCAGCTCATATCCTGGGGGTTGTAAAACAAATACTTCCTCGTTGATCTCTCCATGAAGAAACGCTAACTTCACATCCAGCTGATAGATTTGCCAGCCATTTGCTGCTGCAAGGGATAGGATCATTCTAACAGTGTCCATTCTTGCCACAGGAGCGAACACTTCATTGTAATCTACTCCATGCCTTTGAGAATACCCTTTTGCCACTAATCTGACTTTGTGTTTATCCACTGCACCCTTTTCATTGTATTTGGTCTTAAAAACCCACCTGACTCCCACTATTTTGGCCCCTGCAGGTAAATCAATAAGTTTCCATGTGTCATTTTTCTCAATTGCTGCCATTTCTGCATCCATTGCAGATCTCCACTTGCTGCTCATTGCAGCTTCTTCAAACGTGATGGGGTCACCTTCAGCAATGAGGGCCATGGCTGCATTGTCTTCATCTGATAATCCTTCCCCACTGACGTAGTCAGACATCCAGAGAGGAGGTTGTCTGGTTCTCCTTGTGACAGTGGCCATCTGATCATGTTCTGGATCACTTTTATCTTCAGATTCTGAGCTTTCTTTATTCTCATATTGATCCCCTACAGAATCCTCCTTGCTTCTAGGATCTGGTGTTGGTGATCCACAGTTATTCTCCTGATGTTCCTGGTTGTTGGTTAGAGTTTTTTGAGTAGTTTCTTCATTTGATAGATCAGGAAATCCTGTGTTGTCAACCTGTACAGAATTATCGGCAGAGGAGTTCTAGTTCTAACCTCTATGTTCATCAAATCTTACATCACGACTGATTATGATTTGCTGAGATACAGGATCATATAATCGATATGCTTTTGACTCTTCACTCACACCAAGAAGTACACACTTGAGACTCCTATCACTCAGTTTATTTCGTTTGCAGGCAGGAATGTGAATATAGGAGAGACAGCTGAATACCTTAAAGTAGGAAACTGATGGTTTGATTCCACTCCATGCTTCTTCGGGAGTAATACCTTTAACAGCTAAGGTGGGACTTCTGTTGAGAACGTGAGCTGCCCACTTTGGTGCTTCCGGCCAGAATGTTTTTGGCATTTTCATTTCTGCAAGCAGGGTCCTTACCATGTTCATAATTGTTTGGTTTTTCCTTTCAGCTATTCCGTTCTGCTGTGGACTGTAAGTTGCTGTTAGTTGTCTTTTGATCCCTTGAAGTCTGCAGAAGTCAGTAAATTCATGAGAGGTAAATTCCCCTCCACGGTCAGTTCTCAAGCATTTCAATGGATTTCCTATTTCCTTTTCAACTAAGCATTTAAACTCTTTGAATGCATGAAATGCAGAAGATTTCTCAGCTAACAGATAGATCCATAGTTTCCTGCTGTAATCATCAATAAAGGTTAAGAGATACCGTTTATTGCCATTTGAAGCTGGAGAAATGGGACCACAGATATCCGAATGAATGAGTTGAAGAGAAGTGGAAGCTCTCCATGCACTTTCTCTTGGAAATGCATCTCTGCGTTGCTTGCCAATCAAGCACTCTTCGCAAGTGCTGGTTTCAAACGAGCATTCAGGGAGCCCTCTGACCATGTTCTGTTTTTGCAGTGCTGTCAATCCACAGTGATGCAAGTGGCCATATCGTTTCTGCCACAGCTTTTCTTTGTCTACCACAGATGTAAAGCAATCTGCTTCTGCAACATCAGATCCATCTTGATATAGTTGTTGAACAGGAAGAGTGAACATCCTGTTTGCTGAGATATGAGTTTGTATCAACAGACCACGCCTTTGATGGAAAATGTTGAGTTTTCCATGCTGGATTAAGATGCCAAGACCACGTTCCTGGAGCTGTCCGACACTCAACAGATTGTTCTTCAGCCCAGGAACGTAGAAGACTTCTGTGACCACATAATTATGGCCATTAAAAACCATATGAATGTCTCCTTTTCCTTCCACATTCATACGCCGGTCATCTCCAAGACGAACTGTGCTGCTGAACTCCCTAAAGCATCTGAAGAGGCTCCTTTTACCACACATGTGGTTGCTACATCAAGAATCAAGATACCACAGTTCACTGTTAGTTTCCTTTTCTTCTTCATAGGCCATGAGCAACACTTCATCACTACTTTCTTCAGTGTAGTGAGCTCTTTCATCAGAATCAAGAAGTGGACATTCACTTCTGAAATGACCAAATTTGTGGCATTTGAAACACTCAACAGTGGATCTGTTAAGTTGCAATCGTCCTCGACCTCTACTTCTGCCCCTAAAACTTCTAAAGCTTTGACCTCTTCCTCTCCAGCCGCCTCATGAGTTATTTTAGTGCTTGTTCTTCGGTCACATGCCCTTGCATTCTTTGTTCATGTACCTGCATGCTGCTTTGCAGCATATCAACAATGTAATTATCCAGATCATTTGCTTCTTCTATTGAGCAAACAACATAGTCAAATCTTGAAGTCATGGACCTCAGGATCTTTTCAACAATAGCAACATCCGTTAACAATTCACCATGCATTCTCATTCTATTTGCAATAGAAATTACTCGAGCGAAATAATCACTCACTATCTCATCTATTTTCATAGATATAACCTCAAATTCTCTTCGTAGAGCCTGCAACTGAGCTCTCTGAACTTTAGCTGTCCCCTGGAACTTGATTTTCAATGAGTCCAAGATATCCTTTGCAATTTCTTTCTTGAGTATGGTCTCAAGAATTGTTCGATCCACAGCCTTAAAGAGGTAATTTTTTGCTTTCAGGTCCTTCAATTTGATGTCTTCAAGTTGCTTCTGTTGAGCATCTATGAGGGTTATTCCAGCTTCAGCCACGGGTATGTCAGATTCAATGATTCCCCAATACTCCTTAGATCGAAGAAAATTCTCCATCAACATACACCAATGTTCATAGTGATTGTCCAGTCGAGGAATTGCAGGTTGAACAAAATTGCTATCAGCCATTTTTGTGGTGGAAGAGATGGAAGCAGAATGAGAGTATGGAGTCAAACTCATAAGTTCAAACCTGCGCTCCGATACCAGATGATAAATTATGATCAATAATATGGGTATTGAATAGGAAACGAGGAACATGTAGCTTATGCAAAGCAAAATGTGGCAACCTTTCTTATTGAATGAAGAACAGAATACTGCCTTTTATAGGCTATAGGACTCGATAGGATAAGGACTGAACTAACTGCAACATGATTGTAGTTCATGACTCCAAGAAAGTAGCAACTACCAACGACTAAGCAAAAGACTAGGACAAACAGGCAAACGGCAACAAGACTCCTTCTAACACGTTCTGTAGTCCAAACTTGTAGAGCTGGAGGTTAGTTGCTGACCTGTGATTTATTCAAAGCAGTACTAATATTTTGCTTTCCTGTATAGTCTAGGGAATATGGTTGCTAGTTTTTGTTCTCTCACCCACTCTTCTTCCCAGAACAATATGCAGTTTCCATGTCCTGCCTTTAATCTCCATAGTTTCTGATGCCAATCCTGCCACCAGTTCGATGCGTTCTTCATTGTTGTATGTGGTCTTGAATTGGTTTCCTGTTGTGTTGTTCTTGTATCTTTATCTTGAACTACGTTCTATTTTTAGAGACAAATAAATAGATTAAATAAATAATGTAGAAGTTTATTTTGATGTGTAGAATCTTTAATAAAAAATTTGTAACCTATAAAATCGATAAGTCAAATAATGATGTTAACTATATGAAAACTGTTATAGATATATGTTATAGATATAGTGATTGGTACATTTTTATAAGGATAATACTTCTGTAACCGTCTGTCCTTACCTTTATATAAAGAGGATTACGGAGAATAATAAAGAACACAGTTTTACGCTCTTCTTCTTCTTTTCTCTCTTGTATAATTCTTGAGATTACAACACGTTATCAGCACGAATTGTTTATTGCTTTTCAAACAAATTTTAAACTCAAACCTCGAGACTATTAACTATGGAACAAGCTTAGCGCTACACAAGTTAATAGTGTCCAAAGTGTTGATGCAATATTTGCCTATCAAAAGGCAAAAATGATAAATGACACCTCCCAAGTAGGGCACCTCCATGACATCCCCTCACATTCATAAAGATGGGATCTCACATACACCAACATGTGTGAATGGAAGGTGTGGGAGTGTGCACATAGTGGGAGGTGCCTTATATCATTCCTTATCAAAAGACGCCAACTTTTTCGTTGTCGGACCATATGTACCGGACTAGGTACCGGATAGCTGCAAAATGCTGGAAAACAAGCCGAAACCAACCGGAAAACAAGCTGGCCTCACCGAAAAATGAAGGAGAACGAATTACGAAGCAAATCCGAGCAATTTGTGGTCAGTTTTCACCGGAAATCTGGCCATCTCCTCCTACTCTTCTTGCTCAACCTGTTACTGGAAAACAAACAAGATTGACAATGTTTTGGGTCGGTTTTCCATCACCACTGTAGTTAGTGAGGTCATACCTTCTGTTTCTGCTTGTTTTCCGGTCGGCTTCGGCTTGTTTTCCGGCATTTTGCGGCTGTCCGGTACCTAGTCCGGTACATATGGTTCGACAGCGGAAAAGTTGGCATCAAAAGACACTTGATTTGAAACCGAATTGCGTGCGCGCATGCACGAACATGGGAAATTTTCCCTTGCCGGACAGTTAAAAACCGGACACTGTTGCTATGAGCCGAAATTTATTTCTGGCCGTCGGATTAAATCCGACGGCCAGGATTAAAAAAAGCATTTAACGCCATTGTGGGTCGGGTTCACCGTTCTGCCCTCGGCTTCGAACAAAAGGTACTGCAAATGACAACAAACAGGGCCGCAGAACACGAGGGAGAGTTGGATAATCCAATCCATCCACTAAATCGACAACAAATGAGCCCCCAATACCTTGTCGTTGGTTTTCTTGTATGGCGGAGATGAAAGACATCAAGCCGGCCCGGCCGAAGAACTTGGCGACGAAGATGGTGGCGTGCCCTTGATCTTCGACGATTTCGCTCGATCCACTGCAAATAGGGCCGCAGAACACAGCTTTCGCTGCATCCCTTCCGTAAAACCCGACAACCATTGGATCTCATCTCTCGTCAATCAATTTTGTTACTGATTGTTTCTTATGATTTGTTACTAATTTCGTTGCTGCTGATATTTGGCTACTATTTTTGATGATTTGTTACTGAAATCGTCTTTTTGTGAGTGAATTTGGGTCGACGGAATCGGGAACAATGACATTAAATGTTTTTTTAATCCTATTCGGCTTATAGCAACACTGTCCGATTTCTAACTGTCTGGCAGGGAAAATTTCAAGGATATCAGCTACGCCAACCAGGAATTTCACTTAGCTGCGCCTCACTGA
>JAOYMZ010000065.1:0-10344 GCA_025802335.1 Pinguicula primuliflora | reverse complement strand
AGTCCGGGTGATTACGATCCGTCACGCTTCCGCAACAATGTAAAGGTATATTCGTTGTACTCGTTACTATTAGATTCATTCTACGTTAATTCATTATTGACCTACACTTTGACACCTGAAAACACAGTTCTTCTTTATGTAAGTTGCTGGTACTCTATCATTTTCTTTTCTATGAAAAATCTCTTACCTTTTGATTGTGTTGTTACTTGCATGTTTTCATGATTTATATATGCTACATGTTTGCTTGTAACTGCTAATAGATTCATTTGTTCCTTTCCTCATCTATTTTTGCTTTGTTAGCATTATATGTAATGTAACTCTGTTTGCACTCTACTTGAAACCTAATTATATTATGTTATTTAATTTCATAGTATTTATTGCTCTTATATTTTTAATTTATGTTTGCTTTCAGGGACCAACAATAACTAATCGCAGAAGGGATTAGTTCAGATTTCTATTCTCACTTCCTTAGTCTTTTATGGGGCGGTAAGGATTCAACCTATTTATCTAAGTCGAACTCTACTGCTGACTCAGAATGGGAATCCTTTTGTCATGTGATCAGAAAAATATGCCGGAATCCAAGCACAGTTTCTGAAACATTGCAAAGTTCAGGACTTGCATCAATCTTGGGAGTTCCTTACCTGAAGCAAATATAATCAGCTATATTTTAGCCGTAATTATTACATTGCTGGTGCTTTTCCTGGATTATCATCTGACAGGCAGGGATTAGATGCATCTGTGGCTGTTGTACCTGAGAGTGTGAATAAAGATGAAAGCTTCTGCCGGAAATTGCTTACTGAGTTATTAGATTCACTCATGCAGTATATGAGACCCTGAAAGTTGACAATCTCCGTAAAAGGTTTCTCTGTCAACTTGAATTTTTAATTTTAATCTCCGTGTATCATTACTTACCTTTTCCTGCTCATGGTAAAGGATTCTTCTCTATTCATGATAGGATTCTTCTCTATTCATTGGGCCGTGATTCCTGATCGAACCCAATTGACATTAAAATGGTTATTGTTGAGTTTTATTAATGTGGGTCAAAATCATTAAATAAGAATTTTTTTCCCACTTGTGAGCTCACATTTTATTCCCTTAAATCCATGTTTTCTTTTATTGTAGCCCACTATATTTTTTCCTACGGCCCATACGCTTTGATTAAACTTTAGAATGTTCTCGTGCTCTTATAAAACCCCCCAACCCTAAATCTCTCCTCACTTTTTTTTAACTTTGGCCGTCACTTTCGTTGGCTCTCTCTTGGCCAACCATTTCTCTCTCACGGCAGTTACACTCTTTTGGCAAAGCTCTCTCTTGTTCTAAGCTCTCTTCTCAGTTTGGAAGTGTTATACCGGCGGAAACCTTCTTGGTTTACCGATAATCCGGGCTTTCCGACGAGATCTCTTTATTCTACCACCATTTGATGTTGCTCGATTGGGTTTGTAGTGTGATAAAGGCTCGGTTTCTAGACCTAGCTGACGGTTTCAATGTTGCTATCGTCTTGTGAAAACATTGGAAATCGGATTCTAGTGCCGGATTTGCCTTATATCGGGAGATTTATGCTTACTTGCTGTTTTTCTTTTAAATTTCACACTATTTTTCGAAAATCACACTTAGAGAAGTTACTGATTTTTTGTAGATCTTGCTATCTTTTCGATCCTTGAGGACCTCCATAGTTTATGGCGGCAGCGACGGTACCTTCATATATATCTTTATGTGAATGTTATAATTACGCTGACTAATCGCTCAAAACATTATCACCGCCCCGATTTGCCAAAATCGGAGTGGAGCGGTACCAGCGCCAGGGCACCATCCCAGAACGCCGCATTGGCCGCCGAAGCCGCTTCGAGTGACTAGGCGACCCACCTAAGTGTAACAAATTTTAACTAATTTTAGTTTAAAAAATTTAAACTTGTTTAATTTTTTTTTATTGGGTCTCGAGTTCTTAAACTCAAAACCCATAAAATACTTGCAACAAAAAGCAACAACCACACTGTAATGGTTCGGTATGTTTTGTTTCAAGCTTTTCTTTGGTTTTGAGTTTTTGAGTTTTAAAAACTCGAAACCCAATTGAAAAAATAATTTAAATAAGTTTAAATTTTTATAAACTCATTTAATTATGAGTTGGGAAAAAGTTTAAATTTTTATAAACTCCTTATTTAATTATGAGTTGAGAATAGTTTAAATTTTTATTAACTCATTTAATTATGAGTTGAGTTAGTGTAATTTTTTTAAGTATAGTTGGTTAAAAAAAACAACTATGAAAAAAAAAATTCAGTAGCTGCGGGCCGCCGGCCGCCCCGCCTCAGCTTAGTGTTTATCGGATTATAATTCATGATAATGATTAAATTAATAAATTAATACTCATTTTCACATCTAATTACTATAATATAGATGTAATCTCTAGCGATGGGAGGGGCAGTTATTTAAATATCCAGAATCCTCCTTCTGCGACTTTTGGTGCAACTGGCCATGCTTCTGGGCATGATGTTGAAGATGGTCTGCTTAAGATGGGTGGAGGTATTTTAGTCAATTTTATCAATAGCTATTATTATATTGGATTTTAAACAACTCTCTCTCTCATTGCCATGGTGATAATGCAAATTTTCGGTACGTGTTTTTCTACCTTTTGTCCGCTGTTGTGGCTCTTGGTCTAAGAGTTTGTGGGGTTTTATCCCGTCCATTTGGATGGATGAGGTATATTCTGGGCTATGTGTGTTGCCATCTCTTCTCTGGTTGTAAGTGTGTGTTTTACCGGGGATCAAAAATGAGATTAGTGCTTTGTTGGCTCTGTTTCATCAAGATCTTATCTCCCATACCGTGTTTTCGCTCTTAGAAATTGCAAAACCATTTTCAGATTATGTATGTTACAGCTCTTCTGCCAGATCCCTCTTTCATCCTACCTAAAGCTGTATCTCATGAAAAAGGATGTGACGGCTAAGGATTTTTACTTTTTGTCCATCTGTTTGGCTTGCGTCTGGTTCACATTTTTTTTATTTGGCAAGCATCGTAAGGCATTACGACTTGGAGCCAATCCATCCAGAACTCAATGTAGTGGAATCTCCATATTGCTCCAAGTGTAGATGTTGTTCTTGCAAGTAATTTATTATAATACTCTGTTTCTTTTCTGATTTTTTTTTTCTGATTTCTATTTTACTAATCTCTTGGTGTTTAAATTAGTAGGCAACTTAGGAGTGATAAACTCAAGGAGGTCATGCCACCAAAAAATGTGAAAGGGGCACATAGTTTGGAGCTGTCAATACCTAGGAAGGAGAAATTCAAAGAGGTGGTGACTGTAGATGAATGTACCCTTCAAATGAAAATCTCAACCTCACCACCAAAAGAAAATCTCTCGTGACTAATTATAGTGCACACAACAACCGTCTGTGATAGTAAAAAAACATGTTCTGTGCACTATATTTAGTCACTTTAGATTTTCTTTTGGCGGTGAGATTGAGATTTTAATTTGGGGGCACATTCAACTATGACAATCACTTTGAATTTCTCCTCTCTAGGTATTGCCACCTCAAAACTACGTGCCCTATTCACATTTTTTTGGCCATCTGGCCTCCTTGAGTTTATCACTTTGCCTACCAATTTAAACACTAAGAGATTAGTAAAATATAATTCAGAAAAAATTAAAAAATAAACAAAGTATTATAATAAATAACCAGTAAGAACAACATTTACACTTGGAGCAATATGGAGATTCCACTATATTGAGTTCTGGATGGACTGGCTCCAAGTCGTAATGCCTTACGGTGTTTGTCGAATTGAAAAATATGAACCACACGTAAGCCACACAGATGGGCAAAATGTAAATCTCCTTGGCTGTTAGATCCTTTTTCATCAGATACAGCTTTAGGTAGGATGAAAGAGGGATCTGGCAGAATAGCTGTAACATACCATAATCTGAAAATGATTTTACAATTTCTAAGAGTGAAAACACAGTCAGGGAGATAAGACCTTGATGAAACACAGGCAACAGAGCACTAATCTCATTTTCGACCCGCACGGAAAAAAATACACTTACAACCAGAGCAGCGATGGCAACACACATGGCCTAGAATATACCCGATCCATCCAAATGGGCAGGATAAAACTCCACTCACTCTTAGACCAAGAGCCACTACAGCACATAAAAGGTAGACAACCACATAACGAAAACTTGCATTATCACCATGGCAATGAGAGAGAGTTGAGTAGAATCCAATATAACAATAACTATTGATAAAATTTACTAAAATACCTCCACCCATCTTTGGCAGACCACCTTCAACATCTTGGCCAGTTGCATCGCGGGTCGCAGAAGGAGGATTCTGGGTATTTACAGAAGAGTTGTCCGTCCCATCACTAGAGATCAAATCTATATCATAGTACTTAGATGTGACAATGAGTAGAAGTTTATTAATTTAATCTTGCATTATATGATTCACAGAGAGAGAGAGAGAACTATTCCTACAATCTAAAATTGCATTCTGACGGTCAAACAAAAATTCTGGGTATTTACAGAAGCGTTGCCTGTCCCATCACTAAGATCAAATCTGTATTATAATAATTAGATGTGCAAATGAGTAGAAGTTTATTAATTTAATCATTGTCATGCAATTATATCATTGACAGATAGATAATTATTCTTACAACCTGAAATTGCATTCTGACGGTACAAACAAAAAATTCAATACAAATTTTATACTTGCACCCTTCTTGGCAACAAGAAAACTGCCTTGAACATCACCGCCGATTGCAGGATTCTGGGTATTTTCGTACGATTTTCATATTAGTAAAATTGTTTGGGACTCCAATTTTTGGGGAACTCTATTCGAAGGTAGTATACATCCAATTTATCTTCTTGTTCTCAACAAAAAAACATTTCCATTGCTCTATTCTGAGTATGACACACACTATTTGTAACGAACTCGAATTTGCGTTTCTTTAAAACTCGTCAGGTTCGTTAGGGCAGTTTTAGAGTTGACCCGAGCTAGAGTCGTCACGTGAATTTATAACAAGACTTCCAAACATAATTGAGTCAAATGTCATAGGTAAATTCTTACATAACCGTCATCTACACACGACATATTACAAAACCCCCAAAAACTTATAAAAAAAAAAACCCAAAAGAATGTTCGTGTTGATTCGTAAGATCATGAGATAGTCGAACCCTTGTAAGTGGTTCGTTCAACTCCTCTCTTCAACCGCGCTCTCCAACTGGGTCAGCTTCTCCACCTACATATCAGGTAAATTGTGAGCTTTCCTGGGAAGCTCAGTAGGCATTCCGAATGCTTAAGTGTTCCCCAATTAACAATTCAAACCGTCAATATCCTCATAAAACCATAATAGCAACAAACGGTCAGTCACTTTATAACTGCAACAATCAGTTAAAACATGAGGCTGCAATACAACTTCACAGATTGTAACCTAAGTTCTGCATTCCCTTCACGGAAGCAAATAAATTGACTCAACATCAGTAACCTTGAACTTAAACACCAGCCTGAATTTCTAACAAAATCTATCATCAATTATGCAACTCCCTTAACGGGTATATGCTGCTAGACACCAAAATGTCCCCTAAATGAGGTAACCAGTCACTTTCAACAGGAAGCATAGTCATGAAATAATCAAACGTGAATGGGTGCAATTTTCCTCTATGAACATTACAACATATTGTAGTGTTAATCTTTGATTTTCAAAATAGAAGAAGTAAGATTTCATGTCAACAAGACTTTCACTTTTACAACAATCCACATAAATCAGCCAAGGTTCATAACAAGCATCAAATAACCTAGCCCCTGTCCACCCTCAGTTCCGGCCGCAACAAGGATATCGACAGTAAGAGGGGCTAGCCTTCTCGTCCCGCCTCTGTTCCTGCCGCAGCAAGGATACAGACGGCGGGAGGGGCCTGGATTCGTCCGTACAGGACAGCAGCACCATCCCCTCGGCCCCAACATGAGCCACCACATCGAACAACAACCAGAACACTTTCAAAAATTACACATTTGCACCACACACGTCCAGCACACACAAGGCATCATAGTTCGCACAAGAACACGCACATCAGCACTACATAGCTAGCAGCAAGACTCAAGCAAGTAAAATAACAGCAGAACACACACCACATAACATAACTCACCCTAGCATGCTGAGGTCGAGAACTGTGCGCTCCTGCTCCAGTCTCGCACCATTGTGCGCTCCCCTTCGATCACGAGCAATCGTGTACCCAGATTTGGAGGAATGAACCGCGTGCGCTACCCACACCCCTCCCCACACTTGAGGATTCGAACAACCTACCTTCATAATCTCTTAAGCCCTTGTCGGAATTAGGTCTTACATAATCTCCACTCTTCGCGTCCCTCTTTCTGCGGTGACGGTGATATCTGAAATGGAGAGTAAATGTAAGACCTAAAACGTTCACAGAAGCGGGAATTATTTCCCTCCTCATTTCACTGTTCAGCGGGAAGGTATTATTTTCCCTTTGGGCTGGCCCCGTCGTCCCACCTTGTGCTCCAGCGGCCCAACAGGCCATAGGTGTTGGAAAGAGGAATCAATTCATCCACCTAACATGTGCATGAATTGATGTGCAGTCCATAATTGTGGCCAGATCATTTATGGGGGACATGTGCAGTCCATAATTAATTAGGCATGATAGAGTGTCATACGTGGATAAAGTGGACGAATCAAGTGGACGAATCAAGTGGACGAATCAAGCATGAATAAAGGCATTTGCTCCCATCTCTGCAATAAATACTCAATAGTACTACAAAACGTGTATATATATGTAACATTGTAACGTGCAGAAGAATAAGGAAGAACGGAGAGAAATCTCCCGTGGAGTGGGAAACATTTCGAACCACGTAAAAACTCTTGTGTTCTTCATTCTACAATCACATAAAACACAAAATCAATCCTCAAATTCAATCGTCACATAATCTCATCCGGATCAAAAGGTATTTGCTCGGATCGCAGATAGTTTCTTGAATTTCATATATGCCAAATTGTGGCAATAAAGATTGCAATCCGCACATGTATCACAGAATTTGTATTAATGAGAAGCATGTGTCTTTCAAAATTTTGCCATGGCTCTAAGTGATGTGTTGGCCTTCTGTAGTCAAGCCAGTGGTATAATCTGATCCATACAATGGCTGATTCCGGACATAAGAAGAACATGTGACCTACTGATTCGTTCTCCATTCCACGTAAACAACAATCTAGATATTGTATGATTGCATGTGGCATGTTTGCGAACGTGAGCGGGAAAAATAAAAAAGCTCCCAAACACGTTTCCCCAGACTAATCTGGAACTACACTTTCCGTCAAGATCTTCACCACCCGATGAAGACAACACCATTACAACCACTACTATGGTAGATTAGCAAGGATTACAGAAGCCGCAACCTCTCCGGGAACGCATTGCGCGATCCGGGGAGTCACCCAAACCAGCAAACTTTCCACACTGGCTCCCAACACGCAAAGCCACACGAACCAGCCATACAACTACAACCAACTAGGAATGGGTACAAGCCAAGCCCTCAACAGTGCCACTCTTTCCTAGCGGTCAACCCACCTTCGCGAGGAGGTTAAGCAAGAAAAGGCCCTAGAAATCGTAGACGAGCCAAATAAGTCCACCCATACAGATGACCAAAACAAAGATAATGCTGATGAAGTTGAACAACATTTGGCTAGGGACTTTCAAACTACATGCAAATGTGGCAAAAATACTCAAAGTAGAGGTATACGAAAGCAACACGGACACAAAAAAAAGGTCCTCCAGACATCAACCAATTATAAAGACATTCTAAGCAAAGGCAATCTCAAAGAGAAAGTTGCAAATGCCACTACTTTGGTGCAAAAGTAACAGGATCAAAAGCCTAATACAGGGGCCACAATCTCACAAGCCCCCAAGCAACAGCTCTTAGATGATAGAAACAGTCCTGAGATGAAATTCTCCACAACTGCCAATGATTCGAAATGGCTGCATTTTAACAGAATATGTACACAGAAGAAAGCACTGGAAAGAACTACAACAGGAACTATGGAAATGAGGATATAAAATCCTAAAGGTCAGTTACCTAGGAAACATAAACGTATTAATATGGGAAGATAATGAGGATGGCAATGAAGTGAGAAAATTATTGATGATGGACAAGGAATGGTTGGAAAACTACGTAACAAACGTCTCTGAATGGACTACCCAGACCCCAAACGGTGAGAGACTAAGATGAATCAAAATCTATGTAATACCCATTTCGTGTTGGACCACAAAAGTACTAGAAGGGGTTGGATCAAAACTTGGAAAAGTGGTGAAAATAGACTCTGTCGCAATGGATAAGACTTCTAGAAGTAGCTCAAACTACAAATCCAAACCCGTGCCTGAAAAAGCTATGGATTAAAATTGATGGTCAAGAATATGAAATAAGCATTGTTGAACTGGGTGAATACAGATTCCATGAACACTCACACACATGGGACATACTGATTTGGATAAAAGTGACACCGATAGTTCGAAGGATGAAGGCTTATATCTAATGAAGATATTGACTCGGTTCAAGATTGGCTAGAGACAGATGTCGTGGTAGAGAAAACTCCAGAAAAGAAGGGAACTGAGATATGGAAAAAGAAGGGGGATAAATCACAAAGAAGACATATTGGATGCACTATTCAAGAACACACCTCCTTTGGCCCAGAAAACCACAGACACAAGTCAACATTCAGAAACCGAACCAGATGACTCAGAGAATGAGGATGAAAACTGCTGATTGGAAAATTCTATGAATACAAACATGGAAATAACCATCTCAAGAAGATTTTAGAATCCGTCAAGAATTACCTGGTGGTCATCCAATAAAATCTCAGACCTTCATGAAGACGTGGCTGTAAATGAGCAAGCAACAAAAGATATGGAATCAACCAACTCTCGGACGTATGAAGACCATGCAGAATTTGAACAACAAATGGCAGTATGGCAAGATGATCTTAGACATGCAAAGGGAAGAGCTTGCTGAAAAAGATGAGTTCATACCGGAAACTCCTGAAGGTGACAGAATCTGTTCACGAAACAACTTCCCCCACATCAGTCCACAGATAAAGGATGCACCACAGGCACCACCGAGTAAGTAACGAAATCAAAGAAGAAAACCAAGAAAAAGAAAAAGGCCAAATCAATTCGAACAAAAAACGCGCACAAGAAAACAAAACTGAAAGAACAAAATGAGCAGCTGCGCAAGCAATGGATCGAAGAAATGAAAATAAACAAAGAACTCTACACTAACATAACAGAAGCTCAGGGCGCAAAAGTACCAAGTGGTCTGGAAAACTCACCGACGGACAGCAACATAATAGCCTCAAATTCACAAAACCTAAAGCAAGAGGTTCAGTCCATGTTTGAGATTGGCCAAAGGTTAGGTGTGAACAGTGTTCGAGAAAGTGCTGACATCCCCTAAGTGGTCAGGGCCCACCTAGCGTCTAGGCAGCCTAGGCTCTCGCTTAAGCACCCCTAAGTTGGTGCTTAGACTGTATTCATGTAGGGTGGAGGGTGACCACTCAGCATCTAGGCAGGCTAGGCGACCACTTTCTCGAACAGAAGGTGTGAAACATAAAGAAGGCGAGGAACAAATCATGAAAACTATAGCAGAAATGGAAATCTGGGACAAAACAGTGAGCTACAAAGGAAGATAGAAGTAGAGATAAGAGAAAAAACAGTTTACCCAATGTAGATCATCCCCCATAATGCCATAGGACTCGGGTGCAGCAAAAGAAGGATGCAAATAAGAGAGTTGTTGCACCAAAACAAAACAGATTTTGTAAGTTTGCAAGAAAGCATTCGAAGCACATCATACAGATTATATGGCACAATGATCAGATGGATTGGGCTTACATAGGTTTTAAGGGACAATCAGGCGGACAGTTATGCATATAGCATAACACAAAATTCAAAAAAATTGACATATGGAACGAAATAGGAATTCTAGGAGTATCAGGATACTGGGAAACAGACGACGTTCTAAGTCATATGATCAACCTCTATGGATATGCAGACATCACTGACAAAGGGGAGCAATGGAATAGCATTAGACAGAGATATATCTGAAATGAATTGGACAAATGGTGCATTATGAGGGACTTCAGACTGGAAAAGCTGTCTGACAACTCTGCCACTACTTTTATTCTTATAAACAGTAGGGTGCAAGCTTTTCCAGTTTACTATTTTTCCTTCTACTGAGCACCTAGGATAACCATTAGAGTAGCAAATGTTTTTTTTTTTTGGGCTGGGGGGGTGCAAGTCTAGTGTAGAATACACTGGATGGCCTGGTACAAAATCACCCACACAAGAGAACCTGAAGGATTTGGCAT
>JAOYMZ010000064.1:0-10344 GCA_025802335.1 Pinguicula primuliflora | reverse complement strand
AGTTAATGAAACCAATCAAGATATTTCCAATCCAATGTTCTGCAGTTTTGTAGTTAAGTCTTGAGCTCAATTCACTCCTTTGGGAAGAATGAACTTTGCTCACCGAGCAAGGTATTACTTGTGACAGTGTGCACTTGCATTCCCTTCACGGAGTAACACTGATAACCCTTGTGTCGATCACTATACAACAAGATTCAGACAATGCAAATGGAAATGCCTTTATTGTTACTAGATCGAATCAAATTTTTATTCAAAAGAAATCATTAAAGTCTATACCGTATATCTGACTGTACCCCTTTGTCACCAACTGTGCCTTGTAGCGTCCAATGCGTCCCCCTAAATTCTGTTTCAGGGTGTAGATTCACTTGCATCCAATATCTTTCTTCCTTGGTGGTAGTACCACCAACTCCTAGTCTTGTTGAGTTCCATGTTCTTCAAATATAGTTGTCTTTTATTTTGGGTTAGTCTTTGCAGCCTACCACGAGTTAGGAATAGAGACCCTGTCTAATGATGCAATTAGAGAGAGGCAAACGGTCCGGGCTAAACGGATTTTTGCCCGGACCGGACCCGTTTAGCCCAGACCGTTTAGCCCATTTTCGAAAACGGGTGGATACGGGCGGTTTGGGTTTTGAAAATGACTGGTCCGGGCTTTAACTGTTTAACAAAACGGGCGATCCAATTTTTTAAAACTGAAAATGAGCGGATACGGACGGGACCCGTATAACCCGCATTTATAATTAAATATTTTTAATTAATTTTTTATATAAATAAATGGGCAAATACAGGTAAAACGGATGGGTCAAACAGGTCAAACGTGTAAAATGGGTTAAAATAAAATGGGTAAACGGATTAAACGGTTAAATTAATTATTTTAATATAAAATGGATGGATACGGGCGGGCCCATTTAAAAATGGTCTGGTCCAGTCCGGTCTAGAAAAAAAACGGGCGGTCTTCAGCCCATCTGCTTTTGAAAACAGTCTGGTCCAGTCCAGGCAGACACAGACCATTTTCGAAAACAGGCGGGCGGGTTAAAACCCTGGATGCCTCTCTCTAGATGCAATGAATGCCTCATGTGCACGCGACAAATGAGAATATGACATATAATCATCAATATCATAACCATATCGATCAGAAGGAAACCCGCATTAATGAGAGAGGTTCTACGCACCACAACAGGGGTAGGAGCATTAGAAAAAGGAACCATATCACCTGTAGGATCAAGATTAGCATCCAGGATAGCCGTCTCCGGATAAGAGACGGTGAGGGACTGTCAGATAAATCTCAAATCAACACTGTATCCTCCCCCTAGACCTGAGTCTCACCATCCTCATGTGAGCTCTCAGGTTCATCAACTCCAAGCGGCACAATAGGACAAGGGATAAGACCCACACTAACAACACTCCTAGGCTGAGCTGCACCACTCACACCTCCATCTCCAGGAACACTCTCCATTCTACAATGCATATCCGATAACTCATAGAAGGGAGACGTTATCTCACCAAAATATAGCTTATGTTCTTGGAATGTAACGTTCATACTCACAAATTGTCACTTCTCTGCAAGATTCCAACACACATATCCCTTTTGAGTGGCAGATTAGCCCACAAATACACACTTTAGAGCCCAAGAATCCTAACTTACCAACAGATGGTCTGCGGTCCTGAACAAAACATACACAACTAAGAATTCAAAAAGGAAGAAGCTCTCCCCTTTGAGCAGTTAGCACCTCAAATGAGACTTCCAATATAGCACACGAAAAGACATTCGGTTAATCAATTGAGCAACAATCAAAACAGCCTACTCCCGTAAGTACTTAGAAACATTCATCGAAATCATCATACTCTAGGCAACCTCAAGAAGATGTCAGTTCTTCCGTTCAGCAACCCCATTCAGTTCTGGTGTGTATGGACATGTAGTCTAATAAATGATACCCTGAGAGGACATATATTCACTAAAGCAAGATTGGAATACTCGGTACCTTTATCAGATCACAAAACTATCACGACTGCACTAAACTGAGTTTAAATATTCATGTGAAAATCCTTTAAATAGGTAAAAACTTTACTCTTACTTTTCATCAAATATAGTCATGTCACACGAGAGGAACAGTCAATAAAGGACATAAAATATCGCAAACCATGCACAACAGCTGTAGGGCAGAGTCCCCAAATATTAGAATGGATCACATCAAAAATTGATGAGCTTCTACTACAAGTACTAGCATAGGAGCTCCTTATATGTTTGTCAAACTCACAAACATCACATATCAGTTTTCCTTCATTTGCTTGCCCAGACAGGGATGGGTACAAGGGACTCAAAACACTAAACGAAGGAAGTCGCCTGTGGTGAAGCATTTGTAAGTCCTCCACAGAACAATCACCAGAACTAGCAACAATAGACGAAAGAACATAGTCTATGTCGTCCCGATCCAGATACCAAAAGCATTTATTTCATGTCCTAGTCCCCAGACAACGTCCCATCCCCTTATCCCAAAAGATCGCCTATATCAAAAGAGACCACACAATTCAGTTGAAGAATGATAGCACTAATAGATAAGAGATTCACTGGAAAGGAGGGAGCATGAAAACATCCGATAAAGTCAAAGAGCCTGTGCACCTCATTGTACCCTTACCAACCACAATTTGGGCAATTCAATTAGCAGTATGAATGTTCTTTGATACGGATAATCGAGTATAGGAAGATAACTCCTCAGAAATACCAGTCATATGACGAGAAGCCCCCAAATCAACTATCCATCTAGGAGTGAGTGAAAAGGAACCTGAAGACAGTACATGAGCAACAGAAGTACCTGAGGCAGCATAAGCATAGTATGCATATCTACCCGAGTCATTAGGGGCAAGATGCCCTCTAGTATGCGCACAAAAACCTCCTCGACCACCATGACCTCCTCTACCACTACAATCTCCAAACTGACCTCCGAACTGACCACCACGACCTCAAACTCCATACTGATTGCGTCCCTAAGCCTCACAAAATTGAGGTGGCTTAGGACATAGCCTACTCGCATGGCCTAGTCATAGTTAAAACAACGATGAGTCTCCTCAAGTGGGCCTGCCAGAACTAACGAAAACTCAAAAGAAGCAGAGGAAGCTTTGGGCCCACTAGCGTGTTTCTGAGTCTACCTTGCTCAAGCTTCCAACTCTTTTAGATTTGTAGTGTTTCAGCTAACACCCTTGAACAACCAATCAACAACCACAATCAACACCTCACCGATCCACTGAAACGCACGAGCAACAATCCACCTCAATGCACAATCAATAATCCACAAGAAACAACAACTCATTTCACAATAAGCAATCACCAATCCACAACAGCTCACAATCACCAATCGACAATTCACAATCCTCAATAACCCATCAAAAATCCACAAAAAACCATCACAAAGCTACAATCAACAATCAACAAAAAACATCAAAAATCTCCAATCAATAATCCACAAAAACACACTCCAATCCAATCCACAACTCAATCCATAATTTAATATCAAATTATACTACTAAATCAATAAACCACCATCAAAAATTCATCAAATTCAACCACAATTCCAAGTACCCACAACAAATCACAAGGGTTGCCATCGAAAAATAGTAACTAACACCCAAAATAGGTACTGGTCGCTGGAAAAGGTCACTGGGGATGCACACACGTGGTGGAGATGTGCAGCCATGCGGGTTGCGGATTGGGGCACGGGGTCACAGTCTGCACACGCGCGGGGCATGGTCGGTTAGTGGAAGGCAACAGCGGGTGACGAAAAAGTGGTGGTGGTGCCGAAAAAAGGAGGCGGTGTTTAGTGTTTTGTGGTATAGTGTGTCTCTGATACCAAATTGATTTTAGAAAATGGGGCAGAAGTCTTTCTTTCATTCATGACACGGAGTATTTATACAGAGTTTTGCTCCTATACCCAACACTTGTGTCCCCAGCAAATCTCTTATATTCCCAGCAACTGATCACAGTCGTTGGATTTGAGATCCAACGGCTGCAATCAACACAACATTTTTAATCCACCAAAAAACATTGCAGACCAACTAAAATCGGATAGCCATCAACAAAATTGTGAATTGTCGATGAGGCAGGAGCTCATATGCGGGAACTCCACAGATCTTACCGGTTGTTGTTCGATCTCCTCAAATCTGGATCCTCCGTCAGAGCATCCAACAACAGCAATGTTGCTGAGGAGTCATCAGGATCCTCCAGTTGTGACCTTCGTCTTTATGGCCCATCGCACCGGACGACGGTGGTGGAGAGAGTTTGGCACAAGAAGTTTTCGAAGCTGTTGGATGAGAATCTGTCGAATCAGGCGGAGCTGATAAGGAGAAATGACGAGAAGAGGGAAATGATTAATGATTTGATATTGGAGAACAGGATGCTGAGGGTTGTTAATCTCATCCATCCATTTTTAGATCCGACGACCGAAAATAAAAGTTGAGTATATAAGAGATTTGCTGGGATGTAGGGGCTGGGTATAAGAGAATTACTCATTTATACAATACGCGAGAAATTACCTAAATATTCTAACTATTCTACCAACACCATCATTCCTGGTTCTGGAAGCAAATGAGCAGTAAGTAATCGTGACATGGACGAGCCAGGTATTAAACTAGGCCATTTAATAACCTTTCCTCCAAATATTAAACACCAAATGTAACTCAAACTTGTTGTTCAGTCATAGGTTCACAACATAAGTTAAAAAATACAAAAACATCTCAACACTAGGTGAGGAAAACACATCCTCTAGTTAATCCATAAGGAAACAAACATGAAACAATTATTTCAAGCAAGCATGCTTCCACGTAAATTCCGGGTTCATACTTTAAGCTACTCCTGCCTTTCGCTTGCCCTTGATCTGAAAAGTATGAGTAAGACATTCGTGAGCTTAAAGCTCAGTAAGTTCAATGACTACAACAAAGAACTGTGATTACGATATCAAATCCTGAATTATATTCAACTCCTTTTCATGCAACACTACTTGATCGAATGAAAGCTTATAGCTATTGCTAAATAAACTTTAGTTAACTAAAACTATTACATCTTTCAAAACCAGATTCCAAATAACCAATTTCACAAACAGGAACGACAAGAAGCTAACTAAAATCATATGTACACGGAAAACATAAGAAAATCAAGCAGCATAATCATTTCCAAGATCTTAATCCTGTCTCCCTAGGTCCTACTTGGCCTAGCTCCAACATATGAATCAATTCCAATATCACCGGTGAAGTCACAAACACGTGAGTCGGTAAACTCAAAATATGAAATTCCACATCGCCATATACGTAGTACTCATTTCCACATATTTCTAAGGGCCCTACTTTTCCCTCACTACTTCTTGCCAAACCATATCACATAACCAGCCTCACTTCTCAACATGGTTGCAAACATATAAGAACACTTATGGAATAAAATGATTTCATGTGATTAACATAATTCGTCAAACCGATGCTACTTCTAAATTCTGAAACACTTTAAAATTGTAATACTTCCAAACATTTTTTTTACTTTCAAACATTTAGTAAGTTGTTTTCCGTGAAAAAGACAATAAAACACATTCGCATTCCGGGGAGGGAGAGGAGGATGTTGGGTGCAGTAGGAGGGTAAAAAGATGTAAGGAGACCACATGGAGGAGAAATATTAAGAGGATAGCATGAGAGAGATGGTTTGAGGACATTATGAGATTAAAGATAAGAAATAGGGAGAAAACAGATTTTTGTGAGGATGTATGGGTGGGTGAACAAGAGTTACAAAGAAACTTTCTCATTGTTGGATGCTTCACTTTCGATTACATCCCGCACACTTTCGATTATGTGCTACTGAACATTCAATTGCTTATGTAAAGCCTCCGCAATAGTCCTCAACTTACAATTCGCAGAACGCAACATTTCGCTCGTTTTCTCCACCCTTGATTGAATTTGATCAAAACAAGCAAAAATACTGTCGTCTTCTTCAGGCACATCATTGGCGAATTTTTTCTAATGTCTTCTTGATCTTCATCCTAATAATCTGGCGATGCATTCCCGGTAACAGTCTGACTAGGCTGTTGATATTGATGCGTAGGAGGATTTTGGGGTACTGACAAGTCACTGTGATAGGGCCCATTGGATCGATCATTCACATATTTCTGAGGGGAGTATTGTCCCCCTCTCCATCGGAGTTATCAACAATATACGCCCGCTCACCGAATATATCCAACAATGCAGTTATCCGATGATCTTTAATGTCTGTCATGTAGTCAATATCCTTCATATATTGCAGCCCACTCTCTTCCCTCGAAGGTATCAGGATAAGATAAAGAACGTCCTGTGGAAGTAAATTGAAAATAAGTATTAAACATTGCATCGTGCACAGCCATGCATAATCGAGAATTCCAAATAACTTGTTTGATCACGTACGCGAGCATCGTGCATGACCCTGTATATGATGTATCCCAGCATACAGGTTGCACCCATATAGAGTATAGCCGAAAATCCCGAATGAGTTGTCGGATCCCATACACGAGCATCGTCCAAGACAATGTATACACGCAGAACGGGTGCATGGCTTGCATCCTGGCATACGTGATGTACCGGTCTGCGTTAGTCAAAAATCCTGAATGGGCTGTCGGAAAACATCAATGAGATTTCTTACCCTTCTCTCCCTGTGGAAAACATCAATGATTTGTTCCCGACTGACCATCGCATAACAGCACTTCCAGTTCAGGCATCTAGGAAACCTCATCATGCTTCCATCAACACGCTGGCCACACAACTTCCTGAGCTTGGAAATTGCCTTTAACCCATCGCATAACAGCACTTCGAGCAGTTCAACCCAATTACCATGGCAAACTCTTTTATGCCAAACTGGATTGGCTTTACCTCTACGAGAAACCACAACTCTAATTGTTTATGGATTTTGATTCACCCGAGCAGTAAAAAATGGGCAAGCTAACCGGATGATGTATTCCTTTGGGACGTCCAAGAGTTGTCCAAATCAAGGAGATGACCCAAACAGGTTCTTCGGATTTGGTCAAGTTCTCGTTTATTCAGCCACTCCTTTATCTCCCCTATAATCCGCAATAACTGGCGCACGTCACCTTAACAGGGAACTCCGTGTGTGCTCTGTCGTATACCTCCACTGGTAGGTATGTGGGAAAGCCTACCAGTTGAGGTGCATCAGTCGCTATGCGCACCTGTGTATAAAACGTAGACAATAATCAAACAAAACTTCAAATTCAAAAGAAGGGAGTCATTTTTAACGCGCCAGAGTTTGCTAAGTGATCTATCATAACGCAAATTGCAACGAACAACCTGCAAAGTACCAGAAGATTTGGTAATGGGGAACACCTGCAATGTGTCCACCTGAGTCATCACCCCCATTCAAATCCCTAGCCTGTGACGTTTCCGATTCGACGATCATTCTTGCTGCGTGAGACTCTAATTGATCATTCATCATTTTCCTCGTCTGCAGTGGTAAAGCTGGTTGGGCTTGCCGCGTGTATGTCAGAAGGATTTCCTTTACGATACCAGTAATTGTTCGATCCAAATCTACGCGCGTGTCTCAGGAATTCTCGAACAGCATGTTGAAAGATTCCAGTCGAGATTTTCGATTGAAGGGCTATGGATTTTTTAATTTTCGAAGAGTTTTTCCTTTCGATGGAGATGGGTTAGTGAAAAGTGTGCCGGGGATTGACTTGATTAGAAGGAATTAAGACGGTTTAGTATTTTATTTCATTTCTTCCTTTTCTTTTAATGACTTTTAAGTAAAAGAACAGTAAAAGTAAATAAAAATAAAATAGGAGATTATATTTCAAAATAAAATTTTTGCGGAGGTCACTTGTCCAATTATTCCACATTTAAACTCGTCATGTAGCAGATGCAGGACAGGTTGTGTGATGACATGTCATAATTTGGAGGGTTTGATTGCATGGAATGAGCTTGCCACGAATTGATGGGGATGATGTGTTGAAATGTTGCTATGTGATGAATTTAATGATTTCAGGATTTATCCCATTCAGGAAGACCCATTATCATATACTGGAACTCTAGCACATCAATTATGGCAAATGAGCACACATGAGAACAGAAAGAGACTAGTAGAGAAGCTAAAATTGCTGAGGAGAAACAAATTAAGGCGGTAGCAGTGTGCCACAATACTACAACATGATGAAGTACTACAAAGAGCAGATGTTCGACATAATATAGATGCACAGACTGAAACCAAAGCTACACTACAAGAGGTGGCTTTGAATATCATAGGTCTAGGAGAGGAGTTCATAAGAAAAAAGAGGTGGCCGATTTGATTCGTAGATATGTGAAGAAAAGTAAAGAACACGAGATTACGTGGTTCGGCAATTACCTGCGTCCATGGGAGAAGCGTCTTCCAATTTTTATTCACACCTTTTTCTCCTTTACAACACATGTATATATAGGCACTTTTAGGTCTAGAGTCAACCCCGGGATTTAAGGAAATCAAATCCCGAAAAAGAGGGAAAGATTTGCAATTAAGGATATGTGCAAATCTTTCCAAATCCGTTCCTAACTAACAATATGAAGTCCAATTAGTCTGTATTCATGAGACGAAAATGCCTATAAGTCGATCACAAAACATACTCCAGTTTATGTGGATCTACAGCGTATCATGTTGTATACAAACCCTCACAAGGGGACATGCCAACCTGTGCTACTTATTGTATGCTTAACTAGTAAAGAGGGAAGAGTGATGAAGTAATATGCCCCTAGAATATTTGTATCAACCCATTTGTCAAACCAAAAGCTAAAGTCCCTTTTTCCTACCAACCAAGTGTTGTTTTGTGTCATAATGTTTCTAACTGCGTGCAAACGTTTCCATGTATGGGAGTGAGAGCTTAGGGCAGGAGCTATTGCAGGGGGGTGCTCTACACAGTATTTATCGTGCATGAATTGAGACCATAATAATTGTTTTTGCCTAAATAACCACCAGAGTTTCATGCTGACAGTTTTAGACATATCTTGTATTCTACGTAGGCTTAGGTCTCCTTCTTTTATGAGTAAGCAAATAGATTTTCAATTTTCCCCCCATTTTTTTTTGGATAACTATGGTATACGGAACCAATTTCCCCCCATCTATTTGGCTATTTTGTGGGTAAGCAAATAGATTTCCAATAAATGCTAATAAATAACAATAAGTGCTAAAGACGGTTATAGAACTCGATTGTTGATATTCCACAACCATTCTATTTGGTTTCTTCAAACCCCTATGTCATTCTTTTTGTAGTTAGCTAAATGGAGAATACTCCTGCTCCTCCTCATTATTCAAGTTTTTACACTCTCGATCAATTTATTGGCATACATCCAGCCCAAAGGTTCATATGAATTATTCATGAGCAAGTGTTTTTACTGGGACTTGAACTTAACCACTATGTCTTCTTATGTTGGCTTCTTTGTATCACTTTCTTGAATTGATCGAACGATTTTGCCTTACTTCAATAATTGGTGCCTGCATCTCAGAATCGAAGAAAGGATTAGCAACAATACCATCCACCCTTCATTCATACCTTCCCATATTCCTGTGATAACCTTGTGCAATGATGTAATACATTTTTTTGTAAACAAAAAATATATTGCAATATATTTTTTTGATAGGTAATTTGTACAGATTTACATTTGGCCTTTGTGACACAACCCGCCTCACAATTTTTTTTACATCTGGGCTAGTTTTGTTTTTTGAGTAATGCTATTCATACACATCTTTTAGATATCATTTGTTGACACTATGATGTGCAACAATCACAATCACAAATAAAAAAATTGAATAATGATAAATAACAAAAGTTGTGGTTGTGATTATTGACACATAATTGTGTTAATAAATGATGTCTAAAAAGTGTGTATGAATAACATTATTCTTTTTTTAGCAAAACATTACATCTAGGCTAGTATTGAGACGAGGTCTTACCACTGATTGGTCTCATAGGAGGAGAAGATCTTCACTGGTCTAGAGTTAATAAAAAAAACAAAAGGTGTGGTTGGTTCGGAATTATGTGCCCTCAAACATCATCTGATTTCTCAATCCCCAAATGTGCCAGATGAAAGCAGTCTGTCTAGATTCCCTATCTCATCAATTGTTACTCTGCGGCTTAGATTTTCCAGTACAGTATTGGAAATTGGGTTACATACAATTTTTCTATGCTACATGGTAAACATTCAGAACACTAATCTACTACTAGCATGAGAAATCAAAATGAAGAAACAAATAGTGATTATTGAAAGAAGGAAGAAGATGAAAGAAAGGAGAAAACAATGAAAGAAGGAAACTTGCCAAGGAGTGGAGAAACAAGTGAGTTGTATTGTTATACTTACAATCTTTACAAT
>JAOYMZ010000063.1:0-25982 GCA_025802335.1 Pinguicula primuliflora | reverse complement strand
TGTATAAGCTTTCCAATGGTGCGATCAATTTCGAAAACGGATGGTGCTACGAAAAAATTGTCCACACGAAGGGAAAATTATCCACACCAAGACTGACCATACGAAGCGCTCCCTATATAAGTATGATCATGAATAATATGAATTTATGATTTTGGAAAAGATGAATAATATATCAAATATTTGACCCGTATTTATAATTCTTACCATATAAACCGAAAATTGGTTATGTTTTATATCTGACAACAATTATACTATAGTTTTTCTTATTTATAAGTATTGTGGGTATTGTTGTGTCTACATATTTCTTTTTTATTCTCATTCTATGCTTCATTTTCATTTTGACGGCATATTATTTAAATATTTATTTTTTTAATCCAGTAGGTTTAGACATGTACTTAGGTAAGGTGGCTATCGTCGAATCAGTCTGGGCGGGTACTAAATCAGCTTGGGTGACCGGCCAAAATGGGAGCTAAGACCCGATTTGGAGCACCCACCTTTTGTCGCCTAGTCGCTCTGTTCGAGAAGGCGGTCAGCTACGCCGCTTAGATATCACTTAGGCGCTAGGATGTCACATTCCGCCTTGTCTGAATTCCTGCTTAGGCCGCTTGCCGCCTATGTGGGTGCTTATGCCGCCTAAGCGCTGAGCAGCTCCTACCCATCTAGGGTCCGCCTAGCGCTTTCTCGATTACTGCGTATATGTGAGGTTAGAAAACTAATTATTATGGATTAAGATTTTTTCGGTAACTTGCGAAGTAGTCATCATACGCACAGTCAATAATTGATACATACTTTCGTGGATTCGGACTTTGTAGAGTATCAAATTTTTACTCACATATAATCTCTTTTAGGAGAATGAGGTTAATTCCAGATTTGTAAATTAAATTTCTTACGTTTAACCAAAATTACATTACTAGATTATATAAGTTCGATTCTATTATTATATGCTACCTTGTGGATTACAGCAAAGCCACAAGATATACGATCATTAAAACATTGAGATTAATGATAAATTGTAGCACCACATTTCTTATAAGTTGGTTGATATTACTTTTTCAACTCCGTGCGGTATGTTCTCAACACAAACAACATGAGATTCATGCAAATGTGCTGGAAGTAAAATTGGATTTTATTCTAAATGGTCTTGAGCTAGATAATTTTCTAAAATGAAACTAGGGCTGTAAACGAACCGAGCTCAAATGAACGGAGCATTTTCGAGCTCGGTTCTATCTCATTTTCAAATTGAATTTATTCGGAAATCTCTCATTGTTTGTCGAAATGAACACCACCGTTATTATCAGCTTCATGCAATTCGATCTAATATCTACTTTGATTATGTTTTAATATAATAATTATTTTTTATTTTTATTTAATGAGTGTATACTGTATAATATTGTATACTAGTAAATAATTAATATTAAGAGAAGCTTATGATTCCCATCATTCTTTTTTAAATATGAGGTACAAAATGACTTATTTTGATGCAATGTGGAACCCTAAACCCTTAACCCTTAACCCTTAACCCTCACATTACTTGCCGATAGAAGTGTGATACCCAAATTTTGGGTACCTAAAATTGGTATCCAAACTCGAGTATGAGTATCGTTACCCGAACCTGATGATTATCGGTAGCTGATTATACCAAATTAACATTGTATTTCTTAAAGATACTTATCGAATCCGAACCGATAAGATAAGAAATATAACAAATTAATGGTATATTTTTCAAAGTTTTTTCATATATATATTTTTTCAAATTCAGGTCTTCTGTTTTGAAAATTCAAAAATAATAATATTTTTTTACCAAGATTTTGTGTTGAGAAATGCTCGAGAGACTACACAAACCGAAAATATTAGACCGAAACATAAGGAAGTGACAAAAATACCCCTGGCCCAAATGTGTTTCTATGCTAAGTAATGAGAGCTATTTTCGTCATTTCGCTATATTTCGGTTTAAATTTTTGGTTATGTGGTAATATGTGTAGCAATGCTCTTCTGTGTTTGGGTTTACCTGAACTCTAATTCCTAAATCAAATCCCCAACCTATTTTTGTTGTGTACTGATTTCCTACCCGAACCCGAAAATTATCCATTTCCTGACGGGTATCGGATTCGGGTTGTTTCATGTATACCCGAACTCGTCGAGTTTTTTGTTTGGGCCCTACTTACTAGATGTTGGAGACTTATAGTGTATTTACTTTGGTATATTTCAAATTTCGGTCAATTCCAGTTGATAAAAATAAGATGTAACATCTATTTTGAAATTTTTATGTGAAAACAATTTTAGAACCAATCATGAATATTTTATTATCTTAAACTCAAAAAAATGTATTTGAAGAACAAAAATCTTAATATAAAATTTTTCGATCACTCTCAATAATCAAAATTAAAAATACCAATCTCAAACCTTGTCCACAAAATATGGGAAACCATTTTTATAAATTTTATTTACAATAGAAAATGATAATAAAATTAGTTGTATCGATTTTGAATGATACACTCAACTCAGTTATCATTTTTTTTGTAATTGTTTCTTTTTCAAAGTAATTAATAACTGGAAAGGGAAAAGAAACCAACACACTTTTTAAATCTTATACATCACATCAATTACAACTTTCAACTTACATCAGCAATGTGGGACAGCTGCCGAATTTAGTTAGAAAATCCAAACGGACATTTGTTTAGGATTTGTATTTTAGGTTTATTTTTAATTTTGTTATTCGTTTTAATTTTTTTTAAAAAATATAATTATATAAAATAAATTGATAATAGGGTAAAATCTAATTTAGTTATTAGGGTATATTTGAAAATTCTTCTCAAAAGTTACTTTTGACTTTTCAATGGTAGAACACTTTTTAAATTGTTTGTGATTTTGTTTTTTGGCGGTGGAAAAATTTACGAAAATTGAAAAGTCAAAAGCTCTGACTGAGTTGCTTCTGGAAGGATTAAGACAGTGTCAAATTTGTAATTATTGTACGGGTCAGAGTGTTGGGCCATGAGTCTTTCACATGTGCGGAAATTCGAAGTGGCGGAGATGCGGATGCTAAGGTGGATGTGTGGTCGCACGAGATTAGACAAAATTCCAAATGAGGTATTTAGAGAAACACTAGGTGTTGCATCTATAAGTGTCAAACTACGAGAGGGAAGGTTGCAATGGTTTGGACATGTACGCCGAAGAAATTTGGATGACCCAGTCAGGAGAGTCGAAGGATACAAGTCGAAGGGCGACGAGGACGAGGAAGACGTAAGAAGACATGAGATGAGCAGATCCGATTAGATTTAGTAGGATTAAACCTCTCTGAGGCATGACCTCTGATAGGACGAGTTGGAGACGTCATATTATGGTCAAGGATATTGTTTGACTATTTAGAGTAGTATTTGCTTATTTAACATCTAGTGTGGTAGGACGAGTAGGCAGTTTTTATTTTGGTGTAGTTATTTTTATTTTATTATTATTATTTTTTATTTTATTTTTATTTTTCATTTTTTTTCATTTTTTTCATATTTCTATTTTTATTTTATCTTTTTTTTTGAGCTGGGGGTCTCCACGGAAACAATCCCCCCATCCTGTTGAGGGTGGGGGTATGATTGCATACATCTTACCCTCTCCAGACCCTGCCTAAGGGCGAGATTTACCGGGTATATTTGATTTGGTTTGATTTTTATAAAGAAGCAAAAGTAGATGGCATACCCTAATGTAGATAGAGACTTATTGATGTTGGTAGCCTCCTTTAGGCGCTCGCCTTCAGCACCAGAGCTCTTCTGCCTGGTGTTTGCCATACAATGAAGTAGAAATAAGCATCATCTAGAGAGTAAAAAGAAGAGCATGATAATAATAATAATAATTACTATTGTTATAATAATAATAATTGTATGATTATTACTGTAATAATTAGTAATATTATTACTATAATTAGTAATATTATTACTATGATTATTATTATTATTTATTTTATTTTATTTTATTTTATTTTTTATTTTATTTTATTTATTTATTTTTTCGAGCTAAGTGTCTCTACGGAAATAATTTTCTCACCCCTGGTGAGGGGTGGGGTATGATTGCGTACATCTTACTCTCTCCAGACCCTGCCCAAGGCAGGATTTACTGGGTATGCTTGGTTTGGTTTAGTTTTTAAAAGTATACTTTTAAGATAATTTTCTCCATATAAATAAATTGATAATACTAAAATACACATCAATTATTATAACAATCGATAATTTTGCCCATATAAACAAACATTATTTTTTAACTTTTGTCATTATAAAGTTCTTACTGTAAATACTTTATAACTTATTTATAAAATCACATTTATTAAAAATAGTACTGATAATTTACTTTTACAAAAGTAAAAAAAATTTCAAACATAGCCTTAGTTATTTGCTCACAAATTAAATTGGCACTCAATCTTCAACAAAAATCAATATAACTGCCATAATTAAAAAAATACAATTTAAATGTTTAACAAATAAATTAATTTATCGCTTCATTTTATTTTATTTAAAGGGAAAAAACTAAAATATCCTCTTTTAAAAATAAAAATAATTTAAAAATTGAATTTTGCTCAAAAATGTGTAAAAAGTCAAAAATCTAATAATAAATCAGTAACCATCTTAAAAATAAAAAACTTATCAATCTGAAAAAAAAAACTTTTAATAAATAAAGAATAAATATTTTTAAAAAACAGCAAATGAATTTAAAATAATGAAAAATAAAATTTTAATATTAAGACCCCCTGAAAATATTTCAAAATACATGGATTTTTAAAAATCAGTAAATAATATTTAGAAACTGGCAACAAAAAGCACACAAAATATTGGTAAGTTGGGGTTGGAAACTTTTTGATTAAAACTGCTTCAAAAAATGGTAAAAATAAAAATGTCAATAGAAACATCGTTAATTAATACATTGTTGAAAATATTTTATGATACAAACAATTGTTTTTATCTACCCAAAAAAAATACAAACAAGTGTTTTAAACAAATTTCATCTAAAACGATTAAAAGCAAACAACTGTTTTGCGAAGAAGTACTACTACTTGTTCTAGTACTTCTTCTACTACTTTTTCTTATTTTTAAAATCTGTGGTATTTTGCGCAAGTGCTTAAAAATAATCATTTAAATTTTATTTTTTATATATAACAAACTTAACATTAGATTACGAAAATAGCCTTCATCTATTTAATTAAAATATATTAGATAAGGTTAATTTAGTCATAAAATATTTATATTTGAATATTATTACAAAAATATCATGTTTTTTTTTCTGCAGGAAAAAAAGAATCTCATGAGGTGCTTATTTTTAAGAAAAGAGAGGTTGTAAAAAAGTACAATTACTAGTACTTTATTACGCAAAACACTCATTTTATTTTAAAACGTACTTAAAAGTACAATTAGAATTAAAAGCACCCCGCGCAAAACAGACCTTAAATCTGTAAAAGATTTTAAAAGAACCGACGACACATTAACACAAACTGACAAACAATATAAGATACATGTTGTTGCTTGAAATATTTTGAATATATATGTTTTTAAAAAAAGTGAAAATTTTAAATATGTAAAAAAAATTTAAACATATTTTATTTTTATTTGATTTTAAACGTTTTAACGAAAAATTACATTTTAAACGGATTTTGTAGTTATTTTATTTTTACATATATTTTTTTCATTTTTTCATTTTCATTTTATTTTTGATTGATTTATAATTTATATAAAAAATAATATTTAAAACCTTAAATAATAATAAAAATGTAGGGGCAAAAATACATTTATATTTTCGTCGAACAATAGGACATAAATTACATTTTTGTGAGAATAAGGAGTTAAATTGACTTTTGGCCAAACATCCAAACCACAGGATATATTGAATTTTAAAAGAAAGTGAGAAGTTAAATTTTGTACTTACTTATTTTTAGAGGATAATCTTCGTATGCTCTGTCCTTGCGTGCTCAGTTCGTACTCAACTTTTCGTAGCACCATCCGTTTTCGAAATTGGTCGCACCATTGAAAAACTTATACATTGTAGATGAAAATCCCCATGCTTTGGTCCGGTTTTCGGCGACGAAGTCGCCGGAAATTTCTAAAACCATATTTAGGACTACTTAATCAAAGGGGATTCATAACCCTCTATTAAACGGTGATAACGTCGTCGAAACTGGACCCAAGCATGTGTATTTTCATTTACAATGTATAATCTTTCCAATGGTGCGACCAATTTCGAAAATGGATGGTGCTACGAAAAGTTGAGTACGGACTGAGCATGCAAGGACTGAGTATATGAACATTCAGTCCAAGACTCTGAACAGCGATTAGGTCTAGTCAAATACACTATATGGGATGCCTAACCCGAAGTCTCATATGCATTAAGCATGACCAAATGTGGCATATATTAACATTAAATTCTAAACTTATTGATTAACAAAAGACAAAACCTCTATGCGGGTTAGCCTAGTAGTGGAGAACCTCAACTTAAGTCTCTCAAGACAAGAGGTTGGGGGTCGAATCCCACTGGTGACAAGAAACTCGCTTGGGCCACGATCGCGGGTATGGACCCGAGTATTGCCTGGTTTGTGAAGGGGGTGGCTTTGCACAAACCCCTATGGATTAGTCGAGGACAGGAATGTACCAAGGGTACAAGAAAGTAAAAGGATACCATAGGCATAAAAAATAAAAAAAACAAAAGACAAAACAGTACAAGTTAGAGATGGATTATAGTACTTATAAAAAAAGAGATGTATTATAGTAATCACAAATTTTATCCTCATGTACACTATTGTTCAAGACAATATAATTTCAAATTGTCATAGCTTACTACTGGAATTGAAACCATCAATATAAGAGTTATATATATGAGATCAAAAGTCTAATGTCCCGTTTTGATTCTGATGACTTTATTGCCAAAAATCTTGAAAATTCGATAACTTAAGATTAAATAGTACTTTATTAGAGAATTTTGTCTCCAACTTTTGATGGTAATATCTATATTACTAACAGGGAAGCTGTAAACACAAGTTTTGGATCAACTTTTTGTACAAAACAATACCAAAAAATGAAGTTACGTGACTTTTCGGTAGACACGTTCCCTCACAGCTCTGTTCATCTGACGAGTATCCATTTAAGTTTTATTTTTTCTTTTTTATTATTATTTTATTATTTCCTATTATTTTAAAATTTGTATTTATCCCATGAATCATTTATTGTTCATCAAAACAGTTCTAATTATTATCGCGTCGTGTGGTTCGATTATAGATATGATTTGATATGGTTTCGATACCATTTCAACAATTGTAATTTCAGACACAAATAATTGTGTATACTAAATTACTAAGACACTAATGTATAAGTTTATTCTTATGTTAATGGAAAAGTCTATTTGTACTACAATACAACCGAATTTGTAAACCGAAAATCAAAGAAATTACCACACCAACCCCCTGCAGGTGCTGCTGTGCTAAGTAAGGCACTAACTTTTCAGTCTTTTCCCATAGTTTCGGTCCAATTTTTCGGTTGCAAGTACTCCCTCTAGCACTTCTCTATATTAATACCTGTTACAATTTGGGCAATGTGCCATTTGCCCCATAAATGGGGAAAGATTGCGAACCGCCATTGGACCGAAAGCAGGTCAAATATGTCAATAAACATGTATATATGTATTTATACATAATTTGTTAATATTATTATATTTTCCCGTGTCGTTCCTTTTTCTGGTTTTGATTTGGTCCTGTCCGGATATTTCGTTCCTTAAAGTTAGCGAAACAGAATTTATTCCAGCGATCCACGACTTGCGATATATACATACTACTGTGTACGTATACGGCATACCCCACCCCTGGACTGCACTTCACAGCACCTAATATATCTCTATATATATCGACACACCTATATTCAACTGAACCCCCATCCAGCAACAATCATATCATAGGCCATAGACGCTGCGCATTTAATTCTGCTTCCGGACTTCTTTATTCTTCCACTCGAAAAGCTCTCAACTTTACTTCCAAGGAGAGCGGTAGCCAGCCCTTTCTGTAGCTCTAGAAAAAAACTCATCTAAGGGTACTGCTTCCGTGTTCGTCTTTCGTTGCTTGCCGTACCCTCCATCGGCTGCAATGGGCTCGTTACAGCAGCAGGTGAAGGAAATGCGGGTATTCGCGTTCTTTGTGTCGACGGTGAGTTGAGGGGAAGTTACTTTATTCGTGTTTTGTTTTTTTACGCCGCGGCAGAAATGGGTGGGTGTTTAGTGATGATTACTCTTTGTTTGACGCGTGGAAAAACGTGTTTTTTTTTCGAAGATGTTGTTTGCGGTGGCTACTGTGGGAGCGGAACGGTGGGATACGAGGTTGCTGTTGCCGAATAATGCAACTTCTGGGTACGTTGTTTGTTTTGTGTGAAGTGATTAATTCGACTTCCCCTGTTCGTGTTTCCCCTGATTCGGCCATATTTGATGTATGATTTATTGTCTATGGTTGTAAGGAAAAGGCATTCTCCGGAGTACTGCGCCATGTATGATATTTGTGGAAAGCGGAGTGACGGCAAATTGTTGAATTGCCCATTTGGTTCGCCTTCGGTCAAGGTTGGTGTTGGCACTTTGACAGTTTTGTTATGTTATTGGATTTCTTGTGGTTGATTACTCTTTTGTTGAGTATGAATACTCTGTGTGAGTTGGATTTGTTCTGTTCTTTTTATTCTGGTTTTTGATTTTGCAGCCTGATGAATTACTAGCTGCAAAGATTCAAAGTTTGTGCCCAACTATTACAGGAAATGTATGTTGTACAGAGGAGCAGTTTGATACACTACGGGGACAAGTCCAACAAGTAAGAAACTTGAGCTCCTGGTGCATTTAGACGGAAGATGGAGAAAAAAACTGCAAATTATGCAGTGCCTACGTGTGATCATGGGATTGGGCGGTCAGCGGGTCCGCGCAAAAGTATTGAACACAGACCCGCCTGCCGCACCAATCTCGCGTTGCCACGTAGGCAGTGCATAGTTTGCAGTGTTTTTCTCCCCTTGCAAATGACTTCTTTGTGAACTCAGACTTTTCTGATTAGTACGTGTAATAATTATGACGTTGACGTTTGTGACATGGAATTTGTTCATAGAATTATTCTTACATGTCTGCTGATGCTTCATCTTAAATAATACCTGTTTACTGTCGCTGTGGATGTAGTAAATATATTGTATGCTCAATAATCTAAAATTAGTTGTTTCTGATTTTATTTTTTATGTTTTGCTAAAAGAGACAAATTTATTATCTTTGTGTATTTGTTGCAGGCAGTTCCCTTTCTTGTAGGCTGTCCATCTTGTTTAAGAAATTTCTTAAATCTGTTTTGTGAGCTCTCTTGTTCGCCTAATCAGAGCCAGTTTATCAATGTGACCTCTATTGCAACGGTCAGTTTATTGAATCTTTCAAGTCTTTGAAGAATATATTGTTGATACTGTTATGGAATATCCCCTTATGAAGATCTCTCTCTTTATTCATCTGGTAACCAAGTGATTCTAGTGGTTACTAATCACCTTAGTGACATTGCACAGTATACGAATTAATTTTGCTCTTCTATACCTTACCCGTCTGTGGTATCTTTGGTCTGCTTAAGCTGATGTCTCCTTACATCCTCAAGGTTTTCATTTTCTATATTAAGTAATTCAGGTAATTTTTCTAACATCAGGCTTCTGGAATAGATTAGCTATCTTATTCCCCTCTCCCTTTTTCTTTATGCTCTGTCCAGGTTGGTAACAATTCGACGGTCGATGGAATTGAATATTACATAAGTGATGCTTTTGGTGAGGGAATGTTTGAATCCTGCAAAGAGGTTAAATTTGGTACCCTGAATACCAGGGCCATAGATTTTGTCGGCGGTAGTGCCACAAATATTACAGGTTAGTGTGTCTCCTTACTTATAATTTCGTGGTGCCTTTATATTTTTTCAACTTTATGTATAATATGCCCTTTCATCTTTATTGATACTTTATCCTTGTGTGTCGCTGATCGCTTCTCATTTATGGTAGATTGGTATGCATTTCTCGGCAAAAAGACTGCACCTGGGGTACCAGGATCACCATATTCTATGACTTTCTTGCCTGATGGCCCTGCATCATCTGGAGTGAGACCAATGAATGTGTCCACATATTCATGTGGGGATACAGCATTGGGCTGTTCATGTGGTGATTGTCCCTCGTCCGTAGCCTGCTCAAGTTCTACTCTTCCTCCTCCTCCAAAGGAAAGTTCATGTTCAGTGAGAATTGGGTCTCTAAAGGTGAAGAACACTAATGCAGACACCCTGATTAATATGCATTTCTGAAGCTAGAGTTACTTGAACTTGAGTATTTACCTTTCTTAATAAATTGACAGGTAAAATGTATCGACTTCGCATTTACTATCGTGTACATTGTACTCGCCTCAGCATTCCTTGGATGGGGTTTGTTTCACAGAAGGAAAAGTTATCCCACATCCAAAACTAAACCGGTTGTTAATGTACCCAAATCCGCTGTTGCTAGCCGTACAAACAGTCAAAAGGACAATAATGTCCCGACGCAGGTTTGTCAGATACCTGAAGATGCTCACCAAGTTAACGATGGAGTAAAACTTTCTATTGTGCAAGGATATATGTCCAAGTTTTACCAGTGAGTTAAGATATCACTGAATTAGTTATTTTATCCGTGCAGACTATATAATATAGTCCTGTTAACATGGTCTATGGAATCTTTTTTTCTCAGGCGATACGGAACATGGGTGGCTAGGAATCCTATTCTTGTATTGTTTTTTTCAGTTGGTGCCGTTCTACTGCTTTGCCTAGGGCTTATCCGGTTCCATGTGGAGACAAGGCCTGAGAAGGTATGAAACACTCTTCTATTTACTACTTCTTTTGTGGCTTGCAATTAAATTTCTGTCTAATGCTTCATATCTGCCTATTATACACTGTACCTATCGC
Source organism: Pinguicula primuliflora (assembly GCA_025802335.1). Taxonomy (NCBI): domain Eukaryota; kingdom Viridiplantae; phylum Streptophyta; class Magnoliopsida; order Lamiales; family Lentibulariaceae; genus Pinguicula; species Pinguicula primuliflora. The sequence continues at coordinate 15,064 of JAOYMZ010000063.1, read as the reverse complement.
TTCACAGCTGAAATTCAAATAGTTCTCTTTTGATTTAAAGCTGGAAAAATAATGAACTTCTACCTTTGCAGTTATGGGTTGGCCCCAATAGTAGAGCTGCCGAGGAAAAGCAATTTTTCGACACCCATCTTGCACCTTTCTACAGAATCGAGCAGGTACTACAGTCAGTGATGCTGCATACATTCAAATATACATGCTCACATCAATAATCTTCATGGATTTTTTTCAGCTTATAATTGCAACTGTTCCTGAAACTGCACATGGAAAAGCACCAAGCATCGTGACAGATAGCAATATAAATTTATTATTTGATATCCAGAAAAAGGTAGTCTTTATTTTATAGCTTGTGATAGATAGTAACCGAAAGGGATCCATTAATTTCGAATTCAAGATTGATTATGGTACTCAGTTTCTGCGATCTGTTGGAACTAGGTTGATGCCATCAGAGCAAATTATTCCGGTGTGATGGTTTCACTTACCGACATCTGCATGAAGCCACTTGGTAAAGATTGTGCTACTCAAAGTGTGCTCCAGGTATTACACTTTTGGATTTGTGATCTGATGTACTCATCCAATTCTGCTGTGGCTTCAAAACCTCTATCTTCCTTTTGATTTTAATGAACTATTATCTGGTTTTGATAGTACTTCAAGATGGATCCACAAAACTACGATAGCTTTGGGGGTCTTGATCATGTGCAGTACTGTTTTCTGGTACGTTTCCAGTCCATTGTCACGTGCTGCATTTTTTTAGCCTTTTATACTCCTCTGTAATCAAGGGGGCACTAATTTGTTGTCTCAATCGTTATTTAGCATTATACCTCTTCAGAGATGTGCACTAGTGCCTTTAAAGCCCCACTCGATCCAAGCACAGCTTTGGGTGGTTACTCTGGAAATAACTATTTGGAGGTAAAAACTTTTTTGGATTTTGTTTGTATGATAAGTAATATGGACATAACCCCTCAATTCAAACAGGCCTCTGCGTTCGTTGTGACCTACCCTGTGAACAATGAAGTTGACAAGGAGGGAAAAGATGCCAAGATGGCATTGGCATGGGAGAAAGCTTTCATTCAGCTAGCAAAGGTTCAGATTCTTGGTCCTTTTGATTCAGAAATCTCAGATTCATTCAAGAATCACTTAGATTTGTCCTCGACGTTTTTCAAAATCCTAGCGCTGTGATAATTATTTTCATTTTCATATGTGCAGGAGGAGATTTTACCAATGGTGACGTCTAGAAACTTAACCCTTGCATTTTCATCGGAAAGCTCTGTTCAGGATGAATTGAAAAGGGAGAGCACGACCGATGTTATCACTATAATGGTATGCGGCTGAAGATGTTTGTGCATGTCTGGCCGTGTGTATTGCTACTTTGCTAGTATATCGTCCTTCTTAGTTTTCCAAATCTCAGTGACAGTTTCTGTTTCTGGAGTAACGAAGTCATGCATTATTATTGTTATTATTTTTATTCAAACATGGTCTCCAAATTTTCTTCTATGCACGATCATTCTCATCACATATGATGTTCTGTTTCAGATAAGCTATATTGTGATGTTTGCTTACATATCTTTTACTCTGGGGGATGCTCCTCGTCTATCCTCCTTTTATATCTCCTCCAAGGTATGCTCATATGGGACTCCTGACTTCTTTTATTGAATATTCTGCTCTTTATTTTTTTTATTTTTTTCTGTTTTTAACCCTTAACTAGTTTTTTTTTTCTACATGCCTTTACAGGTATTGTTAGGCTTATCTGGAGTTTTGCTTGTCATGCTCTCTGTACTTGGATCAGTTGGATTTTACAGTGCAATCGGAGTAAAATCTACCCTAATTATCATGGAAGTCATCCCATTTCTTGTTCTAGCTGTAAGTTCTATTCTTATGCTCTTATTTTTTCAACAACGTAAATTCTTCTCTTTCTTTTGGCACTTTTTTTTTCTTCTTTTGATTTGTTTTGCGACTTTTCCCACTTTCCTCGTCATCATGATTGCTTTCTGTCTGTGAAACATGAAGGCACTCCTGTCTTTGACATGTCTAGAGAAACTAAATGAATTCTTACGTCATTGGATATTAACTAGCCGTCACATTAATGCTCATTAAACGTAATTTACTTGTGAGTACCTAGCTTCTTCCGCCATAGATTACTGCCTTATATTCCATTTGTGATGTGGATTCATTTCCGTGCTTACCAGGTTGGGGTGGACAATATGTGTATACTGGTTCAAGCAGTAAAGAGACAGCAAGTAGATTTGCCTATAGAGGGACAAATTGGTAATGCACTTGCAGAGGTTGGCCCATCTATTACATTAGCTAGTCTATCAGAGGTCTTGGCATTTGCAGTTGGAAGCTTCATTTCTATGCCGGCATGCCGTGTCTTTTCTATGTTTGCAGGTTGGACCTTTGATCATGAATTTTATTTTTCACCCTATACTTTGTTGGGGACCAGGTTAAATTATTATCATTTTGTTTGCAGCCCTGGCTGTTCTGTTGGATTTTCTTCTTCAAATTACTGCTTTTGTTGCTTTAATTGCTTTCGACTACCAGAGGACACTGAGTAACAGGATAGATTGCCTGCCTTGTATCAAAGTGTCTGGACCGAATGTGGATTCAGACAGAGGTACTCTTTTACTTGCGCATAGTTCCCAATGATTGATAATATAAATAAAATAGAATCATAAACCGCCAACGAGAAATGGTGAAATTGCAGGTAGCCATCAGCGTAAACCTGGGCTGCTGGTCCGATACATGAAGGTAAGGAATAATTACCAGCAATGTGGTTATTACTACCCTCTTTACAGTGATGATTGTATATTAAGTCAGATATGAGATTTTCGATGAATTTTGTAACTACTAGCTAGTAATGCTCGGTCAATTTACATCAGGATGATAACAAACAAATGCCTTCTATCCCTTTCTTCTTCATGGGTATAATTTAGTTATTTCCTACTGATGGGAGCAGGGTTGCGTAGTACATAAAGTGCATCTTGGTGGAGGCTGTAGCCAAGAAAAAACTGGATTAGTTGGTTCAATTTGGTTTAGCAAGTAAAAAAGTTCTTTATGCACATATAACAGAGTTAAGGTTCCATTCTTTGCTAAAAAAAAGAGTTAAGGTTCCATGGATCTAGTAGCTGACTGAGATCTGGGTAATGGTAGTAGTTGATCGTAGAAGAAAAATGAGTTCTTAGGGTATACTTTTCTTTTTAGCCCACGATTTCTCTGTTTTTTGTGTTACCCTTACCTCTATAGTTCCTTACTTTAGTTAAACATTAACTGGTCATTTCCATTTATCTAGGAAATACATGCTCCCATTCTGAACATTTGGGGAGTAAAGCTGGTTGTCGTCTGTGTTTTTGTTGCATTTACTTTGGCAAGCATAGTAAGTTTTTGAATTATTGTCTTTTCATCATTCTTTTGATGCTATGTTATCTACGGAGTTAGCCAATTTTAGTAGTAACTAAACGTGTAACTCTATCAATGCGTGGAGGCATTATGTCCAAGAATCGAACCTGGTCTAGAGCAGCAAGTTGTTCTCCCTCGTGACTCTTATCTTCAGGTCCTATTTACTTATCATATTTCTGGTGATGCCTGTAGATTTCATAATCCTTCAGATGCTTACTACTTTTAATTTTTTATTTTTGCTACAGGGTTACTTTGCTAATATCTCAGACTATCTCAGGATCGGACCACCACTCTACTTTGTGGTGCGGAACTTCAATTATAGGTATTCCCATTGAACATGCTTATTTAGCATTCATATCAGTTTGTGTAAAACTCCTTCCGCATAAATCCTTTCGTTTAACTGGAAGGTTGAACATTGAAGTCCTTTTGTACTGTTGGTGTCAAAATGCTTTTGGGACAAAATCTAATTATGTGCTATGGAATTGATTAATGTGGAAGAGATGGAATAGAAGCCTGTGGTGATATTATTCATTAAGCTCTACTACCTTGTTGTGGATTTGCGTGTTTTAGTCCATTCAATGAAATGCTGATGCGGTTGCTTCCCTTTTCTTCCTCAGTTCAGAATCTAGACAAACAAACCAGCTTTGTTCCATCAACCAGTGTTATTCTAATTCTCTCGTAAATCAGGTAAATTTATTTTCTTCCTAAGGATGACATACATATCATTAAAGTGGATCCCAACCGAGGCACCAATCTTGGAAAAAACGATCCTAGAACCGTTTCCAAGGCTTGGATGTTTGTATATCCGCGGACTAGTGCTGGTGTTGTGCTTTTCGATGCGTTAATATTTCCTGTATAGCTTTACTGCAGAACACGACCTCTGAGTAACATGTCTGAGTGGTTACAACTGTATTCGGAATCTATTTGCCCGACTAATATGTTTCTGGACATGCAGATTTCAAGAGCCTCTTTAATTCCAGAGTCGAGTTATATAGCTAAGCCAGCAGCTTCATGGCTTGATGATTTTCTAGTTTTTATATCTCCTGAAGCTTTCAGCTGTTGTAGGAAGTTCACAAATGGAAGCTACTGTCCTCCTGATGATCAGGTATTGGGTTTACTTTGACGTATCGCTTAAATATTTGAACTCTTATTTCGGAAGTATGCGTGGTTTGTCATTTATGCCATTATTTAATTTCGTATTGCTGGTTGTGAGGTTTTCTGGTCATTAGGCTTTCTGTTATGCAGCTACGTAATTTTCAAATCTAACACTCTTTTTTTCAGCCTCCTTGTTGTTCATCTGATGATGGTTCTTGTGGACTCAGTGCCGTCTGCAAGGACTGCACAACCGTAATCCAACTATCTTAAACTCCGTGAATTCTCATGCACCATTGGTTGAAATAGAGACTAAAAATCGGAGTTCTTTGTAGTGTTTTCGCCACTCAGAGTTACAAAATGATCGGCCTTCCACGGCACAGTTCAGGGACAAGCTCCCATGGTTCCTCAGTGCTTTACCCTCTTCTGATTGTGCAAAAGGGGGAAATGGCGCATACACGAGCAGTGTTCAGCTCGAAGGTGGGTTCTCAACCTTTCGGATGTTGACAGTTTCTCTATCTTGGAAATTCCTGATGTTAACAGAACTGTTTTGATTTATAGGCTACGAGAATGGGGTGATTCAAGCATCAGCATTCAGAACGTACCATACGCCCCTTAACAAACAGGTACATATTTTTGTCCTATAGATCTTGCTGTATTTTTTTTTTTTTTCGTGTAAGGTGTTCACACATTAATGCTTGCAGACTGATTATGTCAACTCTATGAGGGCTGCAAGACAATTTAGTTCAAAGATGTCTGATTCTCTTAAGGTAATTTCTTGGCGCTCTAGTTCTTCTCCGGCATCAGACTGACATTAGTTCCTCGTATCTGCTGCAGATTGATATCTTTCCATATGCCGTATTTTACCCGTTCTTCGAACAGTACCTTGATATATGGAAAACAGCTCTGATAAATCTCGCCATAGCTATGGGTCAGTTCCTTATATTTTTACCAAAATTCTGTAAAGCAGTGAAATTTTCTAACAAATCTCTGGAAATACTTGTTCAATTTTACAGGTGCAGTTTTCGTTGTTTGCTTAGTAATCACATGCAGGTAACCATTACACTTCTTCTAATTTACTAAGAACTTCTATTACTTCGTCTCAAAAACATTTTTTTTCCTTGATATAGTTTGTGGACTTCAGCAATCATTCTTCTTGTTTTGGTAATGATCGTCGTGGATCTTTTGGTAAGTCCATATTTCGTGGCAATATAAGTTTGTATATAGTGATCAGTTGTGTTCATTTATGAAATGACACTCTTTCTCAGGGTATAATGGCCATCTTAAATGTCCAGCTGAACGCAATATCAGTTGTGAATCTTGTGATGTCTGTTGGAATTGCTGTGGAATTCTGCGTGCATATAGCACATGCTTTCATGGTCAGTCTTCTCCATCGTGCAAATGATCATTATGACCTCGTAAATACATAACAAAGTCACTAGGTCCATGGGCGGCACTGGTACCCACTACTCTGCAATAGGACCATTGTTCTAAAAGGTGTTGGGCGACTTGAATTTTTTTTGGGTGCAGAGGTGCCGAACATGGTGCCGAAATCTATTATTGGTCGTTGGATGTGTGTTTCAACGGCCGAGATCATTTCCCTTATTTAGAACACTAGATAGGACTATTCTTGCTTTGAGTTCAAATGGTTGTCTTTCTTTTATGTGACAATACCACTGCTCGAAAAGTGGTCTAGAAAGCGCTGAGCGGTTCCTGAGCTGTCAGGGCCCGCCTAGCGCCTAGGCGCCTTTATGCGGGTAATTAGGCGGCATTCACGCAGGGCAGAGGGCGGCCACTTTAGGTGCTTTCTCGAAGAGAGCCTCCAACACATCAACCTTGCAAAAGGATACCCTTATAACCACTTAGTTATGAATTATGAAGCACCTAAAAGATGAAAATCCAAAGTGGTTAAACGAAAGTTGAGATTAAACATAACATAGGATTTAAGTTTTTCTGTTGACCTTTTTATTCAGGTGTCAAGTGGAGATCGAAATCAACGGATGAAGAAGTCTCTAACGACAATGGGAGCTTCTGTGTTCAGGTTCGAAATCTACATTGAAGGCCATGTTTTCTCTTCATCCTTCATCTAATTCGAACTCACTTCTTCACTTTTCCCCCTTCTGCAGTGGAATAACACTCACGAAGCTCGTCGGAGTGATCGTGTTGTGCTTCTCGAGATCAGAAGTGTTTGTGGTCTGTGAATAAAAACTAACACATGAAAAATATGCAACACCAATTAACCCATTTTTGCTCAAACTTCTCTTACACACACACTCAATATTTTTGCTCTTTGCAGGTTTACTACTTCCAAATGTACCTATCTTTGGTACTCCTCGGTTTCTTGCACGGGCTCGTCTTCTTACCAGTAAGTTCCAGAAAACATTCACAAGATCACAACTCTGATGGCTGCTGCTTCATTAGACTTTCTTTTACTCTCTTTGCCAACATAGTGAAAAGCATTGTGATGATTCAAATGCTTCGATTTTGCAGGTGATCTTGAGCATGTTTGGCCCGCCATCACGGTGCGAGAAGCCAGATGATCGACCATCTAATCGATGATTTATTTTTCAAAGAAAAATTTCTCCGCCGACCACATGAAACGGAAAGTTGCCATGTAAAAATAGCAAGAAAAAGTCAGTTTGCGGCAGAATGATGCAGGTGTAAAGTGAATAGTCTCATATATGTTATATTTTGATAGGTATTCTCTAATCTATGTGAGAATGAGCAAAAAAATCTTCCACTCCATTTTGTCCACGGGAAAAAACTTCAAAACTTCAGGTGTCGATTAAATAAGTTATGTATCGAATTTTAATTGAATTACAATTAGAATTCGTTACATAACTTAATTATTTGATATTAAAGTTCGACACTATGCTTACTCTTGTCCATGATCTCACAAGATTTTGTAATGTTTGGTATTAATGTGAGTAGTTATTTTAATTTCGACAATTAACAATATTTTGTTAAATAATAATACATTACATGACAGCCAGGCCCCAATCCAAATATTCACCCTCTCACCTTTCTATGATATCTTATCTTATTTCATTCTGTTTTTAAAATAGATATATCAAAATTTAACAAAATTATTATTTTTTAGTTTTTAGTAAATTAATATTTCCCTCTTTTCAAGATAGCAGTCATCTAGGTGTTGGACGATAACTATCCGTCCTGACCAAATGTGGTTCAAGCGTCCACTTATATCACTTATATGGGTGCTTAGGCACGCGTCTCGTCAAGAATTGTTCCGGGCGATGTGTGCAGCATTCAGGCTCCTTTGCTCGGGCGATTAGGACCGTTCAGTGACTGCCCAACGCTTTCAAGAACATTGATATTATTGCAACTTTTTGTTAGGCAATGTTATTGTTATCCCATTATTTAACACAATTAGTGAACACACACGTAACTACAACCACAAATAAAATTAAATGAATAAAGATAAATAATATAATGTATATTTGTGATAGTTTACGCATGTTCATGTTTAATAAGATTGTCCACCTCCAACAACACGGTAAAAATAGCATTTTCCATTTTTAACTATAAATGTTAAATCTTATTAAAATTGCAATTTTGATATTATAAACTAATTAAGTTGGAGCTTCCCTTCATTTTTTTAATAAACATCAAATTAAACACTCATATATAATTTTGACTACTGACATTGTTTGATGTCAAAATTGGCTATACTATATAGAGTTTATATATAAAAGACTAAAATTCACATGCTCTGGTGGCATTCTAACGACTTTGTTGTGTTTAATTTAGTTGAATTTTTTATTGGATTAAAAAGTGCTTAATTAGGCTTTAGAAAATTTTAATTAGCGTTTAGAACGGTCTAATGAATTTCAATAATGAATGGCAACACTAACTATAATTACAAATGAGTATTTATATCTGTCCGTACAAGTCAATCCAAACGTGGGACCTGGACGGGAAAGCTTTTTTCCTTGAGCTTACTCGTGACCGGTGCCTAGTGTTGAAGGGTTTCGTCAGTATTTCTTAGTCCCCTTGGTTACGACGCCAGGATCCGCTCGCAAAGGTATGAGTCTTCCCCCGATAAGTGTTCTGAACGTTGCCTTCAATTGGATTAGTGCACACAGTAATGGTTTATTTTATGGAACTTGAGGTAAGGTCACGGGCGATCGAAGCGCGATTGTTTGGGGTTGGGTGAACATTGGTTAGAATGAAAAATCAAGTATTTTCTAACAAAAGTGAAGATGAAATGAGAAGGAGATGAAAGGGAACCCTTTTGTTCTGTCGAAATGAAAACGGCCTCTCAAAAGGTCTTCAAGTGTTTTTTCCTAATGTTTAGGTTGTCTGATTCAAATTGTTTGTTCCTAAGCCAGGGGCATGAGCACTTAAATCTACTTAACTTGAGAGATTTAAAGCCGTGAGATCTCGAAATTTGAGGAACAAACTGTGTGATCATGTTCTTGATACCGAATATCGGATTTCTTTGCTTTTGTGTTCACTTTAATTTTGTTTCCTTACCAATCCACCGCAATCAATTTTTTTTTGTGGGTATGTGTTCAATAGTTATCTCAAGAACTGTGTGGACTTACTACCCTTGAACCTTTTTGCTACTTAGCTTTGCTGTGCACAAAACTGGATTGCCCATCTGGCTGAATGTATTACTGTTGGAACAACATTAAAAAGAACAATTGTGTTGCTCCATTGCGATATTTCTAAGTAGATTTCTATATCTCAATTTTCGTTTTCCACAATTCAGAGTATTGGTGATGACAACAGTTGTGTCATTTTTCTCGTTGCTGCGATGGTAACAACTATGCATCATACATGCCACATACACATTTAACGGTTCCTCTCTATGAACAGGTCATGGCGAAGTCAAAACAACAGAGCTCAGAAGTGAAGGATTACGGAGCAAGTGAAGCTTCCAGAAAACCGCGGATCCTACTTGCAGCAAGTGGAAGTGTGGCGGCAATGAAATTCGCTAATCTTTGCCATTGTTTTTCTGAATGGGCTGAAGTAAAAGCTGTAGCTACTGAAGCATCACTTCATTTTCTTGATACGGCCTCATTCCCTAAGGATTGCACTCTTTACACCGATGAGAATGAATGGTCCAGTTGGAAAAAAATAGGTGATAGTGTGCTGCACATCGAGCTTCGTAAATGGGCTGATATTATGGTCATCGCGCCTTTATCAGCAAATACACTTGCAAAGGTACATCTTAAGATGTGAATATTGGATACCTCTTAAACTATTAATAATCTTTTCAGGGTTATATGCTTCTTTGTAGTTATTTATTTCATCAGTAATTCACCACAATCAAATACGCGTTATTCTCTTGCAGCACCTTGAACATTGATTCGTGGTGTACTTACTTTACATCAGACAAACAGAATGCTTCCGTATACTTTGATTTGATATCTATTCTTTGATTATGATCCCTAGTGGCTGGTGCAGATTGCTGGAGGATTGTGCGATAACTTACTGACCTGCGTCGTCCGTGCATGGGATTACAACAAACCAATGTTTGTGGCACCTGCCATGAATACTCTGATGTGGAATAACCCTTTCACAGAACGGCATCTTGTGGCGATAGACGAACTTGGGATTTCCCTCATCCCACCCATCACAAAGAGGCTTGCTTGTGGTGACTATGGAAACGGTGCCATGGCTGAACCTTCTCTTATATACTCAACAGTACGACTTTTCTTTGAGAAGCATGGACAAACAAAAGCTGGGAATGTGTAGTATTGGCGTTCACTCTTGCAACTGATAAACCTTTTCTATGGTGTCACAACTAGCAATTAGTTTTCTTTCTGCCTTCTATTGACTTAAAAAAGAATATAAAATCTTTGGATTGTTACATTTTTCGTTGTATTATTGACTTTCATATTTTTAGTTTTTCACCAATTTCCAAACCAGAAATTAAAGGAAAAAAGAAGATACATGCATAATCTCTTACCAGGAGGAAACATAATGATGTGAGGATATTATATGTTGTACCCATCCCGTAGACTAAAGAAATGCGAGCCAAATAAAGAGAAACGCCTTCTTCCAATAATCATTCTGTGGAACTGTCGCCATACCTCGAGTTGAGTTGATCATAGTCATAGTGCCTGGAAGTTCCTGTGATGGATCATAGCAAGGTAACTCATGGTTTGTAATGAGCTGTTCCTTTGAGTAATTTGAACTTGGAATGAGCTTTAATGATTCGTTTGTTTTCTGCGGCGAAATTTTTCCGATGATTATGTCTGAATGATGTTGCAGCACCGTCCATCGAGTGCTTTTAATTCACATTTTATGACCGCAAACTCTAGCGCCCCTGTTTGGAACAATTAGAACTCTTATCCAGGAATTAGAGGTATCTGCTTGTGTGTTTGTTAGCGTTTACAGATTTTGCTTCCTATTGCATCTGAATTATGTCTGTTTCTTATCCTATCCGTGATCTTTTTCTTTGGTGAACACTTTTGAGCTAGATGCTGAAATATTTTTTGGTCCTTGTGCTTTATCCTTATAATTTGCATATGTTGTAAGGGACTTAGTAACTTTGATACTTTTCAAGAGTTGGTAGCAGATTGTGAAATTAAATGATGATTTGTTTGTCTGTTGGTCTATTATCTTGTATTTGGCAGGACAGGACCAGTCCTTCTTGAGGATTACCATTTGGTAGAGGTATTATTATCCCATTAAAATAACGTTAATGGAAGTTTGAACAACGAAAACACTTGAGGGGTTTTATTAACTTACTAAATTGGTGTTGTATGACTTGAACAAAAGGTATGGTAATGGATGCCACTGTCTTTTATCTGTTCAGGGAAACTTCGATCTAGTGGGAAACAACTTTCCGGTTTTCTTCATCCGCGTTGGGGTGAAATTCCCTGATTCTGATATGGTTCATGCATTAAAACCCAACCCAAAGTCCCACATTCGGGAGAACTGGATAATTCTGGACTTCTCATCCCACCATCTAGTCGCTTTCCTCTTTGATGATTCAGGTGTTCCACAAGACCATGTTTGTCACGTACATTACCTTCACAGCTAGCTCTGGATGTCCTTCTGCAGACGGCTGCATCTACATAGACGACAAACTCATCTTGTGGCTCCTCGTGCACATAAGTGGTGGAAACGCAAGAAGAGAGCTTTGGCACTGGGTTTCTGCTCAAAGGGAAGACACACCCCAAGAGCTACTAGTAATGCGGATGTTGCAAAAGCCTGGATGGAAAAGGCGAGGCCTTCGTTTGATATCTACTTGGCTTGGAAGACCCCTTCGTTTCTGTTGAGCCATAGCCTCCAACATACTATCGAGAAATAATCCTGCGAGACAAAGTGAGAAGAAAGCGGTGTTATGTAGAAGGAAACCCACTCTTTTTTTTTTGGATACGTAAATGACTTTCATTAATAAAAAAATGTTTATGTACAATTTACAAAGCCAGGATCTCTCACTTTCTGCCACAATGAAACAATACCAAGTTACACTACAACTACTTGCATGTCCAAAGTTAAGTTTGGATCCACTATCCAGTCCGAGATCGAGGTTGCTAGAGGTAGCTTGCCATGAGCTTGAAGCCATAACCAAACATACGTTTTAATCCTTTCAATTATATCTTGTGGGCTCTCCAAATCAAATCTGTTGCAATTACGATCCCATCAGATGTGCCAGACAATCGCCATCCAGATAGCTAACCAGATTTCTTTCGCTTTGCGTCCCCTTACCATACTGATATGAGCATTTAGGCCAAAAAGAATTCAATGTTTCATTTGGAAACTGTTACAGAACAGAATTCCTACTATGGACAACATAAAGAAGAGAGAAGTTCAAGTCCAGCAAACGCATGAACTATGCGTCTGGTGTGCAAGGGATTTTGAAACGGTACACCACCTTTTCTTTGACTATATGCAGGCTACTGAAACATGGAACTAGATTACTTCTTGGTTTGGGATTTCGTATGTGAGACAGCACAGTCCGATAGAACTCTGAATGTGATGATCATGCTCTTGAGGAGCCAATTTATCAGCCATCTTTAATCTATACACAGATTTTACTGTGAATTTTCCTCCATCTTCCCAGTACCATGCATCTTGTTCCTGCGGAAGCTTCAGTTTTTCTGATACTAGAACTTTCAAAGACATTAGTCTTTCATGTTCTCAATCTCGAAGAGGACGTCTAAAAGTTATTTGCAAAGAGTTCTGAGACTGATCTATTATTGCATCCTTGACCAGAGCATGTTTCATATCTGATAGTTTATATAGGTCCTGATACTTCACTGATAGGCAGCCTTCATTTGTCCAGTTCATGTTCCAAAATGAGGCGAGCATTCCATTACCCAGTTTGAATTTCAGATTCACTTGGAACCAGTGTTCTTATATAACAATTTTCCAGACGTCTGACCAGAATTTAGAAACCCCAACCGGCATAGTTAGCAGAGTGAAGTCCACAAGTTGGCCAGTATGTTTCAAATACTTTGTGCTGATGATTTTTGCCCACAGGCTTTCTGGTTCATTTCTAAGCCTCCATAGCCATTTAGATAACAGTGAGATGTTCATTGCTTCAGTGTCTCTAATACCCGGACCCCCAGATTTCATTTCTATACACAGTATCTTCCATTTTACCCACTAAATAGGTTTGCTCCTTGATTTTGAGCTCCTCTATAGAAAATTACTTAACAATTTTCTGATTCTCTGCATCACTGTCTTTGGCATCTTAAACATTAACATATAATACATTAGCAAGCTCATAAGCGATGATTTTATCAACATTAATCTTCCAACAAAGTTTAGAAACATCGAATCCCACTTCTCTATCTTATCCTTTAGATCCTGCATCAAGGGTTCCCACAGTTTTATTTTCCCTAAGTTATCCCCTATTGGCAAACCAAGGTGGATAAATGGTAATGTTCCAGTTTGACAATGTAGCATATCAGCTATATTTCTCAGCTCTAGCACTTCCATATTATGGCCATACAAGCTGCTTTTACCAAAGTTTGTGGAGAGACCGCTTATCAGTTCAAAGATCTGCAACACACTTTTAATAACCCCTGCATTTTCACACATTCCTTCTGCTAACAACAATGTGTCATTAGCATATTGCAGGTGAGTTAGTAGAACCTCACCTACAGCTGCACCTTTTAACATATTCAGGGATTGTGCCATTTTAAACAGCATCCCCAAACCTTCAACTGCGATCAAAACCAAAAGAGGGGATAAAGGATTCTCCTATCGTAGATCCCTTTTCCGTTTGAAATCCCCTGAGCTACTGCCATTTATCAAAACTGCAGCATTTGCTGATGAAACACAATCCTCAATCCATCTCAACCATTGCTCACGGAAACCAAACTTTCTCAGCATAGCAAACAGATATTTTCAGTTAATCGAATCAAATGCATTAGTAAAATCTACCTTAAACGGTAACAAAGACTTCTTGGACTTCTTGTAGGTAGGGCTGTAAACGAACAGAGCCGTTCGTGAACAAGCTCGAATTCGACTCGTTTAAAGCTCGTTTGTTCGGTTCGCAAACCTTAACGAACAGAGCTCAAACACGAAACTTTGTTCATTAAGCTTAACAAATAAGCTCGGTTCGTTCATTAACCTTACCAAACAATCTCTGTTCGTTCGTTAACCTTAACAAACAAGCTCGGTTTATTCGTTAACCTTAACAAACAGAGATCAAACATGAATTTGTTTGTTCGATCTTGGTATGTTAAATGTTTTTTGTATGATAGTTTTACTTTTGTATATGATGAGATATAAGACCATCCCATTATGGGCCTAAATTTTAAATTGATTTTGATTATGCTTGATACTATATCAAACAACCCAGTTCAGTTTAAAGTGATTTCACTGTATTCGTACATACACATTTATTTACCTATCAATATAATTGTTTTAGTTTGAATGATCCGTTAAATAATGGTGTAAGTATCAATTGGTTTTTACTTTTCATTATTTTCATTACTCGTTAATGCAGAATAAACGATCTCGAACATCTAAACGAACACATAAACGAGTTGAATATGAACAAATGCAAACCATCCCGTTCGCGAGCTTATTCGCAAATGGTTCGTTAAGCTTAACAAACAAGCTCGGTTCGTTCGTTAAGCTTAACAAACAAGCTCGATTCGTTCATTAAACTTAACAAACAGAGCTTGAACATGACCTGTTCGTTCGAGCTCGATTCGTTTACAGCCTTAAAAAATTGAAATCTAAGCAACTCTTGAAAAAAAAACTGAAGTTATAAAAGTTCTAGGTGCTTTAAAACCACTTAAAGCATACAGTTCTATTTTTTCAGTAAAAGTAGCGGAAGACAGCAATAATTTTCCAACCAAGAATTGACAGAAAAACTGCTTGAACAATTTTCCTACTTAGCAGGTGCTAAAATACTCAAGAAAAGCAACAAGTCTTGCAGAAAGTCACAGAACCAGCAATTAGTGACTAATATGTAGCAGATATAACCGAGACTTCACTTTTCCGGAAACCCAGTGATTTTCAAGATTCCACAAACAGTGACCTCTATGTCTTGAAAAACGACTTTTTGAAAAACAATAATATAGCTCATCACAGCAAATTCAGGGAGCAGCTAATAAGAGGTTAACTCAGTAGGTATAACTTGCAT
>JAOYMZ010000062.1:0-10346 GCA_025802335.1 Pinguicula primuliflora | reverse complement strand
TTCTAGCGTTGATAAACAGTCGTACGCCAAGATGAATCGAAAATCCAGCTAATCGCGTTTTTTGGAGAAGAGAAGTAGCCGCGGTTGATGAAAAAGAGAATTAATCGAATGTAGGGTTGTGAAACTAAAAATGTTGGCTTCAATTGTCCGTTTGTCTCACAATTTTTTTTTTTATATTTTTATTTCGAAATTAATTAAAAAAAACGTTTTTTAGTTCTCGCGGGTCGAAACCGCGGCCCGAACCGCAATTTCGACCCGCGAGAACCCAAATTTTAAATAATCTAATCTCAGCCGTCCGTTGCAGATCGGACGGCCGAAATTAGAATTCGATTTATAAGGTTGAATCTCGGTCTCACAGGCTCGGTCCTGGAAAAAAACGCCTTGAATAGTTGCGAATGCAAGCCCCTCCAATAGCAACTCCACGTTCTGAGGCAAATGTTTTACCTCAACTCAATGTTTGCGCTTGCCTTCCTTCAGGTTTCTATCCCCATTACTAGCATTCCTAGAGATAGTAGAACCATCTGTCGCACTACCCACTATAGGTAAAGTCTTAATCTCAACTCAATGTATCGATTTTCTTCGTTTGGGTACCTAGCCACATAATCTTGGGTCCTATTAAATGACTGTATTTTATTAAGACATTTAGAGGAATGATAGGATTACTTAATTTTTTATATAAAATTAATTAAACGACACAAAATGATGCTTAGTATTTCACTGGACAGAAAATGATTTTAGAAATAATAAAGGTTCACCGATTCCACCTAATGCTCAATGTGAGTGTGCAGTTATGCTTCAGATGCTTCATTTTTTTTTCTTCATCATATAATAGATCGACCCAATTCCATTTCTTTTCTCATGTGCTTTATATCTCCAATATACAAGGACACAGTGGTAAGGAAGCATCCCTACTTGTTGAACAATACAGCCAGACGAATTGTAATCGAGCAGCAGAGGTGGACAACCCAGTGTTCGAGAAAGAGTTAGGCGGATCCTGGGTGGTCAGGACTCGTTCAGCGCCTAAGCGGCCTAGTCGCTCACCTAAGCAGGCTTTTAAGCGGCTTAAGCGGTAATTCGGACAAGGCGGAGGACAACATACTAGCACTTAGGCGATGCCTAAGCGGCCTAGGCGACCTACTTCTCGAATAGAGGGACAACCAGACGGGTGGTGATCGATCAGCAGAGGTGAAGAAGTTGAATCCCAGATCAAGAGGGAAAAGCTACTCAGCAAAATCGTGTTCTCTGTTTATTTAATATAATAGCGTTTATTAATTCCTTATTCAAAAGCCTAATGGGCCGCATGTATACGTGTATATAAGGGATACAGTCATGGGCGAAAGCACTAAGACCTCCTTATTCAAAAATTAAGCCTCGTTTTTTGTGTGTTGTGCTAAATATATTTTTTTTATTGTTTATTTTTTATTTTCACATTATAAATATGAGGAACCTTCATATGTACAGTACTGGAGTGACACATGAAGTTTATCCTATAAATAGTTTATTTATACAAAGTGAATTATATAATAGATTAATGTATATAGTGAATTTATATGTTTACAAACTAAAATTTAATGATTGATAATTATATATTTAAATTATTTTTATTTAAAAATATTTATTATTTATTAAATATGATAATTTACAATAAGATTCTATTCATGATCGCAAATCTTTAATTTAGATTCATACTTAACATTGTGCTTTGACAACTATAACTAGTATATCTAATAGAGTTAGTTCTAAAAATTTTCAAGATAAATGCTAATGTTATTCATAAAATCTCTTTAACTCTCACGAGTGATAATATATTTTGTGATAAATTTGATATCCGACTCCTTTTAGTAAGATATGAAGGTTGATTTCGACTATATTCCTAGTGATCTTGTACTACAGCCACCAATCATGAATATAATGTTAATGATAGGGATACAGTACGACGACCTCATCTAGGTATGAGTCATTGTCAACCTATTCAACATTAATTATTTTGCATATTATTTTTATTTATATTATTTAAATATTAAATTTTATTAATAAATTACAAATTGGGGAACTGTGCTCCCCTATCCGAAAATACTGGCTTCGCCACTGGATACACTTTGGACGAATTTGGTTAACGGGAAATCTTGGAAAACATCCAATAGTTTGTCTCCTTCGCCATTACTCCGAGACCGACAGAATCTGTCTAGGTGTGAACTCCTTTGCGGTACACCGTAAGCCATTCATGCGGTTACAATGGTTGGAGTGATTTTCTTTCACCGACCATTACTCTCTTTCAAATTTTAATATGGTATCAGAGCCTTCTTGGCTAAATCTTGGGTAATTTCTGTTCAATCGCTCAAGTTTTTCTTCATCAATCCATACAAAAGTCTCATAGCTACCGTTAAAACTCAAAACACCCAAAATTCTAAGATGAGTATTGAAGAGGATCCAAAGATAAACACCAAAGCTTCTGTTCTAGCTCAAAAGTGTGTTCTACAACTGGATGTGGAAGTAAAGAGTTCTTTCGCGTACGCAATTCTGATGAGTCGGGTATGTCGTTCATTACTGTATTACTGAATACCAAGAATTATCAATCTTGGAGTATGGCCATAAGAATGGCTTTGGGAGCAAAAAGAAAGGAAGTATTGATAGAAGAATCTTTTAAACCTCCTGTTGATGAAACTTCTGAGGAATACTTGACATGGAGGAGTGTGGATTTGATGGTGGCTTCTTGGATTTGTAACTCCATTAATAAGGAGGTGTTGGAGGAATTCCAATATACAACTACCAGTGCCAAAGAACTCTAGATAGAGCTCCGGGGGAGGGTAGGACAGTACAATGGTCCTATGGGTTTTCGTATTCGCAGAAAGATAGCCATGATCAAACAAGGGAGTGATTCTATTACTAGATACTACAATCGATTAAAGGGGATGTGGGATGAGTTGAAGTTCGTAAGCCGGATGGCTAAATGCAAGCGCGTGGTGATGATGGCTCATGTTGAGGAAGAAAGAATAATGAAGTTTCTATTCGGGTTGACTCTGAATTCGAGCAAGTTTCTAGCCAAATTCTTGCTTCTGAACCAATGCCCACTCTCAACAAAGTTTACTCGTTGATTTTGACAGTTGTGAAACAGAAATAGGAGAATGCAAGTTATTTGGGATTGAATGAGCAAGAGGCAATGATAGCCAAGACTTATGGAGGATATAAAGAGGGAGGTGCTCCAACTGGAAATACGAACACTAACAGGAAATGGCCAAATCCGAGCTTCAAAGGGAATATGATTAATGTTCGAAGCAGTTCTGGAGGCAGGACATAGAAAAAATGCGAGCATTTTGGAGTTCCTGGGCACATAATTTCCGAGTGCATTAGACTGAAACCATGTGAATTTTGCAAGGTTAAGGGCCACTCTATCACTCATTGTTATAAATTGAAGCAAAGAAAGTAACTGTCCACAAACCAATATGCTCATATTGTTGCATCTCCTATGGATATGGATTAATGTTCTTCTGAGGAACCTAGTGTTGCTGACATAGTTAAACTTGTCCAAGCTCAAAGCCTCCAACTTGAAGCCCTGAAGGATGCTCTCAATTCTGGAAATAGCAACACTGGATCACTGGACTTAGATGGATCTATACACACTTGTAAGGCCTTCTTACGTGCATTATTTGTCTCATCATTGTTGAAATTAGGTGCTTCGGTCATAGATACGAGAGCAACGAGCCATATGTGTAGATATATGAACCTCCTGAAGTCTTGTAGAACTCTATCTATCGCTCTATATGTTTAGTAAGCTAATGGGAAAATTGCTCATGTAAACCTGCTACGAAGTAGCACACTGGATTCCCAATTGACTATGCATAATATTTTGTTCACTCTTTCCTTCCAAATCAATCTCATATCCGTTTCCAAGCTATCTCTTGATTCGTACGTAATTCTCACTTTCTTCCTTCCTATTGTCTTGTGCAGGACCTTTGATCTAAGGAGGTTCTAGCCTAAGGGAAGGAATTTCATGGTCTTCACATTTTGGATTCTGTTTTTGCTAACGTGCCACCTGATCATGCCTCACTTATCCTTTTTTGCTCCAAAATGTAGCTTAAGATCTTTGGCATGCAATATTGATCATACTGCTGTATCAAGTACTTTATGGCACAATAGAATTGGCCAGCCTTCCCTTAATGTGTTGAGGAAATTAGCTATTTTTCTCGGTAAACATCAGATATCTTCACCTTGTGATGCTTACAACAAAGGGAAATAGACAAGTTTTCCTTTTCCCAAACATGAATCTCACACTTCTTCTATCTTTTCAACTGGTTCATGGGGATCTCTAGGGTTCTTTTGCCATTACATCCTTGATAGGGGTATCTATCTTCTTACTCTTGTGGATGATTATAGTAAGGGAACTTGGATATACCTCCTGAAGGATAAATCTGTACAATCACTTTTGGTTCAATTTTCAAAAATGGTTAGCACCCAATTTGCTTCTCATATCAAAGTCTTGAGGACAGACAATGGATCTGAGCTCTTAAACCAATTTTGCTGGTAATTTACTACATCTCATGGCATTCTTCATCAAACAAGCGCCCCGTACACATCCCAACAGAACGTGTTGGTCGAGAGAAAGCATAGACACCTTATAGACATGATTCATTCCTTGATGTTTGATTCTAATCTTCCTAAGCATTTTTTGGGAGATGCGGTGCTTACCTCTGCCTACCTAATCAACAAACTCCCTACAGCTACATTAAAGTGGAAAAGTCCACACGAGGTGCTATTTGGCACATCACCTGATCTCTATATCTTACGTACTTTTGGCTGTCTGTGTTATATGATAAACACCAAACATCTCAAACTGAAACTTGATCCTCGTGCATTTTTCTACTTTTTTCTTGGTTACTCTTCGAGTATCAAGGCCTATAGGCTATTTGATCTTCAAGAACAAAAGATCTTCCAGAGATGTAGTGTTCTATGAAAATATTTTTCCATACCAGAAACATTCTCCTTTCTCATTCGTTAATCCCAGCGCATAAGTTCTACTACCTATTCCTTCTCCTGATCATAATCCTGATTCTTCACTTGTTTCCCTTGCAGATCCTTCCACTGCTCCAAACACTTCTTCACCTGATATTTCAACTGCCACAAATGACTCCGTTTCAGAAACTGATGACTCTGTGCCTGACAGTCCTTCAAATCCTCCTCAATCACTTCAATCCTCCTGCCGCCTCATTCCTTCTTGCAAAACAACTTGTTTCACTTCTGTCCCTACATGGCATGCTGACTATGTAATGCAGTCTCTAGATAGGCAACTTACCCCTGCATCAGCCTGCCTTCTAACCACAACCAAAGTCTGTGATCCCCACACATATAAACAAACAGCTATACACCCTGAATGGGTCAAGGCAACGGATGATGAGATATTGGCCATGCATTAGAATCAGACCTGGACTCTCGGATCCCTTCCATTGGGTAAATATAATATCGGCTGCAAATGGGTCTAAAAGACCAAACTTCACCCTGATAGAACGGTTTCCAAACACAAGGCTTGCTTAGTTGCAAAAGGATACAATCAGATAGAGGGAATAGATTATCAAGAAATTTTTTCTCTCGTGGCGAAGTATACACCAATGATTTATTTCATGCAATTGTAGTATCTAGAGGGTGGACAATCTTTCAACTCGATACTAACAACGCATTCTTACATGACAAACTTGATGAGGAAGTATAAATGGATCTTCCTCCTGGCAACAAAGACGCAGCACCAGGAGATGTTTGCATTCTCAAGCGTTCAATCTATGAATTGAAGCAATCTTCTCGCCAATGGAATAAGGCCTTAACAGAAAGTCTTCTGACCTATGGATTCTTCCAATTTGCTCATGATCATTGTCTCTTTACACTGGTCAAGCAGGACACTTTTACTGACCTCCTAGTCTATGTGGATGATGTATTGCTCACAGGAAATACTGCTACTGAATTTGACTCTATCAAATAATATCTTAACCACAATTTTAGCCTCAAGGATCTTGGTTTGGCCAGCTATTATCTTGGATTGGAATTTATACCCACAGATGGAGGGGTCTATGTAACTCAACGAAAATATGTTCAGGATATTATATCTGATCCTCACCTCAGTGATGCCAAGGCTTCTGCTAGTCCTTTGCCCCCACGCTTGGCTTGCGTCTTGGTGTTGCAGACTCTTCTACTATCATGACCAATCCTTCTACCTATCGTGCACTTCTTGGTCGACTCCTATATCTGAGTTTCGCTCGCCTTGACATAAGCTATTCGGTTCAACACTCGAGCCAATTTATGCAGGCTCCTTACATGGCTCATTATAATGCTGCACTACACATCGTGCACTACCTACAGGGCTGTTCTCACCTTGGTCTGGTCTTCCCAGGAACAAACAACATGATTCTTCACGGTTATTGTGATGCAGGTTGGGCCCCTTGCCCAAACACATGTCGTTCTCTTACCGACTATGTCATTAAACTTTGAGAAGCCACTATATCTTGGAAGACTAAGGAGCAATCCATGGTGTCTCGTTCCTCTATAGAGGCTGAATATCGTAGTCTCGGTAGATCTCTTTTATCTCGCAAGATTTGCAAGTTCAGATTAGCTTGCTCACCAGACTGCATTGTGTTAATCAGGCGGCACTTCACCTCACAACCAACCCCATTTTCCATGAACGCACGAAACACGTCGAGCTAGATTGTCATTTCATGCGTGATGTATACAAATCTGGCTTTTTGCTCCCACTCTACATTCCTTCCATTCATCAGCCTGCAGATTTGTTCACCAAATAATTACCCTTACCAACGTTTACTAATCTTGACCAAGATGGGGCTTAAACTATCGCCCCTGCCTCCATCTTGTGGGGGGAGTGTTGAACAATACAATCAGATGAATTGTGATTGTGCAGCAGAGGTGGACAACCAGATGAGTGGTGATCGATCAGCAGAGGTGAAGAAGTTGAATCCCATATCAAGAGGGAAAAGCTTATCAGCAAAATTGTGTTTTCTGTTTATTTGATGTAATAACGTTTATTCATTCCTTATTCATAAGCCCATTGGGTCGCATATATACGTGTATATAAGGGATACACTCTGGACGAATTACGTTAACGGGAAATCATAGAAAACAACCAATAGATTGCCTCCTCTGTCATTACTGCCAAGACCAACAGTGTGAACTCCTTTGTCGTATACCGTAAGTTGTCCATACGGTTACAATGGTTGGAATGATTTTCTTCCACCCACCATTAATTTCTCTTTCAAGTTTTAATACTAATCTCTACCCGGATTGTCCTCTTTCTTTGTAATGCCCTCGTTCTGAGCCCCCATCCTCCCTTTGAGTCATCATGGATGAGAAAAAGACCCGTCAAAACATAAAAGTTTGGATATAAGTCGGAAGCAAGATTTTTTTCTTGTTACTTTTGGTCTTGGACCAATTTTTTATTCATAAGAATACATGGAGCATATATGTATATCGAAAATTTTCTGCTACCGGACGATATATCACGGACAAGCGTTCTTACATCCAAAATTCTAATCTTGATCGTCCATCGTTGATCCGATTGTCAGAATCAACAGTATTTTGAAAACTAAGTGATCCACTTCTGGCCGTCAGATCAACAATGGACTATCAGGATTTGAATTCGGGATGTAAGGGTGCTTGTTCGAAATATACCGTCCGACATTTGAAAATTTTCGATGTGTATAGTCCTTTTGCTCGTGTGAGAAGAGATTTTCAATGTCTCCAGTGAAATTAGTTTCAATTCAGTAGCACCTATAACAGCTTTGAAAAAATTCCTATTTTGTGTTTCGGGCATCAGTATCTCAGTACTGTCTGTGGTTCGATTTTCTCTTCTTGGATGAAATTAACAGGCCACCAAAAGTGGAAACAAGCTCTGACTAGAATAGGCCGCAGGAACATGCAGTGAAGCAAAAACCCTCTCAATCTGTTTGACTCAAACCTGGAAGATTCACGATTTTCATTCCAAAATCATTTTACTCGCTGCCGTTTTATAGGTACACAATATTATATGGCTAGGTACTTTGTGTCCCTAACATTTTCCACAGTCTCATTGTAGTTTTTTTTTAAATTAAATAAATTTTATTAATGTGCGTAAAAAACATACAGGTCTAGCTCCCAAAGTGAGCATAGCACAGACAGGAAGAATATAACCAACATCTCGAACTGTAAAGAATATTTAACTTCTTGAGAGTAATTGCTCACGACTCCGGGCAGTGTTATCATTGGCTTAGCAACTTTGGATCTTGTTTGATCGTGAGAAGCTTTGTAGAAGCTTTTTGTCTTTTTGACCTAAGGTCTTTTCTTCTTCTCAGATTTCACAGATTTCGCCTTTTGCGTATGCCTTGCGGTAGGAGCATTAGAGAAATCGTCCAGTTCATCGAATTCAAATGCTGAAGGTATATCCCAATCGATATCCGCAGACCACAGCTGTGATAAAGGGACATTCGATGTAATGATTGGAATGTCGATCATAGCATCTTCTGAATCCGACATATATGTCGCATTGTCTTGTGAAGGAACGCTCTATGTATCCTTTGGCGAGAATGGAATGGCTAGATGGTCTAACTGCATCGACTGATGGAGTAGAGCTTGCTTCTTGATATCTAAGAATGTCCTTGTTTGCTGATGGGGCACCAAGATGCATGCAGTAGTATATGGCCTAGAATAGAAGTCGTTGTCTGAATCTGCCCCCGAACCAGCCCCTACTCGATTTGCCCAACTCTTGTGCTTGGAGATGGAAAGCTGGTGAGTTATAAAATTGGGAGGAGTCACCGTTGACACTGGCATTTCTTTTGGCGAAGGGTTAATGTGGTGGTGCTCACATGTTTCAGCAGCGCGAGGCTTAGCATCTTGCTGCAGTGAGGTATTTTGATCCTGAGAGGGAACCAGCTTCACTGTCTGCAGCAACTTTGCATCAGAAGGCGACTTTGCAACAACCCCTTGTAGTGGTTTGTTAGGTCTCACATCTTTCTACAGGCAACTCACCGGCATGATATTCTGTGTATCAGCGTCACAGTCTCGTTGTAGTTGTTTGAATGATTGCTCACTACGGCAATCTTAAGGACTAAATACTCACTCATTCTTGATTCGCCAGATATGCAGTCAAATTTGATGCCAAATCGCAATCCATAGATTTGTCTTCAATGGAGGGCTCCTAAGCATCATATGATTCTTGTTGGTGCAAGTTTTTTTAAAAATAATGTCACCGAGGGAATTTGAACTCGTGACGTGTGAGTGCAATTCTCACTCCCATAACGTCAACCCTCTTTGACCAAATAAAATGTAAGCTTTTGTTTGAAACATTTGTAAACTTGTAAAAATGACTAATTGTTTGTAAAACTTGTAAAAATTGCATGCAATGAAATGAAGAAAACATGATATAATGCTCTTGGTTCGCATACGATCCAAATAAGTTTTTGGCATTTTGGGTGATTCGATTGATGAAGATCCCCGCTTTCGTGGTAGTGCCAGTGACTTCCAGCTCGAAACCCTATGATGGCTTTACTCAATTTCTGAGAATGAAGTTAATAGAAACTCTTTGCAAGAATTGAATTTCGTCCTTGAAATCCTGCACCTTTTGTATTTTATTTCTGCCCAACATGAATCAGTAGGTGTTTGCAAATTCTTTAGAAAAGTAGCTTTTGACTTTTGACGGTTGAAAAGTCAGTTTGGAGTGTGTGCGAATTTTTACTTTTGTCGTTTGACTTTTGACTTTTACGGTAGACAAGTCAAAAAGACGAAAAGTCATAAGCATCTTTGAAATTGCTTTTGGAGTATTTTTGGCGGTGAAATTTTAATAAATATTTAAATATTAAATTTAAGACATTTTTACTCTCTTAAACAATTCAATATTTCCAAACTAACAGATATTTTTGTCATTTGATATATTTATGTTACAAAAATAACTTTCAAATTAATAATATGCAAACACTGTATTTTGACTTTTGTTGTAGAAAAATATATTTTGTAAGTATTTTTCAATTTTTTAATTGAAGTTCCTTTTTCTAGAGAACCTTTTGAAAAACCAATCTACATAATCACAAGAACTTGCAAATATCGTTTCAACCGCTTGACTAATAGAAGTTTGTATGTTATTTCTAACCAACATGACATTTATCGGCAGTAAATTTTGCAGCACATGGATCAGATCTAATGAAACTGAAAAGGCTGGGAATTTGTTCAGAAAATTTCTGCTACCAGACAGTAAATACCGAACTGCCCCGAATTCTAATCCTGACCATTCATTGTTGGTATAACGATCAAAATTAAGAGTATTTAAAAACTATGCGATCCACTCCTGACCATCAAATCAATAAATGAACGACCGAGATTAG
>JAOYMZ010000061.1:0-10346 GCA_025802335.1 Pinguicula primuliflora | reverse complement strand
TGACATGATTTTATACATGCATGCCACTAGGATTGTCCGTTGACGGAATTGGACACATCGTTAGAAAGCTTATACATTGTAGATGAAAAGCCTCATGTTTAGTTTCGGTTCCGGCAACTTTATCGCCGAAATTTTCTAAAACCCTATTTAGAACTACTTAACCCAAGAGGATTTATAACCCCCGTTAAACGGCGATAACGTCGTCGGAATATCACCAAAACTTGAACATATTCAGTTCTATGTATAAGCTTTCTAACGATATGCCCAATTCCGTCAACGGGCAACCCTAATGGCCGAAATTAAAAATTATATCTAAAATTCTATTTTTTTTTTATTTTCACAATACCACTAGGATTGTACCATAACATTAATATTATTGTTAAGAAAAATTAGGCAACCTATTCGATTGACCCAAATATCGTTTTTACATCCAATGCCCTTTGTTTATCCACAAATTCCCATTTTGCTCGCAGCTTTTTGTTTCTGATTTGCCCCTAAACACAAAGTGTGGAAAATTAGAGTACAGCTATTACCTAGTGCGTGGGCGATATGACGACGATTCGAAGGTTTTGCTGCAACGATCTCCTCCGATTCGCGTCAGTGAATTTGGACCATCTAACGGAAACGGTTACTTTCTGTTTTGTTAGTGAGTAATTTGTGGTCTCCCTTTATAGCCGTTGCCTTTATTTAACCTATGTTTTTTGAGCTCTTGCAGTTCAACATGTCGTTCTA
Source organism: Pinguicula primuliflora (assembly GCA_025802335.1). NCBI lineage: Eukaryota > Viridiplantae > Streptophyta > Magnoliopsida > Lamiales > Lentibulariaceae > Pinguicula > Pinguicula primuliflora. Next base: position 9,614 of record JAOYMZ010000061.1, on the reverse strand, counting down.
TATGAGTTATTTGGCTCGGTGGCCCGATTATTTTAACGTAGCTGAAGCTCCTGGAGGTCGAATCATGGGCTATAGTGAGTTGCCTGTTTTGGAATGTATTATTTGATTCTGATTACATTAGTTTGTGTTAGAAAATAAAATCAAGAAATAATTTGAATCGAACTTCAAATTCTGGGCAACTATAATCATGGGACAAAGAATAAGGAATTGGTAGTCCCGTAGTTCATTGTGTTGCTACTTTTTCGTCAGTTATGGTTCATGTTTGTGCAATGTTAATGCACTTGTAATCGGTTGATTTGTAGTGAGATGTTGTGCTAAGTTTTTTGGTAAGATTAGCTTGTACTATGTTCTTGTTAGTGTCTTATTGGAATCTGAGTAAATGGAAGTGTTTGGAGTACCTGTTAGAAATTTTTGAAAAAACAGCCTTTTATTTTATCAATTCTCAGCAGTTCTTCTTGAAGGCCCTTTTTTGCGAATACATGTCCTAAAACGACTTATGAGTTCTCTCACCACGCACAAAAGTTAGAGGATAATATGCCAAATTGGTGGACTTATTGTCTGCCCATTGGATCATATATATGGTTTTTCTTCTGTTCTCCCGTCCCTTCTATCAATATGCTCCAGATTTTGCTTTGTATCGAGATAATGTTTGTATATTATGTTTGCAGTCATGGGAAAAGTTGAGGGACAAGGAGAGTCATGGCATGGTCATGTCACTGCAGTGACTGTGGCTCCCGAATTCCGAAGGCAACAGTTGGCCAAGAAGCTTATGAGCATACTTGAGGAAATTAGTGACAAGATGTAAGCAGACATATTTTTATGTATCCTGGTTCCTGGTCTTCCATCTTAAATTTTTTAAAATCTCATTAAAGACATTGGGATAAATGCCATGATAGAAAGTAGATCCCCGTTTAATGATATGGTGGGGTGATTGTGTGATGATATTTTGAGTTTCTTGATGGCCTGTGTATGTAAATAGGATTACCTTTTTGCAGTAACAAAGCCTTTTTTGTGGATCTTTTCGTGAGGGCGTCAAATACACCGGCCATCAAAATGTATGAAAAGGTACACAAAACATATTCTTCAATATGTTCCTCCTCAAAGATTCATTAGGTGTTTTTAGTCATATGTGTGGTGTGGATCAGCATAATCATCTCGTATTTTTCCAGCTTGGCTATGTAGTCTACAGACGCGTACTTCGATATTACTCTGGAGAGGAGGATGCTCTAGGTGAGTTGCCTACGTATGGCTGAGAAATTTCATCGTCTCGGCAATCCAGTATTACATAAACTGATATGCTCATGGTTTTCTTTTCATTCAGACATGAGAAAGGCATTATCAAGGGATGTTGAGAGGAAGTCAGTAATACCTCTAAAACGTCCAATTACTCCGGATGAACTAGAATATGATTAATTTTTGTTTTTTGGTAAAAAAACATGGAATATGATGTTGAGCATGCATGTTGATGTTAGGTTGTTGTGAAGAATCGGCTTTCGCCGGCTATCCTGAGCAGCCAGACCATTCCACAAATGAGAATTCGATGTTTCATCCTGTTTTGTTGTTTTCTCCATCTGTTTTGAATTCGCAACAAATTCTCTTATTTCTCAAGCATAAATTTGGTGCGTTTGGTTTTCACCCTTGATCAGTTCAAAACACAATTCTCAGAACTATTTCAGGTATCAAGAGATAAGTTCATAATAGTAAGTCAGAAGTCATTGAGACATGGACTTGGAATTGGGTATGGTCTGATTGAGTAATTATATATCACACTTCAATTTACACACACTTCTCTCTCAGATGGGTGTGGGGATCACACACACTACTAGTGCGTATAGGTCCCACACCATGTGAGAGAGGAGAGAGGAGTGTGGAGTGTGCCTAGTGTGGAGTGTGACATAGCATTTTTTGGTCCGACCTATGCAATGACACTGAGATCTCACAGCTGTCCCAGCTGCACTTTGACAATGCACCCCTGCCCACCCAAAGTCAAGATCACTGGAAATGGTTGGGATCTTCTTCTGACCAAAATATTACACGGCAAATGTATGAGACTAATGCAACCTACATGAAATCTCAATACAACAAATCAAGATGCATTCATGGCCCGGAACAATATTTTACCGCTCAAGATAAATGGATTTACTTGGAGGTTAATTTTAAATGAGTTACCTATGAAAGATAACACGGATGCTCGATGTGTTACCAGACATGAACTCCATCTATGTAGCATTGCAATTGAAACCGTGCAGCAGCTATTTATCCATTGTCCTGAAACGAAGGCAGTATGGGATTTAGTCAAGACTTGGACGAATTTACAATTCCTGAATTCTAACGAAATTCTAGTACAATTGCAGATGGACAATACTTCTCAGCATACAATATGGAAAGGTAAATTTTGAAACAAAAATGATAAGTGACCAACTTTTTGAGCCACTTTTTAAACTAATTGTTCGATATCGTTGTCTATTGGCTCCCGAAATAAAAAAGTAAGACCGGTTTTGGAATACTCACGAATATGTTACGGAATCGATCCTAAAGTTTCATTTTGGCCCTTATAACACATCGTTTAAGGTTACAGTTAAGTTTGTTCTCTTAAAATACTTATTTAATAGAGTTTTAATTTTTTTGGCCGCGAAACCGCCGAAACCGAAATCAATGACCGGTTCCGACATCATGTCAACGTGAAGATTTCAAAGCTGATCTTATTTTTTTTAAGGAATGTTTGGTTTACTCACATCTTTTGTAAGCAAGTTGGCCCAAAAAATTTGTCACCTACCATTAACCATTTTGGAATGCTTTGGTTCAACTTACGTATGGAAACTTTGTAAAAGACGGAATGCCATCATCTTCAATGAGAAGAAACTAACCCTTTCTCAAACCATGGAGCAAATCGAGATGAAGTTATGGCAATTTTCAACTCTAAAGAACTGCTCCATAAGTATACTTCATTGTATATCAAGAGGTAAGAATTGAAGAAAGGCATGGAGTCCTAAATTGAACTTGGGATTTTGAGAATGTCTTCTAATATGAATTGATTTTAGGGCTGCCAGAGAAATATGTATAACTTTTGTAATATACTGTAAATAATGAAAGTCATATTTATTTACCCAAAAAAGCTCAAAACACTTCATACTAATTTAACTATTTATAAGTCAAGGAGGGGGTGGTTTAATAATTGGGAGAGTGACAATCATTGCATTCAAAGTTCTATCCTACTAAATGACACAAGTGTATCACATATAATTTTTTAAATTTGGCTTACATCCCTATTATAATTTGCAGACTATTGCGGTGGCACATTAAGTTTACTTACTTCATTGGGGTTCTTATGCGTTATAAAATAACTATTTATAGAGAATTTTTTAATAAAAAAATTAAGTATTTTGCGCATTACATTTTTTATTACTTTTATTACTTGTTTTTATTTTTAGAATCTAAAATTTCTAAAATTATGTTATAAAGATAAGATCAAATTTATATTTTTTTTTCTGCTAAAAATTAGAATGATAATTTTAAAATTATATCAGAGTTAGAACACGAATCTATTATTAATTTTAGAATACATGATTAAAATTTTTAAATAATTATCCAACAATTAATGTGTACAAAACAAATTAGAGTGAAAACTAGTTGAACCAGGGCCCAGATAGTTTATACGGGCCTTTGGCCCAAAAGTTTAAAGCAGTTATAGCCTATACTTGTAGGTTACAATGTTGCGCTGTGCGGCAAACGCGGGAGGGAAGTTAAATGATGCATTTGAAATAATTTCGCTTTTTCATCGAGAAATTATATTGGCGCTGCGGCTAAATCCCCTTATGACCAATTCTAACATTCAATTACGGAAATACCCATACAGACAAGAGCAACCCAACAACCAGTCACCACCTCCAACGAGGCCACTTCATTTCTCTATCCTCGGATTTTACTCTCGTCTTCCGTCCGATGGAGGGCCAGAACTCGAGCCCCGCCAGGTGCCACCGCGAGAAATCGATGTTGATTAACTCGTATTCCCGGCGAGGATTGAAGAGGAAGTTTGACCCCGTCGTCACTGACGATCGTCGAAAGACCGGAGATGAAACTCCGTCGGATTCGGACCGAGATCTTGCTATACAAGTGCGAGCTCAAGTGGAAATCCTAGATGCGGCGGGCTCATCCGCGAAGGAAGATCGAGCATCGGCGAAAAGGGCGATACATGCCCTGTTGAAACTCGCCAAAAATGGTGAATTAAAATGGACAAATCAAAGAAATTCGAAATTAAACTTGCTTCGTTTCTCATGGATAATTTTTTGTCTCATCCAAGGAATTGTTTCCGCTGGTAGCGCATGCTACTGGTTTTAATATAAGTGTTTTGATTTATTGTCGTTTTGCCTTTTGTGTTGGTAGATGGGACTGTTACCGCGAATCTTCTCGTTCTTTTGAAAATTTGATAAATCCGCTGTTAGATGCTTTGTCAAGTTAGAAATCTAGTCCGCATACGGTGGATCGTGAGTTCGTATTTCTGTTAATTTTCGAGTTATTATTGTGTGGTTGCAGAGGACATAGTGAATTTAATAGTAGATTGTGCTGCTGTTCCGGTACTGGTTAAGCATCTGGCAAATACTCCATCTGAAAGCGCTGGAGGAAGTAGTTGCTCTGAGTCTTATGAATATGAAGTGGAGAAAGGAAGTGCTTTCACGCTTGGACTTCTTGCCTTAAAAGTAATCATTCTTTGTCTTTATTTTTAATGGGCGATTCTTTTCCCTGATCAAGCATACCTAACTCCTATATAGACTTCAGTTACACGTTATTCTTGGCTATTATGATTGAGAAACTAAGTTCCTGTGCTGAACCTCAAGAATTTACTCTATTCCTCTTTGGAACCACTCAAATCCTATATCAATGAAGTTCGGATTCAGTCTGAGTGTGCTGCATTTTTCATCTATGATAAATCTATGGTTGATCGATGCCATGTAAGTGGCCTTCATATCTTACTGATATTCCTCAGATCGTTGATTCATTCTCTTAAGAATGTCAACATTCCAGTGAATTTTTAACAGAGTCCACAAAGTATGTCAAATAATAATTTTCATTGATTGTTTATAACATCTTTCATGTGTATCACTTACAATTGATTTTCCCTACTAAGTGTGCGTGCTTGACAGCCTGAGCATCAACAGCTCATCGTGGATGCTGGAGCTCTACCCCATCTTATTAATCTGTTAAAGAGGAGTAGCAGTATGCAGAACTCTCGAGCAGTAAATGGCATTATCAGAAGAGCAGCTGATGCCATCACAAATCTCGCTCATGAGAATAGCAGCATAAAAACTCGTGTTAGGTTTGTGTTATTATGTATTCAACTGCAGATATATGTAGATGCTTGCCTCTAATACTTGGATTATGCTCAAAGGGTTGATGGTGGTATTCCTCCTCTTGTTGAGTTACTGAAATTCACTGACTCAAAGGTGCAAAGAGCAGCAGCTGGAGCTCTTCGAACCCTTGCTTTTAAAAATGATGAAAACAAAAACCAGGTCTTTATTCTGGAGTTAGTTAGATTGGAAACGAAAACCTTTTGTATTTATTCTTAATCTCTTCAATTGCGTATGGATTTCAGATTGTCGAATGTGATGCACTTCCTACGCTCATACTAATGCTTCGGTCCGAGGATGCTGCTATACACTATGAAGCGGTGTTTATTGATTATCTTTTTGCACTAAATTTGCTTATGCATTCCCATTATTGAAATTAATGTAATTTTCTATGTTCATAAATGATCAGGTTGGTGTCATTGGCAACCTGGTTCACTCGTCACCAAACATTAAGAAAGAAGTCCTTGCTGCTGGAGCGTTGCAACCTGTGATTGGATTGCTTAGGTACAATCATTTTTGTAAAATTCTTTGCTGGGTTCTTATCCTTTTGTCATATCATGCTTTACATAGAAATATAGGACGATTCATGGATGAGTCATACTTCTTTCTGTTCTGTCTAATTTCAAGATAAGCATGACTGACGGGCATCAAGCGGGCTTTCCGTAAACTCCTTATCAACACCCTAGGGCTCTTCGTTCTTGTTATCTTCTTGAAATGGAGCAGTAGTCTTATGTTGTATGGATGAGAATAAACCTTGCATCTCGAAACTGAATTTATGAATGACTGTGTTATATATACATCAGTGAAAACCATGTGAACTTGTGGTAGACAGTATGCTGTCCATATTCCTTGCTTTGATTTTTCAATTTTCTTGATGTTTATATTATAAACAAAAATAGAACCCTCCCAAGATACTAAGTCACACGCTTCATGTTCCTCAAGTTGGACTGGCAATAAATTTCTTGCAACTGTATCTCTATCCAATATTATTTGAATGATCTTGCTCTGTTTGTCTGTTATTAATCTGATCACTTGCATAACAGCTCTTGTTGTTCGGAGAGTCAAAGGGAGGCGGCTTTGCTTCTTGGGCAATTTGCTGCTACAGATTCAGACTGTAAGGTTGAAAAAATTATGGTTTGGTTAATGAATTTAGAAAGTGTTTCTTAATTAATGCATGAAGAGAGATGTGTGTTGACATTCTCGAGTGACTAACCTTTGTGTGTTAGTCTTGCAGGTCCACATTGTCCAAAGAGGTGCTATTCCTCCCCTCATCGAAATGCTTCAATCATCAGATGCTCAGTTAAGGGAAATGTCAGCATTTGCCCTCGGTAGGTTGGCTCAGGTAAGGTTTCTTATCTTTTCCATTGACTATTTAGACAACTCCTAAAAGATTCATCTTTTTTTAATTGTTTTGTTACTTCGAGCTAAGTTTATGGTGTTTCAGGATACACATAATCAAGCTGGTATTGCCCACAGTGGTGGAATACTTCCTTTGCTTAAGCTTCTTGAATCAAAAAATGGATCTCTGCAACATAATGCTGCATTTGCTCTATATGGACTTGCAGATAATGAGGTAGTGCAAGATAGTGTATTAGCATATCAGCTTTATTTACATTTTTGACTGCTATTCTATGTTTCACACTGGAACTTATTGTACTATATTTTTTTCCTTTCTTTTCCCTTCTTCCTGCAGGATAACGTTTCCTGTCTTATTAGGGTCGGGGGGATCCAGAGACTTCAAGATGGTGAATTTATTGTACAAGTATAATCTTGAAACTGCTAACTCTTTGTTTGCTGTAATTTGTGCACTATATATATAATATATCCATGATTACTTTCTGCGGATTATGCTAATGGGTCGTATATTCACCACATTGTATACTTTGTTCAGCCCACTCGGGATTGTGTCGCCAAGACGCTTAAAAGGATTGAAGAAAAGATTCACGGGCGGGTGAGCAAGATTAGTTTTATAGTAACTGAGTTAAACTCAAAATATTACTTAGCCTAATATAGGCATGGAAACATAATGTTAGGTTCATTTGAAGTAATTGAAAGTTATATGTCAATGTCCGAAATCCATTAAAACTATTCAATTAATGTAATAATTAATAATCAAGATTGAATCTAGCTAATGTGGTCCCTTGTAGGTGTTGAACCATTTATTGTACATGATGCGTGTTGGAGAAAAAAATGTTCAGAGACGCGTGGCTCTTGCACTTGCTCATCTTTGTTCTCCTGAGGACCAAAGAGCCGTTTTCATTGACAATGATGGTATCCTACTATTAAATTAGTGTCTATATGTTGATGCCTGTTGAAAGTCTCATATTTCAGATTTGGAAATAGAAGTTTCCACATATTTTTTTTGCTGGCAGGGATATCATTCCTTTTAGAACTCCTGGAATCAGCGAACCAGAAACACCAAAAAGAAGGCTCCATGGCTTTGTGTAGGTTAGCCAATAAAGCCAGCTCACTTTCTCCCATCGATGCTGCTCCTCCTTCTCCTACACCTCAGGTGCTAGAAGCATTTTCTGATTGCTTTACTTGTTATTAGTCATCTGAAGCAGCTTTTCTTTATTATTGTAAAATTTGATTATTGATTTACATATTTCAGTTTAAGCATCAGTAAATATTTCTTTTAACCATGCGTAAAAGAAACATACATTCTGTCCCGAGTTTTTGTCAGATTCTTGTCTTATACATTTCGGTGTCTGCCATTCAAGAACTAAAAGCTAACTCATTACCTTTTAGATATTCGTGAGATGTAGAAAAAAGTGATTATCTAATAAAATTGGACTGTTTTCTTGGTAAGAGGAAAAGTTTGTCACTTGTTTACTATCTACCTCGTTAAAAATATTTCATCTGTCTTCATTAATGTTCCAAAGTGTGTTCTTTTTGCATTGATGGCAACTCTTCTTTTTGCCATGGTAACAATTTGAACTTGCCTTGCAGGTGTACTTGGGTGAGCAGTATGTAAATAGTCCAACATTGTCTGATGTCACATTTTTAGTCGAAGGTGCAAAACTGAACTTCTTCCTTTCACTTGAATCATCATTTTTGCTTTACAAGAATCTTTTTCATATCTTTTTCTTTCCTATCAGGAAGACGTTTCTATGCCCACAGAATTTGTTTGCTTGCTTCTTCTGATGCATTTCGAGCTATGTTTGATGGTGGTTACCGGGTTAGTTTCCCTTGGAATAAATCTTTTTTATGAACGTGTTTAATTCACTTCATCTGATTCTGAAATTAGGGTATAGTAGCCCAGAGCTTAGTCTAAAGTGGATACATGACGTTTCTAGACTTTTGGCATTGACAAAGATCTCTATTTTTTTTTTTGCAGGAGAGAGATGCCAAAGATATTGAGATTCCTAATATTAGATGGGATGTTTTTGAGTTGATGATGAGGTCAGATCCGAGTTCCAAATTGTGTCTCATTGTATACTAGTGGATGCCGACCGACTCCAGTGTCATTATTTCGTGCAGATACATATATACAGGATCTGTTGTTGTCAACTTAGATGTTGCTCAGGATCTTTTGAGGGCTGCAGATCAGTATCTATTGGATGGTCTTAAGCGACTGTGCGAATATTGCATTGCTCAGGTAGACTTTAATTGTAGAAAACAGAGTTGGAATTTATGTTTTCAATTCCATTTCATTTATTTTACCAAAATCGTTCTCATGTTTTGCAGGACATCTCTGTAGAGAATGTCTCTCTAATGTATGAGTTATCCGAAGCATTCAATGCTTTATCTTTGAGGCATGCTTGCATTCTCTTCATCATGGATAAGTTTGAAAAATTGTGCACAATGCCATGGTATGTCTCTTTTTTATCAAAAAAAAAGCAATACAATTAGTTAGATTTATGTGTTTTTACATCTTACCCTCCCTAGACCCTGGTTAACTGCGAGATTTACTGGGTATATTTGGTTTGATTTGGTTTGGTACTGTTCTGGTGATGATGTTCAGCACCTTGATGCATTGAATTGCAGGTATCCTCAACTCATCCAACGAATTTTGCCCGAAGCTCGAAATTACTTCGTCCGATTGCTCAGCAGTCCTGTACGTTCTGAAGCAAGACAATAGTTGTAGCAATCTTGGACCAATTTAGTAACAGAGAAGCGGGAGAATGTACAGAAGTTGACCAGCTTCGTTTGAGTTGTTGAACAATCAAGACCCCTTTCACTTGTTAGACCTAAATGCTGGATTGGATGCACGTAGTTTGTTATGCTATTCATTAATTTTTGGAAATCAAACTAATTTGGTAGCGTCTT
>JAOYMZ010000060.1:0-10347 GCA_025802335.1 Pinguicula primuliflora | reverse complement strand
AATTCACTATTGAATCAAGATGTTCCAAATCTTCTTGCACTTCTCTAGATGCAGAACAAATTGAAGGAACTCGCAGATGAGGTGAAGCTTCATGACAATACTCCGTTGGTGTTGCCAATGTTTTGGCCGACGGAAATCCGGAAGAGATGCCGAAAGTATTACAGATATGTCGGATCATTCACCACCCCTCCTTGCACACAAGGTGTCATATGGAACATACTTGGCAAGGTAACCGACTCCCTAAACATATTGCATTAGCGCAATTGGTATTATTGATATAGAGTTCCAATCATGTGAGTAATTTTCACTCATACAGGCAATTTTTCAATTCCAACAATCAAAATTCAAATGTTGGAAAAGGTATACATAAGGAGGTCAAAAGTCCAATGATTTACCCATGAGGCTTTTGATTTCCAATATATAAGTTTTGCAACGATAAACTAATTTCGATTTTGGTCATCGGAATTAAAAAATTGTCCACAGGAATGAAAATTGTCCACATGAATGCTACCCATAGGATCTAAACAGTATTGATGTATATATAGTCCTAATCTTGTGGTCAGTCATACGGTGCACAATATTTGCTACAGTATACAATACTTCAATTTCGACAACGAAAATCGAAATTGGTCATACCGTTGGACAGCTTATACATAGGAGATCAAAAGCCACATGTTTTGGCACGGTCCCGGCGATGAGTGTTTAAAATTCAATTAAAGACTACTTCACTAAAGGAAAAAGGTAAAACAAAATTACCGATGACTAAGTCATCAGAACGGTGATAGAGCATGTGACTTTTGATCTCCTATGTATAAGTTTTCCAACAATATGATCAATTTTGATTTTCGTTGTTAGGATTTAAATATTGTGCACTCATATTTGCCCCATGGAGCTTCGATAGAGATATGGAGATGGAGGCACTACCAGTTCAACTTTTCTTTTCTAATCCGCGAGATCGTGTAATCAATCATGGGCCTTGGAATGTTAAAGGCCTAGTAAAAATTACGCATTGTATGACTAACAACATAATCTTTTCTGCACATATATATGTATGTATGTATAAAGGGGTGACACATTATTCAAATAATTCTAATACTTGAGTGTTATTTACTATTCAATCACGAACATTTGTGTCTCAGGTGAGATCGATATCCATAGAACAAGCAAATATGCTCAGGGCACCGTTGGACATGAGCTGTAAGAACAATGCGAGGCCATGCCAACCAATAAATGGAAGACATGTGGATGTATATGATGAAGACGTCATGGCTAGTGGAGATTGAGCTCAATAGAGAATGATATAACTTATCAAGAAACAAAATATATAAAATGGGCATGATGGAGAATTATGAAGAATATAGTTGAGTATTGTTATTTTTTAATTGATACTCGACGGTCGGTACAAGGTTATGCATATAAATAAATTTGTATTGTTCTTAGAAGAAAACATAATGAAACTATAATCCTAATGTTTATGCGAGTTCCATTATAAGGCACCTCCAAGTGTGTGCACATTCCCACACCCCCTACTCACATCATGTGGGAGCACACACACATATTGGTGTGTGTGAGACCCTTCTATTTAAGAATGTGAGAGGGTGTTGGGGGTGCGGTGGACCCTGAGGGTGCCTTATATCATTTTTGTGTTTATGCAAACCAAAAAAAAAACACATATTTACGTATTAAATGTTTGGATAAGACATAATTGTCTGGTTGTGTTGCTTTGGATGTTGGAAGTTGCCTTGAAGTTATGGAAATGGTACCTGTGTTGGAAAAATACTGCAAATTATTAAGAATGGAGTCGATTTCCATATTCAAGTTGTGTTATGGATGCAGACAATGTCTTAAAAGTTAAAAGCAATTTCGGCACGACTGTGGTGGTAATCGCCAATACGCTAGTCGTTCCCGAAGGTTACCACAATCACCTCCGAATATACGTGCACTTCGTGATCGGAAGTTAGAGAGGGACATTCGTAACCATTGCTCAAGGGAATAACCGCTCCGAGGAGACGAAGAAGTATTGTGGTGGTTAATCTCAATGTTTGTCAAAAGCCTTAGACATGACTCATATATATAGGAGAGAACTTAAGAATCTCTTACACATTACAACTCATGTATATAGGAGAGAACTTAAGATCTTCTGTTATGGAGCTTGATGAGAACAAGTCGATGAAAAACGTTTGTAGGTGTGTGTGCGTAAGGTGTGCATGAGTATGTGCATGCTGTGAGTTCGATTTTATACGTTCATATTTTGGTGAACTGGTCGGTGACTGTGTTTGTATAGTTGTGTGTGATTAGTTTTCTAACCTTTTTAGTTGGCAAACTAATGATGCATTCAGGCGACATTGCGCGTGCAGAGTTGTAGGGAGAAGTAGGACTTTGGATGCACTTCCCTGATTTGAGTATGAACATAACAGTCACTATTATCGCGGGATACGGCAGGCAGGAGACGATCGCAAGCACATACAACTGTCGCTGATATGCTGGGTGATACTACTGAATCTGGTGAACTATGCCAGAGTTCCCTGATGTCACTCCAGTGACAAAAGAACGAGAGGAGATTAATGTGCATGCATCACCTGTACCAGCAACAACGTTAGGCGTGGAGGCATTGCACGTACTTACAGCGCTGGTATTAGGGATAGCTCCACCTTCGTCGAGCGAGGGTAGCCCATTTTTTCTAGAAGTGGGTAGGTTGACACCACATGACAAATTACGCCCGTAGCAGGAGGCTATGCACAGATTGAGGACGGTTATGTTTGGGGCGACAGGAGCTTAGAGGACACAGATGTTTGATTGAAAAAAATAGAAAAGAACAAGGAAGCCTGTGAGACTCCAAAGGAACTGAGGCTAAAAGTGGATGCATTCTACTTGGGGGGAGAGCACTTGATTGGTGGGAGAGTGTTGTTCCCCATTTAACGGAGCAGGGTTCTCTTAGATGGCAGACATTCTGTGATATGTTCCGTCGTTATTTTATCCCCTAGCATGGTGTACGTAGCAGATGTGGGTGTTTGAGTACTGTGTTCAGCAGGCTGGAGAATCTGTACAGAATTACAATTACCGCTTTCATGCTCTGGGCAAATATGCACCACTTACCATGGGTAACCCCGATATGAAGATGCTCTGTGTGGCACTTAGCGCTGTGATCATAAAAAATTCTGATGTGTTGATGGATGCTACGTTGAGGATAGAGCCTCAGATGGATCAACTGGATGAAGTGCAAAAGAGGGCGTGTTACATTGATATCCGAGCACTAGCACTTACCCTGCCACCCCGTTGACCATTACCCTCCGCGATTTAACCTCATCAGGGAATCTTTTCAACTACTAGAATAACAGGACTTGCTTTAGCTGTGGGAAGAAAGGACATGGACAATAAGTGTGTCGTGGTAGGACTGAAATTGCACCACCCCAGTACATTATCGTGAGATATGTATTAATTTCATTATAATTCAAAATTTTAATGGATGAGTAATGAATATGATAGCTATACATTCCAAAGTTGCTTAGGTGTGAGGTAATTTGAGTGTTTTTGGTGGATTGGCTTATACCTCATTTGATAGTGTGACGAACCGATCGTTTATCTCGAGGCAGTATGTAGATGAGGTCTGTGTACCAACCAGCTAGTTATTTGTGCATTTCGTGGTTTATACCCACTGTTCGAGAAGTCAACCTCCCCAACACCCCCTGGTCACCGTGACAGAGCGGCCACAGGCATCGGGGTTCGGGGGTGGCCAGTTCGGCCGCCGTGGGCATTTATCTCCAAGTCTTGAGGAATGCACACTGCATTAAATATAATAAGCGGAATTATATGCAGAATAATAAAGAATACTGATTTTTACGTGGTTCGGCAATAGCGTACTCCATGGGAAGAGCTCTTCCTGTTTTGTGTTTTTGTGTTGTGTTTTCTTCTTTTCTCTTTACACGCATATATAGAGTCTTACACATCTTCACCTCCCCTAGAATCCCTACCAATAAGGAATGTGATCCCTACAAATTATGGATCACACAATATGGAAAGGATTTGACTAAATCCTTTCCTTAACACTCCCCCTCAAGCTAAGTGGTGGATATCCTGCACCTAATTTGGATAGCACTTCCTGGAATGATATATCGTTGACAGCTTTCGTCAGAATATCGGCCAACTGGTCCTCTGATTTCACAAAAGGCAGTGTCACAATATTAGCTTCAAGCTTTTCCTTGATGAAGTGCCTGTCGATCTCAACATGTTTGGTCTGATCATGTTGGACTGGATTCTCAGATATGTGGATGACTGCCTTGTTGTCACACAACAAAGGGCATGCACGTTCAAGTGGAAACCCAAGCTCAATCATTAGCTTGATAAGCTATAGAATCTTTGCCACTCCTCTGGCAATTCCTCTAAATTCTGCCTCAGCACTAAATCCCGCGACGACCTTCTGTTTCTTGCTCTTCCATGTAACGAGGTTTCCTCCAACAAGGGTGAAGTACCCGGAGGTAGAACGTCTATCCACATGGCGTCATGCCCAGTCAGCATCAGTATAAGCCTCAATTCTCAGGTGTCCATGCTTGCCATACAGAACTCCTGTATCAGGTGACCCTTTTAAGTATCTCAGAATCCTAAACACTGCGTTCATATGATCCTTCTGGGGATTGTGCATAAATTGACTTACAACCCCTACAGCATATGAGATGTCTGGTCGTGTGTGTGCCAAATCAATTAACTTTCCCACCAGGTGTTGGTATGTATCCCAGTCTGTCTGCTCAGTTTTCTCCACTTTTCTCAACCCATGGTTGAGTACAATAGGCATGTCAACTGGTTTGCACTCCAAAAGTCCAGTCTCAGCAAGAAGGTCTAAGATATATTTACGGTGGGAGATATAGATCCAATGTTTGGATCGCATCATTTCAATCCCAAGGAAGTACTTCAGCATCCCTAAGTCCTTCATCTCAAACTCTAGAAACAAGTTCCACCTCATGTCCTCAATCTCTTCAACATCATTCCCTATAATAACCATGTTATCAGCTTAGAAAATAAGGCACGTGATACCCGGAGATCGTCGTTTCAGGAACAAGGTGTGGTCTGAATTACTCTGGGTGATCCAAACTTCTTCATAAAGATAGTGAACCTGCCAAACCAAGCTCTGGGTGACTGCTTCATTCCATACAACGCCTTCTTTAGCCAGCACACCTCCCGTGGTCGAGAATCGTATGAAAAACCAGGTGGTGGTATCATATACACCTCATCAGATAAGTCTCCGTGCAAAAATGCATTCTTCATATCAAACTGGCGAAGATGCCAATCCAGATTAGCAGCTAGTGAGAATAAAACTCGAATGGTATCCAGTTTGGCTAAGGAGAAAGTCTCTGAGTAGTCAACTCTATAAGTCTAAGTATATATCTTCGCAACTAGGCGAGCTTTGAATCTTTCTACTATGCCATCTGCTTTCCTTTTTATAGTACAAACCCATCTGCAACCAACAGGTTTCTTCCCGGAAGGCAGCTCACACATCTCTCATGTCTCATTCTTCTTCAAAGCACTCATCTCAATCTCTATAGCCTCTTTCCACTCTGGAATCTGCAGGGTTTCTTTCTCATTTCGAGGAATATCCTCACTATAAATCATAGTAGCAAATACACGGGCTGAAGTGAACATACTCCTCCTGACGACATCAGCAATCGGATACCTCTTATTCTTTGGATCATGCTCTGGTGTAAATCTCTTCCGGAGAATGCCCTGAGTAGACCTTTCCAGTAGAACCCGAATAGGCATAAATGGTGACCCTGCATCATGGTGAGTATCCACAATATCCATAATATCTGAAGAATCAACAAGCTCATGTGAGAGTGTACTTACCGGAGTATCCATCAAGGAAGACACTTGAGGTTGCCCTACTGGGTCTGTCCATACGATGCCAGCGTCTTGGTCTGAAGCGGGTGATCTATCTGACTCATGGGTAGGTTCTGGTAGTACTTGTTCATGAGGCACATGAGATGACGTGGATGAGAGTAAAGATGATGTGGGCGGCGATGCTGCTGCATGAGGCACGATCGGAGAATGTGGCAGATCCCTTGAGGAAAGTCTCAACCACTCAAGGACGTCAACTGGATCATGTAGCTCCCCCTGACTCCTTGAGTGGGCAGGTGTGTGATAGAAGTACTCCGTCTCGACAAAGTCACAATCCATAGTAACTAACTTCTGGGGGTAACAGGATTATAGCATCGATACCTCCTTCTGAGATATCCCATACCCGACAAAGACACATTTTTCGACACAGGAGTCAAATTTTGATCTACTTACTTTGGGAACGTGAACGTATACCGAGCAACCAAACACCCGAGGAGCAAGAGTCAAAGGTGGGAGCACACTCGAGTGCTCTGACAACGTCTGGATAGGAGTACGAAAGTTTAAAATTTGAGTAGGAAGTCTATTCGCTAGATAAGTGACTGCGGATGCGGCTTCAAGTCAGAAATCTGTAGGGACCTTGGACTCAAACATAAGAGCACGTGTGATCTCAAGGAGGAAACGATTCTTCCTCTCTGTTACACCATTTTGTTGGGGGTATAGAAACAGGATGTTTGGTTTAGCATCCCATTTTCGGAACAAAAATTCTGCATTTTTTTGTTCACAAATTCCCCCTCCCCCATTATCGGACCGAAGAACTTGAATCTTGGCTTTAAATTGAGGAAAAACCATCTGGTAAAATTGAGAAAATTTTTCAAATACTTCAGATTTATTCCGGAGAAAGTAAATCCATATGATCCGAGAACAATCATCTATAAATAAGATGAAATACCGAAATCCCTGCCCCCAACAGAAGGAGCAGGACCCCAAACATCTGAGTGTACAAAGGAAAAAATGTGCAGAAGACGAGTATTTAAAAGTGGAAAGGAATGTCTATGGCTTTTCGTCAAAACACAGGTTTCACAATTTAAAGAAATACTTGAGGCTTGAGGAAATAACCGGCAAAGATATTTGTGGGAAGGATGGGATAGTACCATGAGTCAAAAGTGTCCTTCCCGGCATCGAATCCACTTCATCGACATAGTACAAGCCATTCCTCTCAGTACCACTGATGAGGATTTATCGTCTTGTCACAATCCTATCGTATTTAAATTTATAATTCAAGACAACTCTAAACTCGTATAGAGAGTAAAGACGTTTTGAGTCGATCTCGAAGGATTTGAGGTGAGATCAGTGACTAGTTAATATTTAAATACCTAACTATATTCACAAAAACACACAATAATTGTTCAAAATTGTTTTAAAATCTAATACTAAAAACTGCACTAACCTAAGTAACAAGAAAAACAGCAACTATCAAAATAGCAAGTAACTGGCCGAAAGTCATCCACAAAAGTTGGTTGAATGAAAGTGTGACTGGCCAAAATGAGCTTACTAAATGACTGGCCAATATAAACTACAAAAACTGGCCAAAGGTGGAGCTTACGAGTAACTGACCGAAATGAAGATCACCCAACCAAACAGCAACAGCTACACTTGAAGACAAGTGACTGCCAAATACAAAATAAAACTGGCCGATGCCAATACACAAACCTGGCCAAGGTTAACTAAACAAAACAGCAACTTCTTAAAATTGAAGCAACTAACTGACCAAAATGAGAGCTAAATAAATGACTGCCAAGATGTTTCTGGCCAAATGTAAAGGAACCCAACAAAAGACAGTAACTACATAGAAATATAACTGACCGATGTATGAGAAAGATACAAACAGCAACTAGGTTAATAAATAGCTATGAGATAAATATGGGTTTAGGCACTAGCCCTTCCCCTAAGAAATTAACTACACATGCTTAAAACTAAGATAAACAAGCTAAAGAAATTAAAAGGGCCAAGACAAATTGAAGAAAGAGAAGAGAGTCTCATTGGATGCAAGGAAGTGAATCCCTTAAATCTAGGTCTCCTCTTCTTGGCTAGAATGTCCGCCGCTGGTCGCTGCCATGAAAGCTGCCTCCGGTGTCATCCAAACCGCCTCCTTTCTCTCCAAGATGGTTGCTGGCCGTCCCCCTCTTCTAGGGACATATGTATCGGATGTTTTTAATTTCAAAAGGGGAGATCCTTTTCAAAATGAATGGAGGAGATTTTAAGCTTTGGAGAAAAGGGTTGAAATGACCTTATTGTCCTCCAATTTGTCCACACATTTTGGATAAATATCTATTGAGACTTGTGGTGGTTTCATTGGATTTTGGGCTTTGAACTTCCTTTTTGGGACTTTTCCCTTCTTCCACTTGATCTTAGCTCTAAAACAGAAAATAAGATAAAAACAAATAAAAATCATACAAAAGATATGATTTCAAGCAAATATTATCAAATAAATGAGCCCAAAAGTGCATATGAATGAGGCTCATCAGCCACGCCCAATTATCTTCCTCGAACGGATATCCTGTAAAACACAGAAAGAAGGGTACATTATTACGACACAATTAACCTCCTTGGACACATGACTGATGGATAATAACTTGTAGGAAAGCGAAGACAAATATAAACAGTTGGACAAATGTATAGAAAGAGAAATATCAATAACACCTGCTCCTTTAACAGGAGCAAACTTGCCATTCGCCGTTTGTATCATCATTTTCTTGGAAGTCTGCATATGAACAAGGTCTGATACTTCGTATGTAATTGTGTCAGTGCTCCACAGTCAAAAATCTAGGAATTTTTACGGTCTCGGTCTAGCCCGAAAGAACTAAAAACTCGCCCCTGTTTTTTAATTTCGGCTGATCCAGTGAGATTTAATTTTGTCCCGTCGACTGCAATTCTTTTCGGCCCAATCTGCTCAAAATCACGAACGGAATTTGATCTGTTTATAACCACCTCCGGAGGCCCAGTAAGATTCGGCCCATCATGCGATCCAACCTATTCTGTCTCATCTGCGTAATTACTAAAACATCCCTCGGGAAAGAAACGCGAACTTGATAAAAAAGCTTGAGTGAACTGACAAATTGCAAACTTCTTATTACCTGGGCCACATTCATTTTTCGGGTCACGAATTTGTTCCTGATTTCTTCATTCTGGGGACCCACGATTCCAGATTCTCCGGCCATGATGTTTGCAAAGATGGTGTCGCCGTCCGAATTCTCTGCGCCTAGGTGACCTCTATCAATGATTGTTGCACGACCTTCACGGTGGGCTGAATTAAATTCCTTTGGGTATCCGTTTTTCTTGTAGCACACTGTTTGAATATGCCCTAATCTGCCGCAATACTCGCATCTCGGCCGGCGGGATGAGGAATTGGTCGGAAATCGTTGTGTTTCTTCTCCTGGCCAAAATTTCTGATTTTGCGGGAAATTTTGTTTGACAGCGAGTCCCATTCCAACCCTCGATGATGAGGTCGATCCGTTGGAGGCTGCCTATGAATGTATAATCACATTCCTGGAGGCTTCCCGTCGAATAGTTGCATAGGCAACTTCGACTGAGGGAAGGGGATTAATTTTCAGAATGTCATGGATTGTGCTCTTGAATTCGGAATTCAATCCGGCGAGGAATGCGAATAATCTGTGTTCCTCCTTCATGGAGTTGAATTTCTCCATGTCTGCTATGGTGTCCATTGGATTTAGACGCCGGTGTTCAATTTTGAGCCACAAAGCGCTGACTTGCCTGTAATAATCTTCAATCTGCGTCTGACCTTGAGTCATTCGATCAGCTTTGGTCATGAGATCGAAAATCTGTAGCGAATCCTCTCCAGCAGTGAATGTTTTCTTCAAGATCCTCCACAATTCATAGGAATTCGGATAGTGAGCATACTTTTGAACATCATCTCTAAGCACGAGAATAGTAAAGAACACGGATGTTTACGTGGTTCGACAATAGCCTACTCCATGGGAAGTGCTCTTCCTATTTTGTGTTTTTGTGTTGTGTTTTTGTATTGTGTTTTCTTCTTTTCTCTTTACACGTATATATTGAGTTTTACACATCTTCACCTCCCCCAGAATCCCTACCAATAAGGGATGCGATTCCTACTAATAAGGGATGCGATCACTACCAATAAGGGATGTGATCACTACCAATAAGGTATGTGATCACTATCAATAAGGGATGTGATCCCTACAAATTAGGGATCACACAATATTGAAATGATTTGACTAAATCTTTTTCCTAACAAAATATTATCCAAGTGTTGGGGAGCTCCCCAAATGTTGGTCTCCCCAAGCGCCCCCAATGGTTGGGAGTTCCCACGCTTGGATAATCATCATATCGATAATGTTCATCATTATCTAAAAAAATATTTAATTGAGATTGGGCTTGTTTTGAATGTCTTCTCTTCACGGGAATCCAATACCCTGTTCGGCAGTACCAGGAAATGAATACCAAAAAATGGATGGTGGACCAAAGCTTCTAGCGGGTTAA
>JAOYMZ010000059.1:0-10348 GCA_025802335.1 Pinguicula primuliflora | reverse complement strand
GCGCCATCAGCTGGAGCTTCCAGCCGCAGCTGGCACTTATTCACATCATAAAGTCGAAGATTCTGTTCAAATTCATGATATACAAAAAACACAGTCAAAACGTAATTCAATCCCATCATTAAACTTATCAAGAGGAGATTGGGGGTAAAAGATTTTGCCATGCTAATACTAACCGGTCATTGATTTCATTCGGCTAAAACTCACTGCTCCGAGTGAAATCAACGAATGGTTCTTACACACATTTTAGTAACCCAATAAAGTGCAGTGCAGTGCGGTTTCGAAGATTCGATTTGCTCCAATTTCAAATAATCTCCATATTTCATTGTGGGATTGGCTTAGTTTTGATAAATTTTTAATTTAATCGGATTGACCCGAACTAACGCAGGTCGGTCAAATTTTTAATTTAACTGGGTAGGTTTGAATTAACCCTAGTCAACAGCCAAATTTTTAATTTAACTGGGTTGATCCAAATTAATATGGGTCAACGGCCATCCGACTCATTATATGTGGAATAACGAGCTTTAATTAAATCGAGCCTAAACTATACGAGTCTCGTATATGTGGGTACGCGTGGGTGTGAATTTACTAGGAATGTAGATATCATTCTTAAAACCCTGATATCAAGATTATTGAACTTACCCCATAATTCCTTTATAAATCACTTATTCACCACTTACCTTTTATTCACTTTTCTGGTGTGGGATATATTTCGACACTACCCCTCAAAACCGATTGGTCAAGTCCTGTCGGACTTGGACACAACTCACACCGTAACAACACAGTGGAAGAATCTCACTCTGATACCATGATAAATTTTTAATTTAACTGAACTAGCCCGAACTAACGCGGGTCAACGACCGCCTGGCCCATCATATGCGGGACAACGAGTTTTGATTAAATCGAGCCCGAACTATGCGGGTCTCGTGTGTGTGGAAGCACGTGGGAGTGAATTTACTAGGAATGTGTGTATCATTCTTAAAATCATGATACCAAAGTTATTGAACTTACCCACATAATTTCTTTATAAATCACTTCTTCTCCAAGTTCAAGTCTAAAATAAGTTCAATTTGAATATGATGCCGAAATCTATTCTTGGCCGTCGGATCTGTGTCTGAAATTAAGTGAAATGATCTTAGTCGTTTAGATAGATTTTACGCCTGAGATTAAATTTCGGCACTGTATGATAAATTCAGCACCGTAAGTTCGGCCAAACCAAACCAAATCAAACATACCCAGTAAATCATGCCCTTAGGCAGGGTCTGGAGAGGGTAGGATGGAGAGATTGTTTCCGTTGAGATTCCCAACTCGAAAAAAAAAATGAAATCATAAAAATGAAAAATGAAATAATAGTAATAGAGTAAACATAATAGAATACTAAAATAGTAGAAATAGGTATAACTGAAATACCTACTTACCTCGATCATGCACTACGTCAGCACCGTAAGTTTGGCACTTGAAAAAATTGGAGGCCGAATATGTTTTTTTCGTTCACATGTACTGAGGTTGAGACTTTTTTTTTTAAGTAGATAAGTTAAAAAAAATACTTCCAATCCTCATCCAGTTTTTATACTTTTTACTAATTTATGGGTATGTACACATACAAGACTTTTTTTTGAGTCAAATGCTTTTGGTTGGGTACTTTGACCTCATTTCCCTCATTGCACCAAACCGACTTGTTACCGAGGTCCGAGACTGACCTAGCTATTCGCCAAAATGATATGAGCTCATCATAGTCAGAGCAACGCTTGGTTTCTCTATCTCAAGATCCGACAGTTCTACGGCTAGCTAGCGCAGTGAAATGGCATTGGCCATTGATGAATTCGGTCGACCTTACATTATTCTGAGGGAGCAGGAACAGAAAACAAGATTGCGGGGACTTGATGCTTAGAAGGCTAACATTTCAGCTGGTAAGGCGGTGGCAAAGATACTCAGGACCTCTCTAGGGCCGAAAGGCATGGATAAAATGCTACAGAGTCCAGACGGGGAAATCACCATAAGTAAACTCCGGAATTTACCGTTTTTGGCTTTTCTGTTTGCAAGTGTAGTGTTTAGGGTCATTGTGGATTCGGATGTCCATCTAGGAGTTTTGAGTTTATCAGGTGTTAGAGAATTCATCCGATTCGTATTGCAGAAGGATATGAATTTGCTTCTAGAATTGCCGTTGAACATTTGGAGCACATAGCCCATGAATTTGAGTTTGATACTGGAAATGTTGAGCCATTGATTCAGACTTGTATGACTACATTGTCTTCCAAGATGTGAGTAACTTTGTAGTGGCATCCTCCTTGCATTGCATGTAGGTTAATATGTGGAATTCAACAAAGCAACCATGTTGTGTTTAATTTACTCTTGTATTAGAAGCTCGTGTCTGAAATGTCACTGAATCTATTTTGATTATCCCTGCAGCGTGAATGGATGCAAGCGAAATTGCAGTTAAAGCAGTGCTTGCTGTTGCTGATTTCGATAGGAGGGATGTTAATTTAGAATTAATTAAAGTATGAAGGAAAAGTCGGAGGAAAGCTTGAAGATACAGAATTGATCTATGGGATTGTTGTCGACAGAGATATGAGCCATCCTCAGATGCCAAAGTAAATTGTGGATGCTAAAATTGCCATATTAACTTGTCCATACGAGCCTCCGAAGCCAAAGACTAAGCATAAGGTTGACATTAATACTGTTGAAAAATTCCAGAAATTGGGCCAACAAGAACAGAAGTACTTCGATGATATGGTTAAAAAATGCAAGGTAATCTGGTCTGCTTTAGATTCATACTTATAATCTTTATTGTTAAGTGAGAGGATGAAGATCATGGTTGAACCTTTGTTCATTGGAAAAGCTATATGACAGTTAGAGCACATTGTGCTTCTGCAAGAACTTGAAAAGGGGCTAAACTAGCTCATCTATATTGCTACTCGATTACAGTTGATAGTTTTAGGTCTTATAAATCCAAAATAGCTATTCCTTTAAGGAACCTCTCATCTACCCTTTTTCCGTCCGTTCCAAGATATTCCATTGAATGTTGTAAAATGTGGATTTTTGTTAACCACAGGATGTTGGAGCTACACTTGTGATCTGCCAGTGGGGTTTTGATGATGAGGAAAACCACTTACTGAAAAAAAAAAAAAAACCACTTACTGATGAACAGGAACTTGCCTGCTGTGCGATGGGTTGGTGGGGTGGAATTGGAGCTTATAGCTTTAAAGACAGGTTTTTTATCTATCTTTTTAGTCATATAGCTAATTTATATTACATATTCTTCTATAATGTTTTATTCACATTGTTTCTCAATCTTGGATGTAGGTGGCAGAATTGTACCCAGATTTCAGGAGTTGACACCAGAGAAGCTAGGGTTGGTAAGTCGCTTGCCTTTTATTAAGCTATTGTCCTGTCAGAATGGAATGTTAAAAAAAAAGAACGGAATGTTTAATCTCACCTCTTATAGTGGTATGATCAATGTGACTGGGCAGATCTTTCCTATGCTACAGGCTGGCATTGTTCAAGAGAAATCTTTTGGCACCACCAAACAGCGCCGGATCCTGGTCTCTAATAATGGGCTTCATATAGGGATGCGTATCCTGAGAGTATCCTCGAGTGGGAGTGTGAAGGGATGCAAGTCCAAGTATAAAATAATTTTGGAGAATTTGCCTGCATCCCTCCCACCCTTAGACCGTCCGCCACTGCCACCAAAGACAGAATGATATACATTGAGCATTGTGCAAGTTCAAGGGCTGTAACGATATTCATACGCGGTGGTTGGACTATTTTTTCTCTTTGGCTTGCTTATTTAATTGGACGTCTTTGTTTTACGACCTTTATCTGCTTGGTATTTTGCATGCTTAATCCTTGTCATTTGTCTCCAGTGACGTTGCATTATTGGATTATATCTTTCAGCTGCTATTGCTGGTGGTTGATTTAATTTAGCACTAATATGCAATAAGATCGAGTTCACCTAGTTTTTTGTGGATGAACATGCATCTGACGCATGCCCAATTGCCCAGTAATCCATTTATTTTGTCTGAATTGTACTACATCTTTAGCTAATCTAAAAATTATTATAAGATGTTTGGAGCACGTCTTTTTAGCCAGAAAATTAAGTAGAGGCTGTCGTATTGTCATTGGCTAGGTAACAAGATGATGATAGAGGAAACTGCGAGTGCCTCAACCGTCATCAAAGCAGCCAACGGTTAAATCGAGACAATGGCTTGAGAATCTGTTTACATACAAGTGGTGCCATAACAACCTGCACGAGGCTGAAGTGTGAAGATGCTTTCGAAGGAAGGATATCACAATTGATATCTATCCTCAAATATTCAGAGGTCCAGTCACTCGCGCACATTCGAAGAATCCTGACAGAAACGAAACACAGCCTTCATGATGCTCTCTGTATCGCCCAGAATCTTATTGGCAACAATGCTATTGTTTATGATGGTGGATCTACTGAAATAACTTGCTCGATTGCCATGGAGGCTGCTGTGATAGGTATCCTGGAGTTGAGCAGGTGATTGCAAAACTACCATATTCTATATATGTTCATTATTTTCCATCAGCCAAATACCCGGAGTTTAATTTATGACTTAGCGAACAACCAGATGTAGAGTACTTGTAAATCTTCTAAATGTGGTCTATATTGTGTTGATCTAAAACAAAATTATGCATACGCCTGTCAACAATAACTTTTTCTGAATGTGGTCTATATTGTGTTGAACTGCAACTGAAACAACACTGCAAAAATAATTAATGGCAACAACTTTTTCTTCTTATCCATACGCCTGTCATAATGAAGTGATCTTGAATCATGCTTTCAGCAGTGTATTGTCCTATCACGGTCTCAACTGGGCACCTCGATAATTCATGCTGGATAAACATGTGTGAGAAAAGTGTGTTAATTGCGTATATAATGAAGTGATCTTGAATCATGCTGCTGTCCCTGTCAGCAGTGTATTGTCCTATCACGCTCTCAGGGCACCAACTTGCGGTTGGATTTGGAACAAATGATATGCGAAAATGTCTTGGAAACTTTGATTGAGAAACAACAACTTCTGCTTGCAACTCAGGTGGTGAAGATGATCTTGAAAATCGACGATGTATCTCTCCTTCTGAGCATTGATTGATCCCATCATGTAGTGGTCTTTTGACTCGAAAAACATTTGAAGCTTGTTGGATTTGTGTACTCGTATGACTCAAGATTATGCGGTATAGACAATCAATCTTGTTAATCTTGCAATTACCAAAAAAAAAATCTTGTTAATCCTACTCTCAGTTCGAGAAGTAGGCCGCCCAACCCGCCTAAGCACTGGGCGGTCGGCCTCCGCCCTGCCCGAAGACCGACTAAGTAACCGCTTAGGGGCGACTAAGCACAGGGATCGCCCAGCACTTTCTCAAACACTGATCCTAGTTCTATCGTCTTCGTTTGCGAAGAAATTTTATTCTCCTTTATGTGTTTCTATTACTGTTTTCATATCTTTTGCTCTACTGATGTTGCCTGCAACTATTTAGAAAGAGTGGAAAACATACGGACATTATCAACAAACCTCGACATGTGCCTTGCAACTACTTGTTTTTACACTGGAAGCAAAGAATTAACAAGTTTCTTTTGATTATGATGAGTACTGGAAATGTTTATACAACGAAGATGCACCAAAATTTTTGTATGTTTTTTCCTTCAGACCAAACCTAGTTCACATATTTGGGTCATATTGAAGATTAGAGACGAGCTAAGTCCACCTAGCATGCTTTGAGCAAAGGAAAATCTAGCTCGTACTGTGTTGCTCAGAAATCTTGAGTTGAATACAGCTTCACTGGCCTCGGCCAAACTTGGCCATACACATCCTTCTCTGTGTACCTTCGATCCCACGACTAGGATATGTCTGAAACAGGGATGTAACGAATATCAACAGCTACTAGGAAAGCAGAAACAACCTCCGGAGGAGTATGTTGTTGGAGGAAGCTCATAAGGCACGACAATTACACCACATTGTTGGGATGAATAATCAAATATCGTATGAAGCGATAAGAAAATAACATACAAGATTTAACGTGGTTCGGCCAGAACGCCTACGTCCATGGGAGAAGAGGGGAATCAATCCACTATAAGCATAGTGATACAAGGAGACACAGAGAAAACATCTCGCATAGCCACAACTCAAGCCTCACTTTATCCCTCCTACTTCTAACTCTAATAGTTAGAAGACCATATATTTATACCCATGAACTCTAATGCAATTAGAATTCTTTCAGGGACTAAAATTCAAGTCAACTTAAGATTTTTAATCACATAAAAATTCCAACAAAAATTGTCATATTTTTCGGAATTCTCATGTTGAAATCGCTGAACGCAAAATAAATAATATAATTTTTATTGTCGGAACTAAAATTTATAACTAATAATTGCAGAATGATTTCAACAAGAGGATTTAAAATGTTTTTTTATTCATCGTTCTATGTTAAATTTGCTGAAGTGATGACCAAATTTGTAATTCGGTGGCACATTGCTTGAAAATGAGGAACTGATCAAGTTTAAAATTGATTAGAAAAAACATTTGCATGTGATGTTGAAGAAACCGTGCATGAAAAAAAGGGAGTTCATCCATGAAGGCTTGTCTAGTGGGATTTGATTGGTATCGACTTTTTTTTTTGTTGCTTTTCTTTAGCGAAATTTTTAATTTTAATCTGTCACTTGATTTTTCTTATAATTGTCCAACATTATTTATAAATTCCACCTAAATTTGGGAAAAAAAAGTTAAAGAGGTAATAGATTATTACAAAATGATATACGAATGAATGTAAATTGATACTCAAAAATAAAATATAATATTTATATTACTAACAATATAAAAATATATATATTGTGAATAAGTTACAAAAGGAGTTTGTAACTTATAAATATTGATTAGTAGGAAATTTATGGATATTAGAGTTTCATTAAGTTGAAGAGAATGAGTTTTTTATTGTTTAATGTAACTCAATTTTCCATCTATAAAAGAGGGATTCCCATGTTTGAATACACATAAAATATTGAGTATAGAGTTCTTTTTAATTTCTTATTTTTTTAGTTAGACCCCTTTGTTTTGAGTTCTTGGTGATAGAAGGAAGACGCAGTTCGAGTTCGCCGGAATAGCACTACAAGTGCTTTGCAAATCTGTTCATTCTCTGTTGTATCCTGAAAGACAGACGTCCACATTCTCAAAGCACCTAGGAGGAGCGATTCTGTTTTAAGAAAACTGTGATTCACAGGCCTCGGAGATTCTCATAATTCTTGAAAAGTTTTGGTGTTCGGTAAAAAGATCGATCAAACTATTATTTCCTTACACACTACTTCTTACAAAAATGATGTTGACCACCCAACAAAAAAAATTTAAGATAATACATCCTCCGCTCCTTAAAACCTATCTTCATTTTTTTTTAATAGGTAATGTCACTGATAGGATTTGAACTTGTGACCGGTGAGTGTAATTGTCACTCACATAACCACTAGGTCAATTCCTCTTTGACTTTGGTTGTTGTTGTTAATTTTCAATTTTTTTGGTTGTTGTTGTTAATGCAAAGTGTAATAAAAATGAAACAAGAAATAATTACATTAGTTTTGTTTTGTTGGGCCGGCCCTCCGCGTTAGCCCATTAAAAATTACATGCAATCGGGCAAAAATTGTGAACAACTTCTGGTTAGGATACATGTCGCAACAAGAATATATGTCGTCAAGCAAGAGCACGTTCCAAATAATTCAACAATAATGCTATATACACTGAATTCGTAATTCAGCGATAATGCTACACACCCGAATCGAATTCGGTATGTGTAGCCAATTTTTTTTAATTAATGCTCTTTTATAATTTTAAAAAATAAGATCCGTTCCGGAATTCTAATATTGGATATGTTTAGAAATTGGTCTAAATTTTTATTTTGCCTCTTGTAACCCACCGTTTAATAGTAGAATTAAGTTTGTTTTCTTAAAATATTTATTTAACAAGATTTTAATTTTTTTAGACGACGAAGTCTCTGAAACCAGAATTCATGATTAATTATGCGAGGATTTCAAAATGATGTCGGATTTTTTCGACAATTTGAAATCGCTGTAAAAAACAAATATTGAATTTTTTGGTATGTAAAATTCGATATATGGAGCAATGTCCATAATCAAATATGAAAATGGCGGTCTAATTCTCCCTAGTCATGATTCAATCAATTTATAAGGTGAATATGAATTATTTTTATTACAACCTTAATTCAAATGTATTTTATTATACTGGTCGTAGCTATATGTACTTAATTATTTGGCACACTTACAAAACATATAATAATCATAATCATTTCAACATCTCTTTTCAAATTGCACGATCGTAAAACGGCATGGAACTTAACCACGCAATGGCTGAAATTACTTGAGATCAGTCTCCAAGACCCAATCCCAACACTCGAAGAATTCTTGGCAGCAAAACCGAGCGACTGCAAATCCGCTACCTGCAAGACAATCTGGTCAGTGTTCATGTGGAAACTATGGAACTATAGGAATCGGAAACATTTTCAAAGCAGCGAAGAAGAAACTGAGACGATAGTGGCGGACTAAAGGTAGCAATCGCCGATTTCTTCATGATGAAAAGATCAAGGCAAAACAGAGGTTATCGAAGGAGAGAAGATTGGGCAGAAGATCCAAGGAAAGCGCTGGCTACAGCCTAATTTTATTTTTGTTTTTGGACCATCCGTAAGGGGGGCTGGAAATTTCCAAACACTGTCCAAGAAACCAGCCTAAAAATTTGTAAATATGTACAGTTTTAAATTTTAATAGAAAATTTGCTTACAAAAAAAAACAATCATAATCATACATAAAAAATGATTAAAAGATAAATAATAAAGAGTGTTTTTTTCTTCTTTTTTTAAGAGTGTGGTTGTGATTTTTGGCACATCATGAAATTTAGTAATAGGATCAAATTAAAGAATACAATTAGCATTTTTCTATGCTTTAATGAAGCTTTAAACATAGAAAAGGGCAATAGTATATGTGTCCCATTATTTGACCTCATTACTAAACCTAATGATATGTTAAAAATCAAACCATATAAAAAATAATTAAAATATAAATAATAAAAAGTGCGATTATAATTTTTGACATATCATTTAATAATGAGGTGAAATTAGAAAATATAATTATCATCCCCCACAAAAAAAAAGGGGGGTCGTTGGCTGCTAAACAATTAGCTTAGGGTTTTATATAGAGATGGTTTCACCCCATGGGCTGCGGAAATATGTGCAGCAAATCATGATATTATTCCATGTTATGTGCGGGTCGATAATTTTGGGCTTATGAAGAGGCAGGGAGATTCATTGTCACGTGTGTAATATTAAGATCCGCTCCAGAACATAGAACTGATCCACAAAAATGAGTTATTAGGTCTGATTTGATCCTGACCGTCGAAAAAAATCAAACAGCTAGGATCTGCGTCCTGGCTCTAAGGATTTTTAATCTCATCCTTAGAGTCTGAACCAGAAAAAAACCGGTAATGTAATATGCTTGAAGTTTATTTCCTGTTTCTTTCTTCATTAGAATCAAGATAAATGGTGTAGCAATCTTTTTATGGATTTTCACCAGTTCTCTTTCTCGACGATTATAGGTGATCTTCAAAATTTTATGATTGCCTATTATTTGTCCTAGGATGACGGCAAATAAATGGATGTCACATAGATTACATAGTGCCTTTTCGGTAACGATTACGGAACCAGTGGCGGATCGAGACATTTTTGAAGCAGATCACGGTACCCCAATTTGTGTATAAATTTTTAATAAATATATTGATAATTAAATAAAATGAAATATTTTATGAAAAATGTAAAAATTTAATGCATGAGACTAGATTAGCTTGTATTATAAACTTAGTAGAAAAAGAAAAAATACTGTACCAAACGTTGAAGAAGAAAATTATAGAAGAATAACTGAAGAAATAATTTAAAAAAGCTAAAGAAATAATAAAACTATAGATATGATCGGTACCAAAAATATTTTCCCACTTTTGCTTGTCGAAATAATAATATAAAACGAATTATTGAATTCTCGAATTGTTATAACAAATCAATGATTATGATCTTAGTTACGATAGTTTGGCCGTTAAGAAATCACAACATTCTAACCATGTGTTTAAAGTGCAATTTTTTCCACACTTATATTTGTCGAAATTAAAATATAATATCAATTTTGGATTTCTCAATTCCGGACAAATTTCAGAACATGTCACGTTGAATATCGAATTTAATATATTAAATTTTATCGCAAAAATTATATTATTTGCATTCAATAAAAAAATAATTAATCATTTTTATATTATCATAATACCATAAATAATTAACCCAGACAGGTTGT
>JAOYMZ010000058.1:0-10350 GCA_025802335.1 Pinguicula primuliflora | reverse complement strand
GGAGCAAATTTGACAAGAAAGTTGTTAGATGCATCTTTGTGGGATATGATAGCCAGAGAAAAGGGTGGAAATGTTGTGATCCAACAAGTGAAAAATGCTACACATCACGAGATGTGGTGTTCGATGAAGCATCTTCTTGGTGGTCTTCAGAAAAAGAAGTATTATCAGATTTAAAAGAATTTGGAGATGAGGTACAGCATAAGATGGGGAGCATATTGTCCAACTCCATCCATACTCAAATGTCTCGGAAGATTCAAATGGCAATAATGATCTAGAAGAAAGAGTGATTCAAAGTCCTTGACAATCTGGTGTGCATAAACAACTAAGAGAGGAAGGTGGGCCCAGTGAGACAGAAGCATCAACTCAACAACCTCAACTTCGCAGGTCTATAAGAGTACGGAGGCCCAATCCAAAATATGCCAATGCAGCTATAATTGAAGAGTCAATCATCACCGAGCTTGAGATGTTTGATGAAGCATCGCAGAATTCTAAGTGGGTAACAACCATGCAAGAAGAGATCGATGCTCTTAAAAAAATCAAACTTGGGATCTAGTACCAAAACAAAGAGATATAAAATCCATATACTGTAAATGGGTTTACAAGTTAAAGTGATATCCAGATGGGACAATCGAGAGGTATAAAGCATGACTGGTAGCTCGTGGTTTCTCTCAACAGTATGGATTGGACTATGATGAAACATTTAGTCTAGCAGCAAAGCTTACGATCGTATGAGTGTTGCTTGAACTTACTGTCAATAAGGACTGGAATTTGTGGAAAATGGATGTGAAAAATGTCTTTCTTCACGGAGAGATGGATCGGGAGATCTATATGGTCCAACCAATGGGTTTTCAGAGTGAAGATCATCCTGAGTATCTGTGTAAGCTGCGAAAAGCACTCTATGGACTAAAACAAGCACCGAGGGCATGGTATGGTAAAATTGTTGAATTTCTAACTACAAGTGGTTATTCAGTAACATCTGGGGATCCTAAAAGTGCTAGTATATGCGGATGATCTGATCTTAACAGGTAATGATGAGGCAAAAATTATTCAGACGAAGAAGAATTTATCAGTCTGATTTCAAATGAAGGAACTTGGACAACTCAAGCATTTTCTTGGTTTAGAGGTTGACCGCTCATCAGAAGGGATGTTCTTATGTCAACAGAAGTATGCTAAAGATTTATTGAAGAAGTTCGGGATGCTTGAGTGCAAATTAATTTCGACACCGATGGAACCAAATGCTAAGCTATGTGCTCATGAAGGAAAAGATTTGGAAGATGCAACGATGTATCGACAACTGGTAGGTAGTTTTATCTACTTGACCTTGACACATCCTGATATCTCTTATGCAGTTGGAGTAATGAGTCGAAGTATGGAAAATCTAAGAAAGCCTCACTTGGAAGCAGCTCGACGAATATTGAGATATGTGAAGACTATAATAGACTATGGTCTTTTGTACAAGAAAAGTAGAGACTGCAAATTAGTTGGCTACTGTGATGCTGACTATGCAGGAGATCATGACACCAGGAGATCAACAATTGGGTATGTGTTTAAACTTGGTTTCGGAAAAATTTCTTGGTGTAGCAAGAGACAACCAACGATATCACTATCAACTACTGAAGCTGAGTATCGAGCAGCAGCAATGGCAGCTCAGAAAAGTACATGGCTGATACAATTGATGCATGATCTACATCAACCAATAGATTATGCAATTCCATTATATTGTGACAATCAATCAGCAATTCAGTTAGTGGAAAATCCAGTATTTCACGCAAGAACTAAGCATATTGAGGTTCATTATCACTTCTTTAGAGAAAAGGTTCTTCAAGAGGAAATTGATATGAGACAAAACAAGATAGATGATCAAGTTGCTGATTTGTTCATAAAGAGTTTGAGCACCGACAAGTTTGAAAGGTTTCATCATCAACTCGGAATCGTGATGGATGGTGTTGAGGGGGAGTGTTGAAGATCAACACCATCAAGCCCAAAGAGCCCAAGAACAGAAGTCCAAAAGCCCAACTAAAGAAAACTCTAGAAGAAGACCCATGAAGAAGGTGGAAGCAATTTTTAGAAGAATACACATGAAGAAGGTGGAAGAAATTTCTAAATGTAGAATTTTCTAGAAAATGGATGAGCATACTGTTGTAGTAGAATTTTTTAGATTAGAGGGGTTGTTTAGTTTTGCCTATAAATATATGTGGGCACGTAAAGAGAAAATATAGAAAGAAAACAAAGGAAAAAAAGAATTGTAGGCTTGTACATAAGTGAAATAGAAATTAAGAGAAGAATCTCTTTCTTAAAATCGTGTAGTCGTGTCGAACTTATGCTCAACAGTCATATCTTTATGCTTGCCAGGTTTTCAATTTCCAGCTATCAGTAATTCAGTATAAAGCATAAACTAATTCTGTGTGTTCACAGGATTCCTGAATTCTATTTGTAGTCTTTAAGATTGCACAAATCACACTCTTCACTGTTGATTTCTTCAACCGACACCATGATTATCTTCCAATAGTTCAATTTCAAATGGTGAGATAAGATACTATTGTCTAGAGTTTAAAATGTGTTGCGCCGTGGCAGATTTTTTGTGGTGAGAATAGATATTAAAATATGGTGTTTAATATGTGTTGTGCTGTGGCAGGATTTTTGAGTTTCTAACTATTCTAAATAAATTTTATATAAACTGGGTCGGTTCTAAACGTAAGTCAACGGCCGTCCGGCCCATCATAGTCGGATCAACGAGCTTTGAATAAATCGAGCCCAGAGACAACTGAGTCTCGTGTATACAGGTGTGCGTGTGGGGTTAAGTTGGTAGGAATGTAAGTGACACCATTAAAACCTTAGACCCAATGTAATAGGTTCTCCCCCACAATTCATATTTAAACTACTTATCTCACACTTACACTTTCGGTGTGGGACAATAACTCTTTAACACTGCCCCTCAAGTCCGACTCGACAAACCCTGTCTGACAAGAACGCCACACCAAAGAAGAGCAAAAGCATACATAGGCCATTCGGTCGTTAGACCATTATTGGCTCCGATACCATGATAAATTTTATATAAACTGGGTCGGCTCTAAATGCAAGTCAACGGCCACCCGACCCATCACACTCGGGTCAACGGACTTTGAATAAATTGAGCCCAGGGACAACTGGGTCTCATGTATGCAGGTGTGCGTGTGGGGGTTAAAGTTGGTAGGAATGTGGGTGTCACCATTAAAACCTTAGGCCCAAGCTAATAGGTTATTCCCACAATTCCTATTTAAACTACTTATCCCATAATTACACTTTCGGTGTAAGACAATAACTCTTTAACAGAGGAAGACTAAACATGTCTTTGATATTGTAAATTTCTGAGCTACGGTTAAATATGGATGAAGTGAAGTACTAGTCTCTGTCCCTTGCTAATTTTAACTGATTGAACGTCTTCAGTCCTTCTGCGGGTAGAGATTTTCTTAGACAATTTATGTTGATGGAGGCAATTATCTTTATGGTATGCACTTTTGGATTGCAAGGGATATTAGGAAGGTGGAATAATATGATTTTCCTCCATGTACTTTAGAGCCTTTTTGGATAATTGAAAACTTGTATTAGAACTCAAACAAAGATTTATGTACATATGTATACACATTAGGCTTTGGCCCAACAGCAAGAAACATCACAAGATTCGCAGCTTCTGTACCAGCATCATAGCAGCTTCTGTAAGACATCCCAGATTAGCAAAGACATGTGAATGGTAGAGCCAAAAACGTCCCAGATTAGCAGACAAAAACGAATAGCAAAGCCAGAAACATCACAGATCACCAGACATGCGAATATCAGGTGCTTTTTCTCCCTGTCCTCACAGTATAGTTCAGTACCATCATAGTACACGAATAACAACACAGACTGTTTAACCAAAAGAAGACTCTTCAACCACCACAATTCAGAATCACAACTCTTTTACCAGTTCAGTACCACCAGTTCAGTTTTGATCAAGCGCAGTATAACAGCAATGTCGATACTACAGGATCATCAAAAAACAATTTAAAACCAGCAACTTGGGCTAATCAATTCCCTGAACACTTGCTATTGGATCTAGAATCTAACTTCCTGTTCCATACACGAATGAGTCATGCTTTGCCTTAATCCATTGCCAAGTGCATACTTGGATTTTCCTCAATAACTCATCTACCATGACAGCAAACTGTGCAGTATAATTATTGAATTGAATTTCATTCTTACATCTCTATACAACCCACTGAACAGCCAACCAGAACATTTTCCATATATCCTTCAGCACTCCAGGAAGTTTTAAGGTCATAAAAGCATCAAAATCAGGAGGCTGGGAAGGTGTTAACTTTAACCATTTGAATGTTTGGATCCACAAGTCTTTAGTGAGCTCACAGTCTTTGAAAATGTGCACCTCTGTTTCATGAGCTTCCCCACATATGACACACTGCACCCCATGATCTTGATGAATGATTCCTCTTCTTTGAAGATTGGCTCTTGTAGGTAGCCTGTTTTGCTGTAATCTCCAGCAATGAATGGAAATTTTTCTGGGCACCCATCTGCTCCACACTTCTTGCAACTTTCTAACTTCCTCTTCCTCCAATAACAGTGGTCTGAGCTCGAACATTAGTGAGGCTGCCTTTTTTGGTTCATATCTGCTCGAGGTTGTTCTGGTACATCTCCAAACACCTGGCATATTAACCTGCATACACACAAAGGTTAGCATATTTTTTAACTCCTCCAACTCCCCTTTCTCCCATTCATACAACTCTCTTCTCCAACTCCATCTCCACACACACTCATTGTCATTCCAGTACCATATTATCTTAACATTCTACCTCCTGTATTATCTAACCTGCTAAGTCTATTAAATCTCGGTATGCCGCCTAACCAAATGTCCTCCCAAAAATATGTTTTTTGCCCATTTCCCACTCTCAGTCTCATCATCTCCCCAAACCAGGCTTTCAATGCTACTTTTGTCACATTCTGCCACCACACAGTTTCTTTTGATCTTCTTCTCCTCCCTCTTCTCTCCTCCACCTGTTGAATCCCCTCTACCTCTAACACTCTACAATTTCCCACCCTCAAACAGATATCTCTATACTTAGAATTGATTATTCTCCTCCATAACTCATCACCTCCCTCTAGTAAACTTCCTGGCCATTTGGCAAACAATGAGATGTTCATGTCCTCTAATTTCCTAATTCCTAAACCCCCCCTTTCTATTGGCTGGCATATTCTGCCCCACGCTACCCAATGCATGTTTTTTTTCCGTTTTCTCTCCCCAAAATAAGGTTCTGCGGATTGATTCAAGTTTTTCTATGACGTGTCTAGGGACTATGAACATTGAGAAATAGTACAGGAGTATAGAGGATAGAACCGAGTTTATGAGCACCTCCCTTCCTGCCACTAATAAATTTTTGTTAACCCAATAGTCACATACTCTTTTAAACCTGTCAATAAGAGGCCTCCAGGTTGCTTCACTTCTGTCATTCCCACCCACAGGCAATCCCAAATACACAAAGGGTAAAGTCCCAACTCTACAATTCAAGAAATCTGCCATTTCACTAACACTATTGTTGTCCATGTTCAGACCTATCTGACTGCTCTTCTGGAAATTAATTCTGAGCCCAGACACAATTTGAAATCATCTTAGAACCGCTTTAACTTCTCTGATATTCTGCCACGAACCCTTTTCAAACAATATCACATCATCTGCAAACTGCAAATGTGGCAGTTTGACACTTTATTTCCCCACTTCAATCGGTTGAATTAAACCTCCCTCTGCTGCTTTGTTCAACATGAAACTGAGCCCCTCAACAACTATTAAGAACAGAAAAGGTGATAAAGGGTCACCTTGCCTCAGCCCTCTTTTAGGTCTAAACTCATTAGAGGGACTTCCATTTATCAATATTGCTGTTGAAGCTGAATTTTGGCACTCCTGCACCCATTTACTCCATTTTCTCGGAAAACCCAGATTCTTTGCCATATTATCCAAAAACTACCAACTCACTGAATCATAAGATTTCTCGAAGTCTAATTTCACCAAGACTATTGGCTGTTTCCGATTTTTCACGTCAAACACAATTTCATTCGCACACAACACTCCATCCTACATTCTTCTTCCCCCAATATATGCTATTTTGTTTTCTGCAATTACCTTATCTAAAACTTGTTTTGTTCTGTTGGCCAATAGTTCTGCAACAATTTTGTACATGCTGTTCACTAAGGTTATTGGCCTATAATCCTTTACAAATTGAGGTGAGTCAACTTTTGCGATAAGAGTTATGTGCGCAGCATGACCTCCTTTCACAATTTTCCCGTTAGAGTAGAACTCATTCACCATCTGTACAATCTCTTCGTTCATAGTTGGAAGAAACTTCTTGATGAATTACAATTAATACCATTAGGGCCCAGACTTTTGCGACCTTCACAACTCTTTGTAGCTCCTATTATCTCTTCTTCACTGAATGGTATAATGAGTGATTGTTTAGCCTCCTCACTTAATTTTTTAAACCCCATACCAGTCATCTTTGGTCTTACAGTGCATGGTTCTACAAATCTCTCTTCAAACTCTGTTCTAAACACCTCTTTAAGCTGCTCTGGGCTGTCTACCCATGTGTTTCCTTGCCATACTCCATTAATATGATCTCTGGCTCTATTTCTCTTCAAAAAAATGTGGAATACTCTTGAGTTTTTGTCACCCTCCCTCAACCGTAACATGCGTGCTTTCTGATACATACTTTTCTTCAACTCATTTTTCAGCATGTTTATTTCTTCCCACACTCTTTTTGGTCTCTCCCCATCCTGGAGTCTCTCTACTTCCGCTTCATGCTCCAAATGTGTCATTTCCAATTTTAACTTCTTCAATCTGTCCTCTGGGTTTGAATTCTTTTTCTTGTTCCACTCCCTAATTTCACTTCTCAGTTTTTTCAGTTTTTCCTTGATACAATACCATTTATAACCACTGATTTCTGTCTCACACCACACCTTCTCAACTAGCTGAACAAACTCTTCATCTTGTAACCATGTATCCAGCACTCTAGTCGGTTTCAAACCCCAGTCTACCACTTTGTCCTTCTGTAATATTGGGCAATGATCAGAATCGTTCATTGGCAGTCCCTCTTGAATCTAGTATTCAGCCCTCTCTTTCCACTTCTCATTCAACAGAAAACAATTTAAACGGCTCATAGATCCTAATGCAGGTCTATACCAGGTGAACTTTCTTCTTGTCAACGGTATATCTAACAAATTGTTCTGAGTAACAAAATCATTAAACATCTCTATCTCCTCCACACAACTTTGTGTACGTCCTCTCCTCTCCTCTCCTCCACACTCAACACCGCATTGAAATCACCAAACACACACCATCTATCTTCCCTGTGATTATTAATTTTCTCTGTTATTGCCTCCCACTGTCGTTTTTTTCCATCCAAGTCTACTGCACCATATACATTGACAAATTGCATCATTATCACATCATCCTTCCACCACCCACTTATTCCTAGTATACCTTCCTCATCCCACATCTCGGTGCACTTAAATGTATCTTTTACCCAAATGCAGAGCAGCCCTCCAGAAGTCCCTACTGATCCTTTAAACATCCATCTCAGACTCCTTCTGGTCCCTTTCATCCTCTGTATTGTACTTATCTTCTCTTTGCACAACCGAGAGCTTTTCTTCTTCATTGTCCAGTGTGTCATAAACCACATCACCAATCCATAATTCAGGTACAAATCTGCTGTCCACGATCTACGTTGTCCAGATTCGATACTCTCTGCCATCTATTTTTCAATCCATGAAACATTAAGATTTTTGCTTATGCTCGCACATATCAGCAACTGCGCGGCTGACAGGTAGTACAAGCATACACTATCAAATTATAAAACAGTGCTAAAAGAAAAGGTCAGATCCACAGAGAAGGAAAACTAGACATGCAACGATAATAACAGCATCTATCAATGTAACCAACAATTCAGAGATGCATATCTTTTAATCTATTAAACAGAATGACATGAATCAAAATTATCCGGATAGCTATGGAAGTAAGGATCAAATGTTCAGAATACAGTTAGTCCAAACTCACAATAGAACTTGAGATAAAAATTCAGGAAGATAGATGACTCAGGACTGTGGTATTTTGCTTCACTCCTATGCTTCAATTATGTTTCCAACTTTCATTGCATCCTTTCTTGCTAAATTTGAACCATAGAACCCTTGTATAACTTGCCCCTTAGACCAGCAACTAATTATTCTAACCAAATTAAAGGCAGGTTAGGGGTAACACCCCAAGGACGGCCAAATGGTGAACTAAATAATGAAATTAATCACTCTTTAAAATCTGTAGGTCTTGTTCTTAAAATGACACCAGGGGTTAGGGGTAACACCCCAAGGACGATGGTGTGGACTATTTTAGTGTGTATTTCACAAGTCTACCGTCGTAGCAAATGCAAAACACCTAGATGAGTTCATAAAATCTGGCTGAATAATACAAACTGATAAGACAGAATAGCCATTCAAACTTTAAGCAAGATCCAATCCAAGTGTTCATAGAAATATAGTTTAAAGCATAAAAGCTCAGCTCAACCGAGTCCCGAGTCTACAGAGTTCAGCTCATGCTAATAGCACAAGCCAAAATAAAAAGAAAAATACAACAAGAACTCGAATCCATAATCATCAAAGATGCAAAACAGCTTCCGGATGGCTTGCTGATATTGCTTGTGTTCTTCCTATCTGGAGGCATCTAATCCCCCAATATTGTGAATGAGAGTTGTTCCTTGGGTTTAGGGCTTCCTTCAGGTCAAATGTCAGCTTCACCCTCCAATCTATGTTAGAGATGTGCATTTTTGAAGTGAGGGTAGCTTCACCCTCCAATCTATGTGAGAGATGTGCATTTTTGAAGTGAGGGTATAACTGTATTATCAATTAAATCTGTATCTATCCATGTATTGTATCCAAAGTAGGTCAAGATGGCTCTATCTGCTCGTGTGGTCTGAAGGTGACCTGACCAGGGGCTCATGGTCTATCTTCATGCGAAATTTCAGATTTATCCACGCACCCGTGTAAACGTTGTGCAGCCATCTTCAGGACATACTGGTAATAAACCAGTCCAGTGACTGATTTTCTCTTTCTGCTCACAAGTCCTCGAGCTAGCCACTTTTGTCACTTTGTCCATCTGCAATATTATAGATATAGTCTTGGAGTGTATGTCTGTGAAAGGGCTCGACCGCCATTGATCTTGGATTGCTTCTCAAGAAACTAACTCTCTTTCCTCAAACAACTGTCCTGGTGCATTTGCTTTCATAGAGATCTCAAGCCAAGTCTCAACTCCATCTCACTCTATCTGTTGAGGGTCAGTGTTTAACTGGCTTCTCTCGTTAATGGAGTTGGAGCAAATCATAATGGCCTCTCAAATTTGGCTTACATGTAGGTGGACAATTCTTGATGTCAATTCTGGACAAGACATAACCCTGAACTCTAGCCAAGCCCCTCTTTTTCATATTTTCTTCAGCCTGATTTTTTCAAAATCCATTCTGCTTTTTATTTGCAGCTTGCTGATATTCACTGCATATCTTTGAATTAGCTCCAGCTTTTTGTTGTTTTGAGCTTCAATGATTCAAACATGATCTTGATGTGTACAGGGGAATTTTCTTGGATTTTTCTACAGCCTTTTTCCTGAGGTTCACCCCTGATCTTTAGACACTAAAGGAATCCTATTCTGTTTTTGTGGTTTTTCGGTGAATCAGCTTCAAATTTGAGATTACTTTTGGTCCAAGTTTCTGGCTTTGAGGGCTATGGCGATTCCATGAGATCAACTTACCCAGAACCAACCAAGAGACTGTATCATCCCTTCCCTCAAATAAAAAGATTTGAAAAAACTCAGCTTCGGATCCACTAATCAGCAAAAAAAAATTCAAAGAATTTCGAAAAAATTTGCCTCTAAAAGTGCAACACAGAGTAAGTTCCTAAATGGATGCAAATGACAGTTATGCTTCTAAAATCCTCTAAACCTCCCCTCCACATTAAACCTTCACTTGTCCTCAAGTGAATGAAAGAAAAACAGGATTTAAACTAGGAAACATGAAGAGATACGACCTGACAGGAAGCTTTTTGCGCCAGTTCATCATCAATATCAGCAACTGCTCCTTGATGACCTCTTTGCTTTCTTGCTGCATAAATCTCAAAAACACTTAGAAATTCAAAAACTAATTGCAGAAAACAGTAACATACTTGTCTTGGGTTGCCTCCCAAGAAGCTCTGAATTTTAGGTCGACAGATAGACCATTCAGCAATAGGATCACTCCTTGAAGTGCACAGTCTCCATTTCTTCAAAGTCTGCTGGTGAAGTGTATTTCTTGACCCTGT
>JAOYMZ010000057.1:0-10350 GCA_025802335.1 Pinguicula primuliflora | reverse complement strand
AAAGTAGTTACTCGCCGGAGAAATTGAATGGGGGGCATTAACTTGCATCGTGATCCCCGGAGAGGAAGATTATGAGGAAATAGAGTCACGAGAGTTGGGAATACGCGACGACACATTCGAATTCAAATCAAATGCAGGGAAGAAATCTCAAGATCGAATATGCCTAGCAGTCAGAATCGATACGAGATTCGTGGTAAAACCCACTCCCTTCTGAATCATTGGTGTAAACAAGACATATAATGCCAAAATAGTCTGAAAAATTAGTGTATCGGGAAATCTGTTTGTGTGACAATATTGTCTCGCAGAGGAAGTCAGAAGAAAAGATTTCTCCCGCTTGGCGATTATCCGGTGATTTAGGTTTCTCCCACGCACCCAAATGGGCGGCGGCGCCGCACCGGTCCTGGAACCTGCGCCTGAGTCTCCACCACCACACTCGATGCAAGCCGTAACCCCTTCTTCTTCGGCAGAGACTGAAGGCGCGGAGCACGCTTCAATGTCGCCATCTTTCGGAAATGTTGTAGCTGGCTCCTACACAGTTAAGGATGCACCAACAATTGCACCAGCGGGCCTAATTTTGTCCTCCACCCGTAACCCTCCGATGAAATCTGCAAACACAGCGGCGGGCATAACTCTATTGCGAACAGAAATTGCACAGAACACATCTGTATTGGCGGCTGCGACTCCAATTTCGAAAGGTAACAACACATTGAAACCAACTGTCAGTAAAAGACATTAGATTATGCAGGAGCAAAATGTTAGGCTTCAAAATAGCTCAGTCTCATATCATTTCACTAATTTTCCAGCATCTTGGAGCAGAGTAGAAATGATGAAAGTGTTTTGGTTGAGGATGTGATTTGTACCTTCCTAAACTTGTAGATTATCAAGGTCAGAAATATGGTTTTGTGAGATAGTACAAGCATATTGATTGTATACATCTTTTAAGCCAGCTGAATGCAGTTTGGATTGGTCCAGTGCAGCTCCTGTTTAGTCTTGGCAGGGAGAATTCAGAGAGGCCTGAAATCCGCAAGAATGCAACAGAGAAGCTTGTACCAGAGAAGCCTCTTCAGACTCCTATTGATAGAATCCAGTTTTCTCCGAATCTTGGTTCGGAAGATTGGCTGAATTTGTGTCTGGTCGGGTCCCAAGCTTCTTTCAGAGATGTTGAATCACTCAACATCATCCTACACGAATGTGGATGTGGTTATGAGAGTTCCACAGCTGTTAAAGTTGAAGGGGGTGAGATATCGATCCAAAATATTGACTCTGATCATCAGTTTAAACTACTCCAAGACACCTTGTTGATGCTGGAAATCCAGTCTAGCAAATCACAACTGAGGATTTTGGCCCACTTGCAGACAATGAGGTAACTTCACAAGCACCTTTAGCACACAATGCTAAGGGCTTCGAGGTCACTCCTACCAGACAACAAGTCTGAGATGAACTGGTAGTAATGGACAGAGACATTTGGGAAATCATATACTACGGGCTGATAGACTCGATGAACGAGCTGAATAAATATAGTGATGTCCCTCCCCCTTGGAACGAAAGAGCATGGGTCATCCTCAGGGCCATAGAGAAGTGGACAGACACGATCACATCCCCTGCCACTTCGTCCCCGATTGCAACTCCCTCCCCGGTTGCCAAGATTTCAGTCCCTGCCAAGCAACACACACCAGACTCAAACCCAGCACTAAGGAAGAGCTGGGCTGACCAGGTCGAGGAGGAGGAGGATACACAGTACTCGCCCCGCTGTAAGCTGAATGCACAACATGACTTAAGGCTTAGCAAGGACATGGAGGTGGAGGCTCCACAGGCTCCTCAACATGAGCTAAATTACCAACCAGCATTGAAGGGGCCATCCCCTCAAAGGACAACCAGCCCGAAGCACCGCAAGTGCGGTCGCCCGAAGAAACACTGACCTTCTGTCTCAGTCTGTGATTATACGTTTTACAACTGTGCTCACTTTTGGGGCTAGTTTGTATAATCACTTTGCTATCCGTCTGTGATTAGACGTTTCATAACTATGCTTACTTTTGGGCTAGTTTGTATATCACCTTCTGTATCAATAAAACTCAAAACTTTTGAGGAAAAAAATAGTCCGAAAAATTAAACAGGGGACGCTCGCCAAGCCAGATTAGAAAAATTGAGATGCCAAAGAACTCAATTGAAGCTACGAAAACTTCAAGATGCCGAGAGAACAAGATTGCCAGAGCAGGAAAAAACACTTGAGAAAGTACGCGAAAAATAGTTAGCTGATAAAACACTTCAAGACCCTAAA
Source organism: Pinguicula primuliflora (assembly GCA_025802335.1). Lineage (NCBI taxonomy): Eukaryota > Viridiplantae > Streptophyta > Magnoliopsida > Lamiales > Lentibulariaceae > Pinguicula > Pinguicula primuliflora. Next base: position 8,072 of record JAOYMZ010000057.1, on the reverse strand, counting down.
AAGGCAACATTGTTCGAGAAAGCCCGACATGCACTGTTCGAGAAAGTCTGTCATGCGCTGCTATCCACGAGTATACCTAGGTTTAAAGCATTGGATAAACAATTAGAAGATAAAGATTGATTTCAAGTAAATTTATGATGCAGGGCTTGGCCCAAAAAATGCGATATATACTGTAAAAAAAATTGAGAAATAAAACTTTTACTTATCCAAAAACAATTCATGCCATATATACCGAAAGAAAAGATGTCGAAATTCGGTACTATATCTTTTTGATCAATTTCCATCCGCCGAAATAAAAAAGGAAGATAAGTTTTGAAATTCCCGCATGAAAACTATGTTGGAATCGGTCATGAATCTTGATTTTGGACGCTTCGTTACCAAAAAAAATTAAAATCATATTAAATAAATATTTTATGAGCAATAAATTTAAACTTACCCTTAAATGGTGTGTCATGATGACCAAATGAAAATTTAGTAATTGCTCTAACACGAGGATTCCAGAATCGGTCTTAATTTTTTATTTTGACAATCGAAAAGTGCCCAAACAGTTCAAGTACTTAAGTTTAAGTACTCCACTACTAGGCCAACCAGTTGGAGTTAGGATCCTGATTGAAATAAAAAAAATTTTGCCATTTTTGTCCTTTATCTTATCCAGATATATATTTTCTAGGATGCATAATTATAAAATTCTGCAAATACAAAAAGAAGAATAAACAAACATTGGAGAACAATAACTAAAACGCGACAATTAAAGTAATTCAAACAAATTCTAAACAACAAACACTACAAAAGTTTTGATATGAATTGAAAATGAGTATGAAATTTATGTGGTTTGCGGTAAAATGACTTCATTCCCTTATACAAAAAAACGAAGGGCGACAAAAAGGAGGAGTCGGGGACGGGATGAACGTGCAAGCAGAAATGTTGGATTCTACAGCAAAAAAAAGATCCCCCAAATGCTATACATTGTGCAAAAAGGTGTCTAGAGTTCTTATACTTTCTGATCCATAAAAATGTAATAGGTTGCTTTCTGATAAAAAAAACTTTATCCCCTTATAATTTAAAAATTGATAATTTATCCCCCATGTGATTTTTAAAAAAGGTAATACGCCCTGTTATCTTATTTTAATCAGAATTAATAATGGAAAAACTAAATATCCTTAATTAAAAAATAAATAAATGATAGAAAACTATTTTATCCCTTAATATTATTTATTACTATTTTTTAAAATTATAAACTACTAAAATATAAAGTATGAAATACAAAAATTAAAATTAAAATTAAAATATCAAAAATATGCAAAGATAAAAAATAATAAAGAGACTATAAAAATCCATAAAAAATAGAAAAACAATTAAAATTTTGTAAAAATAATAAAAATATAAAAAGATAGAGAAATTTCATAAAAATTTGAAAAAACAAATCAACTACAAATGTAATATAACCGTAAATACTTAATAATATTCTATAAATGTAATAAAATCGTACATACTTAAAATAAATAAAAAATATAATTTTTGTAAAGATTTTACAAATTTTTTAAAATAGTTATATCTAAAAAATATTATAAAATTCAATGTTTATAAATATTTAAAATATTGTGTTCCAAAATAATTTTAGCAAAAACTTATATAGTATAATGTGCTAGGGGAAAAATAGTCTTTTTTTCATCATTTTTTTTCTCGCCTACTCTCATTACGTGCGAGTGAGGTGCACGCGGGGTTACTCTTTTTATAAACTACAAAGAGGTAAATTGTCAGTTTTTAAAGCAGACTCTTTTTATAAACTACAAAGAGGTAAATTGTCAGTTTTTAAAGCAGAGAGGAATAAATTGTCTTTAACCCAAACTATATGGGATAAATTGCATTTTACTCAATAGAAAATTGAATCAAAATTGTGAGGTGTAAAGAAATAACTGATTGGAAAGAAAAGAAAAATTATTTTGTGTGTGTTTTTTAGCAAATCTCGTTTAATTTCATTAATCAAAATTAAAGTTTATTTACAGGTTTCATAACGAAACCAAGCGAAACGGAATAGAGTTTTAAACGAAAGCGATCGAATGAATCACAGTTGCCTCCCTCGCCCAATCTATCGTCGTGTAGCCTCGGAAGAGATTTTTGGCTATTCCCAATTCGCAGCTCCTGAATTAGATCCTTTCTAACATGTCTTGGATCGCCGGCCTTTTTTGTTGGAACTTCAGCTTATTCCGGCTAACCCAAATTTTCTAGAGAGCTGAAGACCAAATGCATTTCCAAAATTCTGTATCCTTTTTACTTCTGGGTATATTCAAATGCTGGGTGAAGTTCTGCCATGGGTCTTCAGTGAATTGAGGCTCTTTTCCACTGCACCACAGATAAAGTTCTTTCCACAATTGTTGCACGATATTGCACTGGAAGAATAGGTGGGCTACTGTCTCATTTTCAATTTCACATATGCAGCATCGTAAGTCATCTCCAATATTGTTCCCTCTGGTTGCAAGATTTTTCAGAGTAGGTACACGGTTTTGATGGAGTCTCCAGGTAAAAGCATTTTCTTTCAATGGGGCATAGACCGACCACAATTTCGCCAGTTGCGGATTGATTGGAGTGGATACCTCTGAAGCTTGGATAATTGCTTTGTAAGCTGACTTTGAGGTATAGCTTCCTTGGCTTGTTACTTTCCATTTCCAGGTGTCTTTAGCTTGTGCGTTCAATATGCATTCTGTCAGTTGGTATTCCAACTCCTGCAGTAGTGAATTTTCACCTGAAGTTAAGTTCCTTTGCCACTACCAGGACCATGATACTTGCTCATTCTGAGTGATGTTTTGTTTTTTAGCAATGAGGAAAAACTTATCCGTAGCAATATGGTACAGATTAGGGAGTGTATCACAAAACCTGTAGTTTCCATTCCACCTGTCTTCCCAGAAATATGTGTCAAAATCATCCCCAATGACTTTCTGGATATTTCTCCAAAACCATTCACCCATTTTAATCAGTGATAGTAATGTTCTCCACCAATTTGAGTAATAAGTCAGTGTTGATATAGATACATCAGCCTCATATAGCAATACTCTATAGAAATCACCATACTTGGTTTCTAGGATCTGCTTCCACAGGCCATCTTCCTCAGATTTCAATAATTTCCAACCCCATTTACCCATAAGGGAATCATTGAACACTTCTAGGTCTCTCATGCCTAGCCCCCCTTGGTCTATAGCTTGGCAAATAGCATTCCAAGCAACCCAATGTATCTTGCTTCCCACCTGCTGTTAACCACTCCATAAGAATTTAGAGAACAGCTTCCTAAGTAGTTTCAGTACTGTTTTTGGGGCCTTATAAGTTGAGAAGAAATAAACAGTTAGGCTAGTGAGAAATCCTTTCAACAGGATCAGTCTTCCTCCAAAAGATAGGTAGATATTCTCCGAACTTTCCAATCGTTTCTGCACCTTTTATATCATAGGTTTCCATAGCTTGCAGCGAGATGAGTTTTCTCCAATCGATAAACCAAGATATGTAAAAGGGACTGACATCCCAAGGTAGTAGCAAATAGATGCAGCTCAACTTGTGGAATGTTTATTCCAAACAACTTGCTCTTGGTATATAGTTTACCTTGAGACCCGAGAGTAGCTCCAAGCATTTTAGAGAGTGTTTTACAGCAATAATATTTTGCATAGTACCATCACCAAAAATTAAAGTGTCATCAGCGTATTGTAGTTGCTTGATAGGAAACTCTCACATGCTATAACCTTTGTAGATGTTCTGATCATAAGATTCGTGTAGTATCCAATTCAAAGTTTCCGCCACAATGAGGAAGAGATGAGGTGATAATGGGTCACCCCGTCGTAGTCCTTTTTGAGGCTTGAATTCAGTTGTAGGATTCTCATTCACAAGGATAGAAATAGCTGGAGATGAAATGCATTCATGTATCCACTTCATCCATTTCTCTTGAAAGTTCATAGTTTCCATCATATTTAGGATGAAATCCCAATCTACTGGGTCAAAGGCTCTTTGGAAGTCAACTTTGAACATCAAGCATCTATGTTTTTCCTTTTTTGCTGAGTTGACTACCTCGTTTGCACAGATGACACCCTCGGAAATTTGCCTCCCTTTTAGAAAACCAGACTGGTTTTTGGATATTAGGAATGGTATCACTGCACTAAGCCTGGTTGCCAACAGTTTTGCTATAACTTTATACGCACTGTTTACCAGCGAAATAGGTCTGAAATAGGTCTGATGTTGCAGCCAAAGTAATGAATGATGCATTCAGTCCCATAATCATATTCCCTTATTCATAGAATTCCAGAATGAATTCTGAGAAACCTTTACCAATGATGTCCCAGAATTTTTGAATAAATGAGAAAATTAGGCAATCAGTACCTGGACTTTTATTCCCTTTACAACTCCAAACTGCTGCATAGATTTCCTCATCACTGAATATCTTTATCAGCTCATACCTCTGTTGTTCAGACAATCTAGTACCCATATCAGTCATAATCTTAGGCTTGTAAGGGTTTTCTTGTAAAAACTGCGTCTGGAAGTGGAGTTTCAGACATCCTTTCACTTCAGACACTTCATCTTGCCACTATCAATCAAAGAATAATCTATCAATATCCATTTGGTATCTCTTCTTTCTCAATGAAGCATAAAAGAACTTAGAATCCGCATCCCCTTTTTTTATCCATTTTTATCTGGATTTTTGGTGGACCATAGATGTCTGGTGGTTTTGCAGATTTTTTAATTCTTCCCAGGCCTGCTTCTTCTGCACAACTTCAATATTTGTTAGGCTTGTGACAGAAAGTTAAGCATCAAAACTTGCTATTACATGGTTCACTTCTTGAATTTTCTGGTTTGTATCTCCATTTGTACTGGAGTTCCACATTTTGATAGCCCCTCTCAGTCTCTTGAACTTTTCTTTTAGTACCATTCCTTTTGAGTTTTGGTGGATTGTTGCATTCCAATCCATTTCCACCGTCTCTCTTAAACCAGCTTGATTCAGCCATACATCATAGACCATAAAAGGCTTTGGTCCCTAGTTTTTGCACCCTTGTGATAGCATCAACGGGCAGTGATCAGATAATTAACGACCCAAGGTGGTTTGAGTTGAATTTTGCCAATGCTGTAGCCACTCCTCACTCAATAGTATTCTGTCTAGCCTACTAGCTCCTTGTCCATCTAGCTTAAACCAGGTATAATCAGATCGAATCAGCGGGATATCTACCAATTCAGCCTCCATAATGAAATTTGAAAAAGCGTGAGCCTCTTCAGCAGTATGGCACGATGAATATACACAGATTATTGTGACTTCCACTAGAGTTTGCTCATTCCGAATCCCTTTTACAGCTAGTGCTTGGTTCATTTGCCATCCTGACAACTTTCTGAACTTCCCACTTTTCCAAGTCAATAGTATACCACCAGATGCACCCTCTAAATTTTTTGTTGAGAAATCAAAGTCCTGATTTCCCCAAAATTGTCTCATACCCCTCTTGTCAAGTGATTGTAGCTTAGTTTCTTGTATTCCTATTAAATACAAATCATTTTTCCTGATAATATTCCTCAGTAGCCCCTTCTTTGTTGGTCTATCGAGACCACAGATGTTCCAACTACAAATCAACATTTTGAACCTTGTGGGACTTGTACTAGTTGTTTGCTTGTTTCTGCCTCATTCTCTTTCTGAATTCTTACTGTTGCATCTCTCGCGTGCATAAGAACTAGATTTTGCACCGCATCAGCTTCAACATTGTTGAAGTTCAATCCCACTTTCTGACCATATTCTATTGTTTGCAGAGTTTCTGCCTCTATCTTTTTCCATGCTTCTAGATTTCTTTTCGCCATCTGTTTATTGATCACTTTCACATACTAAGTTTCAATATGATGAAGCATGTCTTTTACCTTTAGAAGTAGGTATTAGCCTCTGGATTCAAGAATAGTCTCCAGAGGTTCTGCTGTAATCATCTGGTCATCATTTACTTCAGCATTTTCAACAGTTTTCTGCAGTTGTAGTGAATTTTCAGGTGCTCCTTATTTTTCTTTAGGCTGTTCAATAACCTGGATAGAGTCGTTTGTCACTGTTTCTTTTTTTGCAACAAGGGTATACAGTGATGTAGAACTTTATGTGCCCTGCATATTTTCTTCTATCATTGGGTCCACATTGAGTGGAGAGACTGCTAACTCAACGCGGTAGGGAGGGTTATATGTTTCTATTTTATTTTTCTCCACTCATTTAGTTCTCTGTAGAATACGCATAGGACTTGCTATACGTATAGGAGTACTCAAAGCTTCTTCTCATTCAACCTCATCAGCCCACCTTGATGACTGTCCATAACATTTAGTGACACTTTTGTTCAGGAACAACAACCTTTATTCATCTTCCAGAACCTGGAATTTATTACTCGTATCAGTAGGCTGATTATCAGTTATGGGTTGTTTTCCTTCTCGATGTATCACTTGTGACACTTGAGGCCTTTGTGGCACAGTGGTATCCTTATCCCTCATCCCGTGGCAATGTTTTAGCCAACACTGGGGTTTCTACTCTTAACTCATTTAGAGCACAGTTTCCAGAACATGCTACTTCATCCACTCTCAGTTTTTACTTTGAGCCATTGATTTATATTTCTCGTGTGAATGAAATTTTTTCTTGCACAGTAGTTTGGATAAGTATTCTTGCTTGACCAATGATTTTTCTTGTAAATGTACTATCAGCTGTTTGTTTATACCACCCTGTGCCCCTCAATATCCATTTATAGAATCTAGTGCTCATACAAGTACTAATGCTCATACAAGTACTAATGCTCATACAAGTACTAATGCTCATACAAGTACTAAATTAATAATCCCACAACCTAAACTTAGCTATGCTCTTTTGCATTCCTGAATAAGTGCCGCAATCAACATAAAATCTAAATTCGCAAAGAATCGAATACAAATATGACAAATTTTATATACGATTCTTACTAAAATATATGTTTACCTGTACTGGCTGTACATCAGGAGAGATGGTCAAGTCCATTACAGCACTAGAATATTTTGTTTTCTTCACCTCCAGAAATATATCATTGTCAAACCACAGCCCATTCAATAAGTCATCAACATAAGCATTATTCGGTAGGCACACAAAGACATAGCGCATATTTCTCACATTTGTCCTGTTTGGCACATGCAGGTCTTTTACAGGGCCATATTCCTGGAAGATCTGGTGGAGGTCTGATTTTGACCAAGTATCCGGGAAACCAGTAAAGTATAAGGATAGAGATGTGTCTCTCACTCGATTTAGGAAATGATTGGAAGTTCATTTTCTTCTATTCGACCATTGTAGGTCTTCTCTTTCTCTTCGTCTTTGTCCTCGCAGACGTTGTTGTAACTCCTTCCTCATTGTAACCTTTCTTTTGAAACAGGTACAGTGAGAGTAAAGACAGATAAACTCTGTTCAGGAGAAACCAGAGAGACTGCCTGAGGAGAGAAAGTGTAGCAACTGATACAACACTTCCTATCTCAAGGAAAAATGGAGAAACCAGACAGGATCCCGTCCCACCAGACGAGCTCACCCAGATTGGCAAGGAGGGCAACTGTCTAGCCATTCCTGTGCTTACACCCGTATCCGTTCAACTACACCGGAGAACGAGAAACCGTACCGATCTAACCCCTGCCAAAAGAGCTCACCCGGAATGGCGAATGGGTTAATCCTTGGCCATTCCTATGATGCTACGAGTCCGAAGCCTTTCCCGCCATTTTTGTATAGACGGCGGTGGTATCTACCGGCCAGAAATCCGCTCGAGACACTCCTTGGGCATCTTGCCTGAGAGAGTTTCAAGTTTTCCAATTCAGGAATGATAATAAAAGTTTCAACATTACTAATGAAGAGTCAAGTGGTAAGGATGTTGTACTATAAACAAATAGAATAATGTTCCAACAAAAAACAGAAAAAAAAAACAAGAAATCAATCACTCAAATAAATTCCAGCAAATCTGATCAGTGTATCAGATGTATTTTTTTTTTGATAAGTAATGGGAGTGTTACAGATAGGCCTGTCAACGGTACGGTACCGTACCGTACCGATCGGTACCGGTACCGTACCGACCAAAGTCGGTACAAGGATT
>JAOYMZ010000056.1:0-10351 GCA_025802335.1 Pinguicula primuliflora | reverse complement strand
TATGGAGGATTTTGAAAAAGACATTTACTGCAGGAGAGGATTCACTGCAAATCTTTGACCTCATGACCAAGGCGGATCGCATGACTCAAGGACAATCCCAAATTGAGGATTATTACGAGCAATTTAATGCCCTATGGCTCGAGATTGATCGGCGACGTCCTAATCCAATGGATACTACAACCGATATGGAGAAATTCAATGTGATGAAGGAAGAACATAGACTGTTTACCTTTTTAGCCGGCCTCAATTCCGAGTTCGAAGTCACTGTTCGTGACATTCTGAAAGCAGTACCTCTACCCTCAGTCGAAGTTGCCTATGCAACAATTTGACGGGAAGCTGCCAGGAACATAATTATCCATTCGCAGGCGACCTCTGACGGATCGACCTCATCATCAGGAATCGGATCAGGACTCGCGGTCAAGAACAATTTCTCACAAACCACAAAATACCGACTAGAGGGTGAGCCAAGGTGGTCAGATGGTCGATCTCCAACCACATATTTATCCCGCCGACCGCGATGTGAGTACTGCGAGATTCTAGGTCATACGATATCCGTGTGCTACAAAAAGAATGGCTACCCAGAAGTGCAGAAAAAGGGGCGGTATGGCGGATATGTGGCTGTAGCGGACGGAGGTCACCCTAGCAAGGCAAATTTCATCGACGACACTAGCATCGCAAATGTGGGTTTCAGAAATCATGGTTCTGCGGGTGAGGAAGAGAAGACCGGATCAGAAACATCTCTCCCAAACGATGAACCAGCTGCTGCATCGAATGGGCCAGGTAACAAACTATGTATGGATGTAAATTCACCATTGTACCCCTCACTTGTATCCGGTGCCCAGTATTTTGAAGAAGGATGTTTTGGTCATTTCCTTGATGAATCACCAACCATGAATCTACAATCACCGACCACAACCGGGTCGACTTTGGATGAGCCAAGTCCTTCTAAGAGAATTGTTCCAAGAAATGGAATTAAATCTGCTAGACCCAAATTTAATACTATTGGAAAAGGAAAAACAAGGGCTATTATTGAATCCTGTGGGTCGCAGATTAATGCTGTTGGGCCCAAAATAGTGGACAAACACTCGTGGATTTTTGATTGTGGTGCTACTGACATTATCACCTATAATTTGTCAGATATTATTCATAGGCAGGAATCTCAAAAAAAGGTGGTCCAAACGGCAAATGGTGAATTTGCTATCGTGAAAGGAGCTGGGATTATCGAAATCTCTCCGTCAATGAAGTTTTCAAATTGCTTATATGTTCCCTCACTGTCATACAAACTATTGTCTATAAGTCATGTCTCGAAAGAACTCAACTGTGTAGTAATGATGTATCCCACTTTCTGTGTTTTACTGGATATCCGTTCGGGGCAGATAATTGGGCATGGCACTGAGAGGGATGGATTGTACTATGTCGACGAAGTGGATTCGACGGGAAGGACACTCTTGGCTCAAGGGTCAACTACCTCAAAGAGTTGGCTGTGGCACCGACGTCTATGTCACCCTTCCAATCAATACCTGCGTCGGTTATTTCCTAATATTTCCATCGCTCCTTTTCATTGTGAGACCTGTGTTTTAGCAAAAAGTCATAGACAGCCTTATTTTCAATCAAACACTCGTGTTCCTTATATTTTCTCTTTAATACATTCTGATGTTTGGGGTCCAGCTCCGTGTGTTGGGGGGCAGGGTTTTCGATACTTTGTCCTATTTATTGATGATTTTTCTAGAATGACATGGGTGTATTTTCTCAAAAATAAATCTGAGGTGTTTGATCGGTTCATTCAGTTTTATCGTATGATATCTACTGAGTTTAAGACAAAGATTCAAATTCTTCGATCCAACAATGGGGGAGAATATGTGAACCAGCAAATGAAAATATTTTGTTCTGAAAATGGGCTACTACACCAAACTACATGCTCTTACACCTCACAACAGAATGGAGTAGCAGAGCGAAAGAATCGTTTTCTACTTGAAATTACAAGGGCATTAATGCTTGAATATCGTGTTCCTTCAAGTTTTTGGCCTGAAGCTGTGTCTACCGCTACATTTTTAGCCAATTGTCTTCCTACTCAGGTATTGAACTTTCGAACTCCGATACAAACCCTGTCTGAAAAATCCTAAATTCCTCCGCCTTTGTCCTTATCTCCTCGAGTATTTGGATGTTCTGTCTATGTTCGTATACCCAAACTAAATAGGTCCAAGTTTGATCTTTGTGCTGAGAAGTATGTATTTGTGGGATATGGGACATCCCAGAAAGGGTATCGATGTTATAACTCAGTCACTCATCATATGTTTGTCACAATGGATTGTGATTTTGTTGAGACAGAGTATTATTATGATCCTATGCCATCAAGGGCTCAGGGGGAGAGTAGGTGTGATTCCCTTGATTGGCTTAATAAGTCATCCTGTAGCGAGTCGCCACATTCTACGACCGTGTCTCACACGCAGTCGCCCGATTCATCCACATTTCCATCCACATTATCTCATGTGCCTCCCGCACGAATGCTGCCTGATCCGACCCAAGAGTTGAGTAGACCACCTGAGCTGGTTCACAACGACGTCATAGTACATCCAGATCTCGAGGAGCAACCTCAATGTCTTCTCTAGTGGAGATTCCGATAAGTACACTATCCTCTGAGCCTTTAATTCATTCTATGGATGTTATGGAGACTGACCATGATGCAGGACATGTGAGCCCGATCACCCCGAGATATGTGTTACCCGATCGTGTTAATAGGGGAGTTGCCAGAAAGAAGTTCACTATTGATCATGATACAAAGACTCAAAGATACCCTATTGCTGATGTCGTGAGGGGAGTTTGTCGGATATTGCTCTAGCCATTACTGCTGCTATATATGGTGAGGATATTCCTCACAATGAGATTGTAGCCATTAAGAGTCCTGAATGGAGACATGCAATGAAAGCTGAGATGGAAACCCTTAAAAAAATGAAACATGGGAGAAGTGTGAATTACCTCCAGGAAAAAAATCTGTTGGCTGCTGATGGGTCTATACAATAAAAAGGAAAGCTGATGGTACCGTGGAAAGATTTTAAGCAAGGCTGGTTGCGAAAGGATACACCCAAACCTATGGGGTGGATTATTCTGAGACGTTCTCTCCCATGGCTAAAATTGATACTCTAAGGGTTCTTTTTTCGATGGCAGCAAACTTGAATTGGCATCTTCACCAGTTTGACGTGAAGAATGCATTTCTACATGGTAATTTGAGTGAGGAGGTGTATATGAGGGTCCGCCAAGTTACTCTAGTGATTTTCGTCCCCAAAAAGTGTGTAGATTGAAGAAAGCTCTATATGGGCTTAAGCAGTCACCTCGAACTTGGTTTGGCAGGTTCACAGTTGCTATAAAAAAATATTGATATACTCAGAGTAATTCCGACCACACCTTATTCCTGAAGCATTGAAACCAGGACATCACCTGCCTTATTATCTATGTGGATGACAAAGTCATCACAAGAGACGATGTTGATGAGATTGAAGAACTGAGAAGGAACTTATTCAAAGAATTTAAAATAAAAGATCTAGGAATGCTGAAGTATTTCCTTGGTATTGAGGTGATGAAGTTGAAATCTGGTATCTATATATCTCAAAGGAAGTATGTTCTAGATCTTCTTGCTGAGACCGGGTTGGTTGAGTGTAAGCCAACAGATACTCCTATGATGCTGAATCATGGCTTGAAGATGGTAGAAGGACCTGAGCTCGCGGACAAAGGGAGATATCAACACTTGGTTGGCAAACTTATCTATTTGGCCCATACACGCCTAGAAATCTCCTATGCAGTTGGGGTTGTGAGTCAATTTTTTTTAAAGAAATTTTATTGGGCGGCCGTCCTCCTCCACCAAATTTTTTTGTTACATGAATTGTATGCCCAATAAAAGAAAATAAGAAGAAAAGCAAAAAAGGAAAGATAAAATCAAGATCAATGCAAATTGTTGGCTTGACATCCCTTAGCCGTTGGCTGGTATTCTTTTTAGTGCGTTGGTGCTCCTTTTTCTGAGTTTTGATGCTTCCATCTGGATATAACAGAGCTCCTGCTATATAGCAGTGTTTATGTCCGCCAATCTCACTAAACAGAGATGATGTCCGCCAGAGCTATGTCCGTGGATGTCTTGAAAATCTGTGTTTATGTCCGCCAGAGTTTATGTCATGGCTGGCTGGTATCAGCCATGTCTGCTTATCATATGAGGCTCTCTTCTGCAATCTCTCATCCAGCCTTTTTGCTATCTCTTCTGGTCATTCGGTAGTAATCTCCTATCCAACATAGGCATAATTCTGCAACTTGAGTCCATTGTAAGATTTAAGATAAGGGCCTTCCTTCCCCATTCGTGAGCTGTCCCAGAATCTCATTGTATACTCTCACCCACGTCCAGTTCATCAGAATAGAAAAAATTAGCATAGTTTCGCAAGAGTTCAGACAAACTGAGTGAATAACATTTGTACCTTTGCCGGACGTGATATCAACACTTGGTTGACAAACTTATCTATTTGGCCCATACACGCCCAGATATCGCCTATGCAGTTGGGCTTAAGAACCCACAAAGAGACCATATGGAAGCAGCCTTAAGAATCTTGAGATACTTGAAAGGATTCCCTGATACTGGAGTCCTTTATGGCCGACATGGACATTTAGAGATAGAAGCATATACAGATGCTGATTGGGCAGCCAGCCCAGTGGATCGACGATCTACCTCTGGATATTTTACCTTTGTACGAGGTAATCTTGTGACCTGGAGGAGTAAGAAGCAAAAGGTGATTGCTAGATCAAGTGCTGAGGCTGAGTTTCGAGGTATTGCTCGAGGTGTGATAGAAATTTTGTGGCTAGTGAAGTTGATGACAGAGCTTGGTTACCCTCCCAAGCAGGCATGTCCTTTGATGTGTGATAACAAGCCGGCCATACACATCTCCGAAAATCCAGTTCAACATGACCGAACTAAACATGTCGAGATTGATCAGCACTTCATCAAGAAAAAACTTGAAGGCAAGGTCATGACATTACCTTTTGTCCGATCAGAAGATCGGCTGGCGGACATCCTGAACAAAGCTGTGAATGATCGAATATTCCATAATACTTTATTCAAGTTAGGTATCGGTCAGCCCATACCAAACTTGAGGGGGAGTGTTACAAAAAGACAAAGTAATGTCAAAGAAGGATGCATGCAAAGTCAAGGATTAATAAATGCATTGCACATGCAAATGTTTTTAATAAATGCATTGCGATTCCCATGAAAGTTTTTGAGGAGAAATTAATATCCCTTCATTTAAGGGATCGTGTAGGATAGCATTAATTTCTCAATAGGATTGTGTAGGATAGCCGTAGGGTCAGAAAACGGAAAAGAAGGGCTTGTATATAAGGCCTCATTTGTACATTTGACGATATAAGAAATTGGTCAATCTTCTTCTTTGGATTAATAGTCTCCATATTATTACAGTAAATTTGCTTATCCTCTGTCTATTTCCCATCAGTGATAAAGAACGTTATTTTATGTTGGCAAACCTTTAATCATCGATAGAAACATGTAGTATGCAAATGGAGACTATCTACCACATGATACTCAATTTTTTTATTTGGATGTTTCACTTCTGTTATTCAGGTGGTGGAGGGGTGGTTTTGGACCAGATTGTCTTTTTTATGCGAACTGATTTTCGAAAATAGTATCTTTTTTCTTTTATTTTTATTTTTCGAAAATAGCATCTCCTAATAGGAAAAAGCTACTGATTAGATTTTTGTGGAGAGTTCGTGGCAGCATGTCAGAATGTACCAAACATTAGGATTAGTAACTTATCTCCCTTACATTTTACACGGACAAATTGACGTTGGTTTTAAGGATATGGAATTTGTTATTGCTGGTCCTCACATTGATGATTTACTGTTGTCACTTCAGATCTTATTTGTGCAAGCAAGCATGCATGTGATAGTTTACTGGCACAATTCTTTCCAGATATCTCCACAACAATGTCTTCTGCGAGTCCGTGAATTCACATTCGCAGAGATTAAACACTTTGTGGGTCCTGAAGATAATTCTCATCTTAAGTTTTCTCTGAAGTTGTGAAGTTGGATTTTCTTCTGTTCCCAAGAGAAGACCAGGTCTCTTCTAAATCAGCAGACGCAGTTGCTCACGTTGTCAATGAAGGGTTGGCCTAGTGGTTCTAAGAGTGACAATTGCACTCAAACATCATGGGTTCAAATCCCCTCAGCGACATGAGCCTGTCACATATGGCTTGCCAAGTGTGGCTTACCTCCCTACTGTGGTTTGCAGGCTATTGCGGTAGGGCGTTATCAAAAAAAATTCTTCTGTTCACTCCATGCGATCTATCATCTACGCTGACAACTTTTGTTTGTTTTTGTGCTTAGGGGATTGTTAACAATGAAACTCTTATTTTTGAATTTTTGCTCCCAGGCACAGAAACCGAGGCTCGCCGGAAAACGGAAATCGACCAGTCCGATGGCTCTCGCATAGCCATGGTAGACTAGATCTACCTCTCCTCGGTCCTGTGAAACAACTAGCAAAGCAAAATAGAGAGAAACTCCATCAACGTTTTCACCGTCACGCACAGCCCAAACCCACCGTCTTCTCCGGCGAGATGGCCCCCAACCCGATCGCACTCCCCTGGCGGTCATATAGGATTAGATGTGAGTTCAAGAAAGGGGAAGCTTTAGACACCTTAGCGAAACCAAGTAGAAACACCCACCAAAACAACCCGCAGGTATATCGGAATAGTTCCACAGCGAGTCAGCTGAGCAACAAGGCTGGTAACAACAGTGATCTCCAAACGGTAGCAGAGGTTGGAGAAGTACCTTCAGAAACGCCAGCAAACGGAGTGGTGTTCTTCATTACAAACTTTCCATCCGACTTCCACCCAGACGAGCTCCATGACCTGCTCAAAGAACAAGGGGAGATGTTATTGTTCAGAATCGCAAGGAAAACATCCGCAGAAGGACTGCCTTTTGGATTTGCAACTTACATTTTACATGAAAAGAGAGAGGAACTCGTGGCAAAGCTAAACAGCATATGGATTGGCAGTTTCAGGTTGAGAGCCAATGTTGCTCGTTTTGAGAAACAGCAAGCTGGAATTAGGAAACGAGAAAGGAGCAGCCATACTGTACACTCTGGAAAAAACCAGCCGGATGCCAGATTCACAAGCCACCAAAAAGTCCATCACAAAGTGGAATCTGAAAAGGTGAGGGGCAACGGGAAAGAAAAAATGGGAGAAAAAATGCAATGGGGCCTCAAGGAAGTGAGCTATCCTACCAAGAGAGATGAACCAGACCTAATTCTCAAAACTGTAGCCAAAGACACCCTTTGGCTCAAACACAGCAAGTTGTGCAGACTCAGAGAAAAAGAGAGTGAGAACGACTTCAAGCTTGAACTGAAAAAAGGGGGTATGCAGGGTTGAAAGTGAGCACAGTTGGAGATGGAAAAGTATTGTTATGGGACGAGGAAGATGGAAGGTGGGTAAAAGAATTAATGAAGGTAGACAAGGTCTGGCTGGAAAGCTGGGTTTTCAACATCACAGAATGGACGGATCAACCACCTAATAAGTATCGGGACAGAGTGGTGAAGATATATGGTGTTCCATATTCATGCTGGACCACAGAAGTATTAAAGGCGATAGGTAATAAAGTGGGCATGGTGGTTGGAATCGATCCAGCAACAGAGAAAAGAAGTAATCTAGAAGCGGCTCAAATGAGAATCAGGACTGACATGCACAAGAATCTGAATGGAAAATTGAGAGTCGTCATTGATGGGCGCGAGTATGAAGTCACTATAATTGAAGTGGAAGAAAGAATAACTGCCCAGGTCCCAGAAGTGTCATCACAAACAGAAGATGAATTAAAAAGCAGCTCCGATGAGGAATCAGAAAATGAGATGTATTCTGCGTTCAACATGGAACTAGCAGAACAAGCTATGGAAAATGGGGGAGCAGAAAAAGCCAACAAAAACTGGGTGGAATTGAAAAGCAACTCAAGCAAATCAGTCACGAAAAGGAAGTTAAGAAGGAGCAATAGTAGATTGTCCACATCAGTTGAAGTAAGAAACAGCTTTGCGGAGGTGGAATCTACAAGAAAGGATATAAGTTTAGAAGGAAATCAGAAAGTGAATGATTCTGACTCGGACAGCGACAGTAATAATGATCTAAGTGGTGATGAAGAAAATGATGAAAATGAGGACACAAGTTTAAGGATGTATGACACCACACCTTGCAGAAGCACTATAGGAAAATTTTGGAAGCCTACAAGAATTAGTATAGAACAAGCTGATACAAATAACAAAAAGGAACATGGTGAGGAAGGAGTTCAGGAACAGGCCACTGAATTAGGATCAAAGGATCCTGAGCCAGAAAATGGAAACTTAACAGGCACCATCGATGAACAAACACAAGATGTGGAGTTGGAGGAAGGAGAGACAGACGTGAGCACAAAAGGAAATGAACAAGATGTAAAAGGATCATACCTTCAGGAAGAGGATCAGGTCACACCAGAAACCCAAAAGCCAGAGTCTGAAGCAAAATTCAACACCATGGAACAAGGAGAGTGTAGTAAGCATGCTGCTAAACAAAACAGAAAAAAATTGCTCAAAAGACAAGGAAGATGCACCAAACAGCATGAAAGGAATAACAGCATACGGGATGAGTGGGACCTAGCAGCACTCAAAAGTAAACAAGGAAAAGCGAGAAAAAAGAAAAGTATCAATGAAACTGAGAAACCACTTAGCTGTGAGATAGAGCAGGAGAAAGAGGACATCTCCTTAAATGACAGCAACATCATGGCCTCAAACACCAGACGCATGAAGGAAGAAGCAGATGAGATTATAAAAGAAGGAGCTGAAATTGGAGTTGAATTCTTGGAGGATAAAGAGAAAGTGCTGGAGAAATTAGTACAATTAGAAAATGATGACAGACAAAAGTTGAAAGAGCAAGCTCGAGGTGAGAAAACAATGAATGAAAAACCAACCAGTTTCCAAAATGCAACTTCTGACATATAATGCCCGTGGATTGGGAGGACAAGGAAGAAGAAGAAGGATTAGGAACTTACTGAAGATCCATCAAATAAATTTTGTTGCAATCCAGGAAACAAAATTGGAAATGATTGATGAATCATGCATCAAAAGCCTCTGGAATAACAGCACACAAACAGATTGGGCATACCTTGGAGCAAAAGGATTATCAGGTGGTCAACTATGCATCTGGGATACAAATCTGTTCATCAAAAAGGAAATGTGGAGTCATGATGGTGTATTAGGAATAACTGGAATCGTGAATGAAGACACAGTTCAGAGCAGTTTTGTAAACATTCATGGAAAAGCTGAACTAGATAAGAAATGCAGTCAATGGAATTACATTCTGGAAAAACATCAAGGCAAAGAACAAGAAAAATGGATAGTAATGGGGGACTTTAACGCAATACTCAAAAGGGAAGAAAGAAAAGGAAGAAACAGGCAAAGTTTTGACGAAGAAATGAGACTATTCAACATGTTCATTGAACAGATGGAACTTGCAGACCTCCCTTTGGCAAGGAGAAGGTACACATGGCATCTCACTTCACTGAAGGCTATGAGCAGAATAAACCGAATTCTACCAAATGCAAAATGGTTAGGAGGCAACAACACTTGGACACAAATAGGTCTAGACAAAGAGGATTCAAATCACATTCCAGTGAAACTGGTGACAGAAACAAAGGATTGGGGTCCAAAGCCTACTAGAGTTGTGGACAGCTGGCTGAAAGACGAGAACTACACCAGACTAGTCAAGGAAAGTTGGGAAAAGGAAGGCATCAGTGGTGATAGGAGCCATATACTGAAAGAGAAAATCAAAAGAGCTAGATTAGACATCAGAAGCTAGAATCTGCAGAAAAGAGAAAGTGAAAAGGGTAAACTAAACAAACTGAAAGAAGTGAGAAATGAGATAGAAAAAATGGCTGAAGGCGACACAAACTGGACTCCACACAGCAGCTTCCTCACAGAATTAAGGGAACAAATCACAGTGATGCAACAGCAGGAAGAGGAGGATCTGAAACAGAAATCTCGAGAGAACTGGTTAAGATATGGAGATGCAAACACAGCCTACTTTCACAGAAGAATGAATGCAAAAAATTCCATGAACAAAATCACAGGAATCTGGGAGAACGGGGAGTGGAAATCTAAGGTAAACGAGGTAAAGGAAAGCTTCAGGTCACATTTTGAATCTAGGTTCACAGAAACATGCATGAACAGACCACGGTTAACTGGGTTACGAGCTTTGGAATTAAATCAGGATGGAAAAGACCTACTTATCAGCCCCTTCACAATTGAAGACATCAGAGAAGCTATAACAAACTGTGAAGGAAACAAGAGTCC
>JAOYMZ010000055.1:0-10351 GCA_025802335.1 Pinguicula primuliflora | reverse complement strand
TAGGTAAAAGTATTTATACCCTTCCCCACTCTCTTCCCAAACCAATGTGGGACAAAAGCCTCTTCAACTTCTTCATTGAATGCCTTTCAAGACATTTCTCCAACAATATAGTGTTAGAGACCGGCGGTTACATGGAATTGAATCTGTAGCTGGCGATAATCCTCTTTAAGAAGCCGTTGTTGTCAATACGTCGAATATGTCTCTGACGGGAAGTAAGGATGAGGGATAGGGAAGACGAAAGAGAAGAGACGGGTCACTGCACTGGGGTTTGAACTTTGAATCTGTAGAGTCAAAAGTGTACAGAAGCACATTTTTTATTTTTGTATTTGTGTTTAGATTTTAGAAATAGAAAGTATAAAGATAAAATATAAAAAAACTTTTAATTAAAGTATACCGTTAAAAACTATAAGTACAAAAAAACTTTTAATTAATATATTATTATTTTAGCGGGTTATACGGATAAAGTCCGTATCCGCCCGTTTTTTGTTGTAAAAACTGAACAGCCCGTTCTGTTAAACGGATAAAGCCCGGACCGCCCGTTTTCAACACCCAACCCGCCCATATCTGCCCGTTTTCCGAAATGGGCTAAACGTTCTGGTCCGGGCGGAAAGCTCGTTTAGTCCGGACCGTTTGCCTCTCTCTAAAATGGTCTGATAATAATGGATCGGGCTTTTAGATCCTACCATTATTTCATATAAACTTATATTTTTAAATTAATTTTAAATTATAAATATAACATATAACTATTAATAGTTTAAATTACAAAACATATACAAAAAATAATAATTCATAAATATCATTTTTTGGTTCATGATTTGAATTTTAATCTTGAAAACTTAAGTAGTCAATTAAAGAACTAATTTCAAATAAATAGTGAGATCTTTTAGCTTAAAGAGTACAAAGAAACTAAAATAATATTTGGTGAAAAAAATAATCATAAGAGGTTGTATACATATACCCAATAAGAAAATGTAAATTATATATCATATTTTAAATTTATATTAAAAATTGAATGTTAGCTCATTTAATTAACTCGGAATTAAGAATTATTTAATTAATTAATCTCTATGTTAACGTCAAAAGGAACATTTATAAATCAATTTGAAAATTTTAACTAATTTAAAATTTAAAAGTTAGTTTATTAAGTTAAATTTGACATATAGAATAATATGTTAAAATATAAAACTATTAACAAGTACCCACAAATAATGTAGTGGTTATTGAAAATTAAGTTAATTTTTGTAGCTATACGTTCAAATCTTAGTAGATATTTTTTTTAATTAAGGGTAAGCAGGTGGGGTTCCGGGTACGGGGTGAAACCCGGACCCGACCTTCTGGTCCGACTGCGGACCCGAGACCCAACTCTAGGGTCTATAAGTAGTGTGAGAACCAGGATAGAGCTAGGTAGGGTCCAGGATAACCCGACATACGAGTCTATTTTGATAATCTCTACCCCTACTAGGATAAGCCCCTCATCCTCCCACTGCTACCCTTCCCTTTACTGAGAATCAAGAAGATAATGTTCTGCACTCCAAGGATCATGATATGGCGAAAATGTACACCATCAGATTGATCTTGGCATAAGGATGCCTCATTATCTGCCTTCTTGGAAGACATATGGGTTGCCAAGCCCCTTTTGAGACGTGAGGGTGAATTGAAATTTGAAAGTTAATTGAATAACGGATTTTACCTTCGCCAATGTTCTGACCAATTTGACTAAAATAAGGCACTCTTCGAAGAGCCTTATGCCATAGCTAGCCATTATCTAACCTGTGGCATTGCAAATGCAATACAAAAGCTGGCCATATCGAGGACTTTGTGACTTGGATCCGTATTTCATGGTTACCCATACTTCTAGGAAGCATTATTAAGGGAAATCACACGGCCTGAAAGCTAAAAAAACCACCTTATCGGTATAACGAGATCTATTTGCTACAGTTGATGTTCGAATTGACTTACAAACGCCCATAAACTTATCAATAAATTTGGATAAAAGGGTGTTTCCGATTTGGTATGAAGATATTCATGACATCAGCTACTCTTGTGCTTGCTTCATGAGATCTTCATCCGATTCAATATGACGATTTCCAATTCTTCACCATTCTGACTCAACAAATAGTCAAAAAACGTATTCAGAGAGAGAGATTATCGACGGGCCTAGCGTGAAAGGGTGCATTTTAAGTTGATTTCTTTACTGAATGTGCATTTGACTCCAGATTCTAGCTGACTTATGGCAATATCATTACACTCGAGGATCATCCGAATCTTAGAAGAACAAGCGTCAAATGTAGTATGAGAGCTGTTAAAATCGAGGAAAACATATTATTCGCATCTTTATTAGATCTCATGTACAATACATTTGGACTTAGTAAAGATAAGATTAATCTAGTTTTGCAGTATAATCCCAACAAAAAATTCAATTATGCTGAGTCTACCATTTTCTCGCGTGATGACAGCGATGTTGTAGGATTTTTCGGTCAACGTCAGAACAAGGACTCCACAAGACACATCTTGAAAGTCATTTTGTGTCCTAAAGATAATCCGGATGGCACACAAGCTGATGGAAATTGTGACGTCAACTACTTTGGTCGTATGATGAGAATTCAAAATCAAGACACTCTGGATACACCCCCCTTCCCGATGTGTGGTTGATATGGATTAAATGGTTGTCACAATCCTCTCAAATTTACATTTATAATTTTAAGATAATTCTAAGCTTGTACAGAGAGTAAAGACGTTGATTCTCGAAGGATTTTTTGTGGGATCCGCGACAAGTGAGTGTTCAAGTGCTAAACTATATCAACAAAACATATGTCATTTGAGTTATCTTAATTACTAATTAAAGTAAATAAATTTAAGTGAAGTGAACTATGAGATAAATATGAGCATTGACACTAGCTTATCTCTTGTGTGTAATCCTAATCATGCTCCTAGCTCAATATTATATTGCATATGAGTGGTCTGTAATTCTAGCCCCTTGATTAATTGGATAGGTTAGTATCACTACTACCCTCTAATCATTCTTAGACAACCAAGTTTTAAGTAACTTGATTTAGGCAAATCCCAATCAAACCCTCCCAAAAGAGGTTCCAATTGTGACCTAACTCAAATTCCTCACTCCTCCAACCAACAATAACCCAACAAATCAATCCACCCATTATAAAGAAAACACCAACTAAGTATTAAGAAGCATAATCCAAGGTTTACATCCAAAGTTCTGGGACTAATTGCCCATACCCATAACAAAATTAGCTAGACATAACTAGAACTAAAATAAATAAAGTAAAATAGACAAGAACAATTAAAGGAGAAGAAGAGGGTCTCATTGGATGCGAAGGGTATAATTTCTCTTTAGAGTTTTTCTACAATTCAAATCGTGGCCTCCCTCAAGCCTAACATTGCCGCTGCCCGTCGCTGTGAAGATGCCATCCACCACCTTGACTTGGTCGTCCGTCGGCATTCTCCTCCCTAGCTTTTCCAGCCAATTTCCCCGCTTCTTTGGATGTATAGGTCGTGTGTAATGTTGGGGGAAAGAGAGAGTGTGTGTAGGGTTTTGGGAGAGACATATAGATAAGGTCCCAACAACTTTTCTTATCTTCTAGCGAGACTTGGTCAAAGTTTCTTGGAGAAACTTCTCTCTTGGATTTGGGTCTTTCATCTCCTTTATTATGAACTTGGACCTAAAACATAAAATAAGAAAAAAACAAGTAAAACAATACAGAAACACATATAAAATCATGATTTCAAGCAAAGATTGTCCGATAATATGGTTGTAAATTGAGTCATTTTGTGACTAATCAATGGTATGCAAGAGAGCCTCCCACCACACACGGAACAAAAATAGTGGTATGTCGAAATTTGGATCTTAAAAGTCCAAGCCCAAGCCATGATGCTAGGCAAGTACCTCCAATTCCATTTATAGGAGAAGCAATTTAGGAACATGACACAATCTTTGCAAATTTAAGTTTAATTGAACATGAGAACGTGGTGAACAATGAACCTATAAATAACATGGAGTAAATCAATGATCCGATACACGAGTCTCAGCATCTGGATGATCCGATAGATGAGTACCATCCATACAATGATCATATAAATGAGTCGGATCAAGTATTAACAAGAGATGAGTTAATATTTTCATCCGTTGATACATTTAGGGTTGGATAAGATATCCATATAGGTCAATATTACGACTCTAAAGAGCATTTGATGAAGAACATGTTCCTAAAGAAATCCAGTCAGTAGTTTGCACGAACCTGAGAGGACAAGTTATGAAAAAGCTTGGCGGGGATGAGATGTGCTCATGAAATCATCCGAGGTTCGCCCAGAAAAAACTTCTGCAAGCTTGTGTCCCACTTATATCTCCTTAAATAGTCGAATCCATGGACCGTAACTCACATACATGTCGACGGAAACAACAGATTCAAGTATTTTGTTTTGTCATTCGGGCATTGATAAGGGGTTACACCTTCATGAGAAAAGTAATTGGGATTGAGGTCACCTTTTTTAAACATAAATACAGGAGAATTATGTTGGTTGTCTTGTCACGACACAAGACGGTGAAGACAAGTTCTACCCACTCACATGGGGAATTATTAATTCAGAGAATACACTTTTGTGGACGTGGTTCCTCTCAAAATTGAAAGACGTCATTGGCGATACCGACAATCTGACGATAATATCGAACAAGACACTTAGCATTGCAACAGTGATCGAAGATGTTTTCCAAAATGCCCATCATGGCGTATGTGCATGGCACCTCAGGCAGAACTTAAAGCAACATTACGAGTGTGGAAGCATCATGGGATCGTAGTGGAAGGTTGCCTGTGCGTACATGGTCGAAAAATTCGATAGTTGCATGTTACTAATCATTCTTGGCCCCATTCCGAATGTTTCAACTCAAGGCAAAACTTGTAATTGAACTATGTATGATTCATCTGTCTCTAAGTAAAGATATTCTTATTAGGAATACAATCAAGTGTCTTTATTTCCAATTTACTCGTAAGAGAAAATAATCAAATCTATCATAGTTTCTCCATCACAAGTGATAATGACAAACATCTCATTATGCCATTCATAAGAATATTTAGTTTAGTCCATATATTAATTAAATTTTTTTATTATTTAGTCATGTAACCCGAAAATATATCCGCAGTTAACCTGATTAAAGTATTCGTTACTTGTAACAATAACGAGAAATACGCGTCTAGCCGTGGCTAACCTGAATACGTCAGTTAGGCCTCATACCTTAAATTCATAAACAATCATGATCCATTAATTATTCCTAAATTCGTCTTTTGATATGTAACTAAGCACTGTTGACCTCATTCTGAATGTTACAACTCCAGGCGAAACTTGTGATTGCACTATGTATGATTCATTCATCTCTAAGTCAAGATACACGTACTAGGAATACAAATAAGTCTATTTGTTTCCAATTTGCTCGTATGAGATTATAATACAATCCCACATAGTACCTCTAACACAAGTGATAGTGACACATATATCATTATGTCATCATCCAACACAATTTACTTTTAGTTTAATCAAGATATTAGTTATTAGATATTTTTAATTTTAATAGTTAATCTAGCACCCCGAATACTATCTTGTTTACGACTATCGTCGTGCATATCTCGACTATACGTGATTAACCTGGTTTGAGTATTCAGGCCATGTGCCCTAATTTAATAACCAACGACGATCTGTCTGAATTTTCCCATACACGTAATCCAAATAGTCGAGTCATTTTACACATGTATTGCATCACAGGCACGACTACACGCGGTTAATCCAGATTACTCATTCGTGCCCTATACCCAAATAATGACGATCCGTGTTCTTTTTTCTATTAATGTAACCAGGATAACATTGTCGTTTATTCCTCAGTGGATGCGGTATACGCGACTAGACACGGTGAACTCGACGTCGGAATTCGGTCCCCATACCCAAAATTCATAAGTTATTTTGTCATCCTAACCTAATTCATTTTGATTGGTATTGGTCCTTGACTCATTATCAAACAAAAATCAAATCATGGATTATACATAATATATGCATTGATACCAAAATACAGGGGCAATGAAATTCTGACATCTGAAACTAACCATATAACCCACCAAAATAGAAACGGTTTCATATCCCTAACGGCCGCTATCAGCCTGACTAGAATCCCAATATGATTCAGCGGAGGCGACAACACTATCACCCTCGTTTTCACTAGAAGTGATTATAAGGATTTCAGGATACATGTCGGGGGCGGCAGGAGCTTCAAGTTCGTTGTCATCGACACTGGTGATGATATATATTTCAGGTTCCATGGCAGGGGCGGCAGAGGCTTCAGAGTCGTCATCGTCATCACTGGCCTTGGTGGGCACTTGGCTGGCGGCAGCCGAAGAAGATGCTTCAGTTGCGGAGACTTGGTTGGAGGTGGTGGCAACACAATAAATGTCATTAATGGTGGAGGCGCCGCCCAAGAAATCACTGGTTGGACCTTAAGGGACGAGATATCGGCCTTGAATGAGGCAATTGCGACAATGTATGCGTGACTTGAGTCGTGTATTCTTTATCTGCTACCTCTCTCGAGAGTTGGTTTACTTTACCGTCGAACATGAATGCCATTTTCACAAACAACGCTACCTTGAATTCATCATCGAATGCGTCGTCTGCATTGTCGACAAGCTCTACAATGTCAGAAGCAATAATACACTGCGTGCAGCCAATGTCTGTAGGCCACAAATGGTTGTCTTGCCAGGGACCTTGGTGCAATTACCTAGGTCAATGGCTTCATAGTCGTCTATAGCGAGCATAATAGATGCATAGTCGGTAATGGATGAGTTTGGAGACGGAACGATGTGAGCGATGCCAGCATGCACATACGCTTTGACATGGCAACCTTGATTTCGGCCACATCTCAATCTCCGAACAAGTAGGTGTATCCGGCCAAGTCGGCATTGCGGAGGCATAGTTTATCATGTATGCGGCTAGGTTTGCATAACCGATAATCGTGTCGTCGGTAGCGTTACCACCATCAGTAATCATCATCAACAATATCAGCGACATATTTTCTATTTTTAATATTCTTTATGGGAGGAATTAAGGGATTTGAGAAGAGAAATGATTAGCCGCTGAGGAAAAAGTGCCCCCGTTGGTTATGTAGATTAATTTGTAAATATTTTTACTTTGGGAATCTACTATTGCACAATAATCGATATAACCATTCATGAGTGAAAAAAGTCATCATAATAGATACCTGATACATGCATGCACTTCAACCAATGCAACATATCATCTAAGATGTCGTGGGGTATATCAGAACTCTACATATCGAAATTGCATGATAAATTGATTGAATGGTGGCTTGGTACTGTCACGTCAGTCAACGTAAACTTATTAATACCAAAAATTATTTTAAAACTATCATGTCTACATATTAGAACTGAATGACACACTGAATTAGTGGTGGCTTCGGTACCACCATGCTAGTCGAGGTTAATTCATCAATATAAAGTTATCAAGTCTTTACATGCATCCTTAAATGGGCAATTCATTTTGAAAAATCGATATGACATAGAGTTCTATATAGTAGTACACGGTATTAGGATTCATGTATTTGCCACAATTGTTGCTGCCCCCCATCATGTGCAGTTTTATGTTCTTGCACATGTAAATAGCGTTGTTTCTGCTGTTTATAAAAAAATCAAAACATACAAACTATTAGTTAACGTCTAGCGATAGGAATACTATTATTCATACGATATGTACTTATATAGAGTCTACGTCCTACTCGACCTCAAAAGATATACCTCTTAGGCATTTTCACATCCATTATTTCATGTTGAGAGAAATATTTTTATCTCACCTCTTCTTGAAGACTACATGCCAAGTCGTCATCAACTTTCTGCATGAGAGTGCACAATAGTCTGATAGATGTTCCTAAACCCTAATTATTGTATGCATATGGCTGGTTGTTAATAACTTCTATTCTCCCTTCCGTAAATCCATAACGACAGCCACTTAATGCCTGTTTTGGATGTTCTGAGGCACATAAACTACATCGTAGCTCAACCATTATTAGGGCTGCACAATCGAGTTTTAAGTCTGGGGAGGTTCGGGTATTTAAAAAAATACACGAACCCGGGTTCGGGTACCCGATACTCGAACCCGCCAGGTACCGGGTACCCGGCCGGGTATCCATTTTCTTTTATTTATTTATTTTTTATTTTTTATTCATTTTTTTGAGTTCGGGTTCGGGTAACTCGAACCCAAAATTTACATGTCTTATGCCTAAAAAGTCGGTTCGGGTAACCCGACCCAAACCCGATTTTTTTTAAAAAAAATTACCTATCGGGTTCGGGTTCGGGTATCGGGTACCCAGTACCCATCACCCGGACCCGATTTTTTCGGGTAGCTAAAAAACTACCCGAACCTGATACCCAATACCTGCGAGTATCGGGTTCGGGTACCGGGACGGGTCCGGGTAACCCATCGGGTCCGGATAATTTGTGCACCCCTAACCATTATTGTCCCCGAACGAGTAGGCGCGCCATCACATGGTCCATGAGTGACTTCTTAATACTCCTGCATATTTTTTTGCCTCTGCAGACAGTACCACAAAATTTTGACATAACAATTACCTTATTTTGTGGAAACACGCTAGCGTATTTTTCTGATCTTTTCCTCATCAAATAGAGGATTTCATTAATGATCTGAAAGATATAATGAATAGAAAAAAATTGGTTAGAAAAATTCTTAATTTGAACCGCAGTTAAATTTATTAAACCTTATTTTCCCCAAGCCACACATTAATTCCCAAAAATGCTTGGAAGTCTTCCCGTAAAACAAAAACATGGTAATGATGGGCGTGCAAAGTGTACACGGTAAAGTTATAATACAATGCATGAGCAAGGGTCAGAATCCACAAGGAGCAAGGTTTAAACATGTTTTAGAAAACCAGTTTTTGTCATGACAGCAGTAACTTCAGAGGTGCATATCTTTTTGAGGAAAATTCAGAATGACATGAACTAAAATGATTTGGAAACCTAAGGTAATGAGGTTTAATTGTTCAGAAGACAACTTAATCAAAATCGCAATGGAAATAGTCGATAAAATTCAGTGAAGTTAACTGATTCAAGGCTGCTGTAATATTGCCTAAGCTAACATGCATCAATTCTACATTTACTCCTATCTATCAGTATTTTTCCATTCATTTCACCACCAAACTCCTATATAGTCAGGTCCCTTTTGAGGCTCACTGAATAGTCTTCCTAGCATATGAGATATTTTGGCTGCACAGCCTCATCTCCATCCAATGCAAGGGAAAGAAAGCTCTATGGAACAGTTTGTTGAATATGGCACCTAAAGCTAGGGGTCATTCCCCAAGAGCGAAGGTGTGAGTGTGCTAGGCTTCCTACTCATGTAAATGCATATCGCTAAGTACACAAGCTATGAACAAGTCTATAAAATGTGATCAAGATTCCATACACTAAATAACATAACACATTCATAAGTTGAAATGGAATGAACTGATATTTAGAACTAAATATTTGAATCAAAACATGTAGCTAGGCTTAACTGAGCCTTGAATCTAATGAGCTTAGCTCATGCTAGAAGCACGAGCTAATACAAATGAGAAAAAAAAACAGAAATACAGCACATAGTGAGCAATGAACAGCAACTTCAGAAACTAGATGCTCTGCCTCCTCTGCCTTGCTCTGATGAAGATGGTTTTTCTGGTGTCGCCTCCTCCGTGATAAAATTCGGCTCTGTGTTTCAAAGTGATCTTATCTAATGTTAAGTCCTAGGAAGTGTGAGTTTATACCCAGGTCCCTCGGATATGTGCTGAGCAACAGAATTATTGAGGGGTAGCAGTGTCTTCTCATCTGCGGGTGCACTGATTTGCTGATGTTGCTTCCAGAAAGTTCTCTTGGAGGGATCAAATGCATTAACTCCCTGAATGTAACTTGAAGGGGAACAACTAAGGACTATTGTATCCAAATCTCAGATTTGTCCCTGAAGCCGTTTGGAAGTTATGCATCCATCTCTGGGTATATGTGTAACTGTCTGCACTTTTTAGACAGAATCAACATTTTACGTCATATCTCTTTGTGGCGGCTGATTCTGGCGTGAGTCCTTAATGACAATTGAAGCTCAGTTCTTGACCTAGCTCGTGGTAAAATTTCAGATTTATCCTCCCAGTCATTTGAGAGATATGCACCGAGCAAGGTCACTGCAGTCATTTTCAGTTTTTGCCAAAAATGGCTAGACAGCTTTTTACCAACTTTTGTATCCTTCTCCTTTCGGCAAATGGTCCCCTCCTTGATGTTGTGGCTTGATCAGGTGCACTTGTGCC
>JAOYMZ010000054.1:0-10353 GCA_025802335.1 Pinguicula primuliflora | reverse complement strand
GAAGTTGAGACATAAGATTGGGTTACGTCGTCTCAAGGATATACAATGATGCAATCATCAGGGGGAGAAAATCTGCGTTGTACTCTTTTCTTTCACTAAGGTTTTTCCCATTGGGTTTTACTTAGGAAAGTTTTTAACGAGACAGCATCTCAAAGGCGGATCAATAAGGTTTTTAATAAGGCATGATACAAGTGACATTCAAGAGGAGTATTATGAAATATATTGTGAATGTCTCTTAGATTTTTATTACCCTAACTATTCCTTATTCAATGTGCATTTGTGTAGAGTTTAATGTGACCTTACATCTTTTGTATGAAGCCTATAAATAAAGGTTAATGTATTGTTGTAAGGACAACACTTGAGAAATGTATGAAATCTCCCCTTTGTGTTATCTCTACATTTCTTGTTCTTCATATATTCATCAGTGTTCGAGAATGCGTTGGGCGACCTCAATGCGTTTTGGGGTCGCCTAGGCGACGACCAACCGGCCAGCCAAAAACAATTTTTTTAATTTTGCAAAAAAAAAAATAAAAGTAGGCCGCCTGGGCGGTCGCCAAGGCGCTGGGCCGCCCAACACCGATTCGGTGCGGCCAGGCCCCCGAGGGCGCCTAGGCGGCCGCTCAGGCACCGAAAACTAGAACACTAATATTCATACACTTATTTCACTTATTTTATAACAAAAGCCTAAAAATGATATACCTTAATCAATATAATTAAATTTTATAAATAATAAATCCTAATATAAATTGTAATTTATTTATTTTTAATATTTTGTTGTTAATTTTTATATTATTAAAATTATGAAACTGTAATTTTTTTTTTCAAAATAAAATAAAAAAACGTTATGGATCCGAAACCTGACCTGTGAGTTTAGGAATTTTTTTCTGGTGCCGAATGTATGGTACCGAATTTTGCCGAAATCGTGTCGAAATCTATTATTGGTCATTGGATCTGTGCTTCAACGGGCGAGATCATTTCATTTAAAATTGGAGCACAAATACAAAGACCAATAATAAATTTGGACAAATTCGGCACAACGCAAAAAAATTCGTGGGTTTAGGGCTTAACTCTCACCGTCATTCCTCACGAATCCGATGGCTACTGCTCTAAGATTACTGCTATCAAAGGCGACATCCTCGACTTTTTTGCACTCTTCTGGACAGTGTCGATTCAGCAGTTTCCCCGTCGGAGCTATCCGTCCCATTGTGTTTTCGAATTACCATTGCCGAAATTTCTCCACGGAAGCGTCGGAAATCATAACGCAAGACTTGAATTCTTCTGTTGCTGCTGCTTTGAACCTTGACGATCGGGTGCCGGCTACAGTCATTACCGGATTTCTTGGCTCTGGAAAGGTAACTTTTTGCAAGTCTTCTAAGCATGCCTTTCTGCTTTAAGAGGGTAGGTGTCTATTTTGCTGAAAAAATTGTTTGCAGACTCATTATTTTGTATGCTGATTATTCTCTGGAACAAGTAGTAACTAAAAGTTCATGCCTTTTTTGTCTGAAAGGGATTTTGGGCAACTGTTGGTTGAAAAACTCAATGACTATGCTCATTTTTCATTAAATAATTTAATCGGATGCTGATAGTGTAAAAGTTTGAGGTAGTGTTGGCCTCCAGATGATGATATGTTGTATAGTATATTTAAACTATAGTTATAAAGTGTTTGCAATGTAGATAAATTTAAATTGTTATCGGTCCCGACTTCTAATCTTGAACTGTGTTGCAATGTATACCTGTAAACATGTTTGTACGACTTCAGTATTCTGTTTACTGAGCTCATGTTTGGTGATGTCCAGACCACTCTTTTGAACCATATATTGACTGCTGAACATGGAAAACGCATTGCCGTCATAGAGAATGAGGTATACTTAACCATCCTTTCTTAAATATTTTGTCAAGTTTCGAGTATATGACCTCTGCTAGTTAGCAGAATTTGATGACTGCATTATTTTCGTGTGATGCTGCTGTGATTCTAAACCCATATAACTTGTTAGGCTAAGATATAAACACCCTTTTGTACCTACCTAAATATAGAAATGTCAGCTACTTATGCGATATTGGTGTTATTAATTGATATATTATAATTAATAAACTAGCATTCATGCATATACAAGAGAAATGCATAAGAAATAGCATTTTACAGAAGTAAAGTGCATGCTATCTTCGTTGATCTTTTTTTGCATCTTTTGCAGTTTGGTGAAGTAGATATCGATAGTTCATTAGTGGCTAGTCATGCGTCATCTAATGATGACATTATCATGGTAAATAATGGCTGCCTCTGCTGTACGGTGCGGGGAGATCTTGTCAAAATGTTAGTGGATTTGGTGAAGAAGAAGCGAGGCAAATTTGACCACATTGTTATTGAAACGACTGGTAGGTCAAGTGTGACAATCATTATATGCAATCCACATTCGATAATGTTGAGGTTTTAGCGTTTTAACCTGATAAGAAGATGGTAACGTTATTGTATGTGGTGCCATTCGCGACATTTTTCATTTTTTTCTTCTTTAATTTACCTCTTCTTGGCCATCCTTATAATGATCCTGTCTTCCATCTTCGGATAGTATTCTGCTGATGTGGTTGAGATAGATTTTATAGATGAAATCTGCTATCGGCAAATTTGACCTATATGAAACTATTGAATGTGGTTCCTTTACAAGTTGAATGCTGATTTTGCTCTCTCCTTTTATCCAGGTCTTGCTAAGCCTGGTCCTGCAATTGAAACTTTCTGTAGTGATGAGCTGCTTTCACGCCATGTCAAACTTGATGGGGTGGTGACTTTAGTTGACTCTGTGAATGCCATGAAACACTTGAATCGAGTAAAACCAAGGTTTGTGGTGAATGAGGCGGTGGATCAAATTGCTTATGCCGACCGTATTATTGTGAACAAAGTATGCAAATTTCAATTTTTTCTTCTTATTTTTCTTAATGAGGATCAATAATGGTAGGAACCTCAGCCTGTATAATAGATTGAGCCGTGCAGCATCTAATAAGTTGCTATATTCTAGAGGTAAGAACTTCTTCTCAGACTGTTTCCTCATACTTTTAGTTAATCTTGGCAGATAGATTTGGTCGGTGATGCTGAAGTGGAGGCATTAACAAATAAGATTAAGGTGATCAACCTGCTATTGCTTTTGATTTTTTTCTTGTGGAAACTCATTGTATGAAGTGATGAAAGGATCGGGTGATGAACATACTATTTATCGCATTCCGTTTTTTTTGTGCACTTCTCTACTATTTTCGAACTGTAATTATTTGTGAAGGATGGTTTGTATCCTCATATTGTGTTCTTTTCGATGGGCAATGCTGATATTGTGTTCTTTTCGTTGGTCAATGCTGATATTGTGTTCTTTTCGTTGGTCAATGCTGATATTGTGTTCTTTTCGTTGGTCAATGCTGATATTGTTTTAGTATGACAGATCTTTAAACATTCCTTTTGATATTGCTTTGCTGCATATAAGAATATTTTCTTAGTCCTACTTTTATGCTAGTGTAGTAAAGAATCTGTAGTTTTGAGTTACTTTTTTCTGTATGGAATTCAGATATGGTTTGTTTATCCTTCACTAAGTGATCTCTATTTCAAGTTGGTTTACACCTTCCAGCTCTCGCTCTTATTTCTATCTTTTGATAGTTTTGTAACTGAAACATTTTTTTGTTCAATTCCAGCTGATCAATGGGATAGCACCAATAAAACTTGCCAAGTATGGTGTGGTTGACATGGACTTTGTTTTGGGAGTAGGAGGATATGATCTTGATAGGTAGTGTTTTGATGAATATCATGTGGTGGAGCTTTTTTTTTTTGGAAAGGAAAAAGTTCTCTCAAACATATCGACATTTGCATTTGCTTTGTGCAGGATTGAGTCTGAAGTTAAGTCAGTCGATTCCCATTGTTCGCATGAAAATGAAAGTGGACATGGTTTGTATTCTATGAATTATGTAGACTGTTATTTGTTTTCATCCCATTCCCTGCTGCTTTGTTTATGTCGAAAACAATAAACTGTAGGGAGCCTTTTCCCCAAGTGAAATGATCTGATGAGCTCTTATTACTTGCCGTGTGATTGTGAATATGGCTTTCTAATAAATTGGGAAACACAATTCTTGTGCTTCGATATCTGTTGAGCGACAGCTTATATTCAGTTTTCAGTATATTTCAGTAAAAGGAGCTTAATGAAGACCATAATGTTCTGTAGCGTAAACTACTCAGAACCTCATGTTCTGTTTTGCTATAATTTAATCATGCTAAAGTGGCATAATTAAATTACGCGTATTGTTTGGCATATTGTGTGGAAAGTCTTGCTTGTTATTTGATATACATTGCTATCCTTTTTTGCACTCGTTGTATTGTACTTAATATTGAATTGCTAAGTGGTGCAAATTGCTGCTAATAATGTGCTTTACGAATGCTGTTCCTTCGGTTTGACAATTTTCTAATATCTTAACCGATCTGTATTTTCTCGCAGATCATCACCACAAAGGACATCATCATGATCACATACACGCTTCCGGAGTAACCAGCGTCAGTATTGTTTCTGAAGGAACATTAGATCTCGATTATGTAAGTGCGTCTTTCCATGCTGATGCCACCCCCAATAAATAAGAGAAACAAGATAAATCAACCACTGCCCTTCGTTATTACCATATACTGTATCAAGATCATTTCTTTTGCTCTTATGGAAAAAGATCGACGGAGATATTATCCTGATTTTCTGAAATTCGTTTAATCAGCGCTGTGTTTCATGCTGCTTGCCTGCAGCAAATTATGGATAGTATATACATTTCTTTAATTTTGTTGCTGGTAATTCCAGTTTGATGATTGGCTAGAAAGATTGGTAGAAGAGAAAGGGGACGACATTTATCGGATGAAAGGAATCCTGTCAGTTAGTAACTATGAGCAGCGTTATGTTTTCCAGGTTATTGTCTTCCTTCTCGCTATAAGATTGTCATCAAATGCTCATGCTTAAAATCTAACGCAGCTATCGCTTGCCTGATGTTTTCAGGCAGTACATTCGATTTTCGATGGGTGCCCCGGCAAGGAATGGAGCCCCGATGAGAAAAGAATAAACAAGCTCGTGTTCATTGGGAAGAACTTGGACGAAAATGTTCTGAGGAAAGGATTCAAAGGATGTTTGGTTTGAGATGAAGTAATATACCTCCACGAGGACTGTAGGTGCAAAGCAGAATTAGAACATAGTCTCTGTACTGAAATGCCTCTACAAGTTTGTGTTATTTATTAACTTCAAAAAACAATGACTAACTTTTATTGGTGCCTCTTGCGTCAATAAACTCAAACAGCTTTACAATTAAATGCACTGTATTTACCAAAAAAATTAAATGCACTGATGCACTGTAGTCATTAGCATTTGGGTTTCGGGTTTGGATAGTGCTGTACTGGTACCAGAACTCGAAATTCTTTGACGAGTGTGGCTAGACAGCGAGATTGAAGAATGAATTCGATTCTTCCAAGATTGAAGAATGAATTGGATTCTTTGACGAGTTTTTTTTTAACCCGAACCCACGAAAAAACAATTGCCATTAAAAAAATCCGGGTCCGAGTTTAAATACCAGAATCTGACCCAATACTTGTTACCCGGCGAGTATCGGATTCGGGTAACTCGATACTCGTGGGTATTTGGGCAGCCCTATTAGTCATTATTCTATTTGTGCGCATTTTTTTAATACTATTGATTGACATTGTGACGTGAAAACCATCACAACCACGTGCTACTAGGTTGATTGGGCCGGATCACCACTTTTCGAACGCCTGTGGGTACATAACACGGCTGAGCACTTAAACAACTGACAAAAAATATTATCCAAAGACGCAAGCGCTCATGAGATAACTCTAAAAACAACAGGAGCCTTCTACTTGGTTCATTCTTTAGTTCTGAATTCATCATGCAGTTGTTAGATTTCGCTACAGCTGGTCGGGCTCCAAATTTGTTCTCCTTTCGTTCAATAGAACAGGTTGGTTTTAACTCTTGAAACTTCAGATTTTTCTGGCCTGGACTGTGTGTTCTTTCTTTGTTCTGCAACAGTGGATTGATTTTATGTTTCTTAATCAAGACATCGAGAAATATTCATTGGTCAAGGAGACAGCTTGAATTTGTGACTAGTGCTTCATCTGGGGAAAATGGGTTGTCCGTGAAATCTGATGTGCAGTTTCCGCGTGATTATACAGAACTTCTTCAACAAGTAAGGTTCATGTGTAGATTCATTGAGGTTTTGCAGAATCTGAATCTGAATCTGAATTGACAGGCTAAAGAAGCAACTGAATTGGCTCTGAATAACAGCATAAAGCTGATGGTGCGCCTTGCATTCTGTTCCATTTTTTTATCAGTCTTTCCTTCCTGCAAAAATGAGGCATCAGTTTCAGAACTCGCTGAGAGTTTGCAATTGACAATTTTTTGGTGCAGGAGATTGAATTCCCAACTTCTAGTTTGGAATCTGTTCCAGGTTATGCTCCAATACAGTGGTCTGTTCGTTTTCTGGTATGCTTAGGAGCTTTACATTTTGCAGTAGATGGGTTAGAAAACAAACCCTCTATCCCGCTCGTGTCTCGTGTGTGTAGGTGCGCGTGTGTGGGTCAACTTAAATTGTAAGATGTGATTAACTCTCATTAACACCTTGAGCCCCAAGATAATATATTGTACCACCACATTCCAATTTAAGTTATTGATATTTATTTGCGAAATTCAAGAGATTGTGTTCTTATTTTACTTCCCTGCAACGCTTGTATCAGGTGATGGTGAAGGCGGTATAGAAATGACCGGCAGTATGCAGTTGATTCGTGAGTTCTGTGATCTCATCATCAGTCCAGAAAAAACCACACGGACAAGAATTGTGCGTAACCAATGTTTTCATTTCTACACTGCCATTCAGATTCACTTATTTAAGCATTGCAGTTTTTCCCCGAGGCCAATGAAGTCACATTTGCCAGAGAAACAGTCTTCGGAGGATCTTCCTTAAAACTCGACTATTTAACAAAACCATCTCTGTTCCAAGATTTTGGTTTTGTGGAAAAAGTAAAAATGGCTGACCGAGTGAAGCCAGAAGATGAGCTTTTCCTAGTTGCTTATCCATATTTCAACGTCAATGGTACTGCTACCTTCTAAATCTTTCCCTAAGTTGTTAATGATGTTAGGTTCCGAATTGTAATCGCGAACTTTGATCCATTGGTTCTGGACCTAATATCATTAATCTGGGTATAACATTCGGGACTTGAAAATTTGTGGACTTGTTCAGCTTCATGGCAGCCTAATTTTTGTTTGCATACCAGAGATGCTCGTCGTGGAAGAACTATATCAAGAAGCGGTGGCAAACACTTCGCGCAAACTGATTATATTCAATGGTGAACTTGACAGAATAAGATCAGGCTGTATCCTTTCTCAGTACTGTTCCTTTCATTTATGCTTTCCTGAAGTGCAATACTGTCCCAGTAGTTCTTGTGTTCTGAGGGACTACTATAACCTTCGCTCTGCACCTGCCATTGTTTTCCAACAACGACTATAAAGACTATCCACCGTTCTTCTATCCAAAACTTGCTGCTCTTACACAAACACTCTTACCCAAGATGGAGACTGTATATTACATCCACAACTTCAAAGGACGAAATGGAGGTGTTCTATTCAGGTTACGTTTCTTTCGATTCACTAGCTTTTAACTCACAGTCACAAGCTTTTTGGAAATAAGAAAGTTGGTTCTGAACTAAAACAGGTGCTACCCTGAACCATGGAAAGTTCTCAGAAGGGTGAGGAACAAATATCTGTGTCTGCATCAGCAGGAAACCATGCCATCTCTCAAGCAAGTGGCCTTGGAAATTCTGCCATCAGCTTGAAGCCTGAATGTCAGTGTGTGGTTGAAAAGACTCAGTAGAGCTGCTGTAGCTCATCCCCACCTCCCCTTCTAGAGATTTATAATCAATGTAAGAAAATAAGAATTGACTCACAGGGACAGATCTATGGGGGCGGAAGCCACCTCATAGATCCACGCAGCCGACCACCACCATCAAATTTTGTCAACCGCTGTACACGTTTCTCCACTGCTTTGCTTCGTAACAAAGTCACCAGTTCCAATTTTGCTTCTTTCACAATGACTCATGAGTGTACGGTATGATATGGTAATATATGCTGTGTTTCTCTATATATTCATCTAATGGCGTATGCGTAGTGACTGCCATCATACATACCAGGAGAAGAAGCTAGAGATGGTTGAAGGAGGAGAAGCCACGGCTGATATCTTGTTGCTGCCGTTTTTCGGACAGGGGCATCTCTTCCCTTGCGCGGAGCTCTGCAAGAACTTGTCTTCCCACAACTTTCGGTCGATCCTCATCATCCCTTCTCATCTTTCATCCTCCATCCCCGCCGATCTCCACAGCCACACTTCAGTTGAAATACTCCAAATTCCGGCGTCCTACTCGCCGCCGCCGCCGGAGGGGGTGGCCACCGGAAATTCGTCCGGATTCAAGCCACCTCGACCACACCACGAGGAGCTGGGGAAGGGAATCGAGACCTTCCTTTCCGAGAGGTACGGCGATGTTCCGGGCCGGAATCGAACCCGACCCGCATGCGTGGTGATTGACGTGATGATGGGCTGGAGCAGGGAAATTTTCAAGACAGCGAAGATTCCGATTGTTGCCTTCTTTACGTCCGGCGCTTGCCCCACGGCGATGGAGTACGCAGCGTGGAAAGCCCACGTGCACGATATGGATCCGGGTGAGACCCGGAGGATACTGCCCGGGTTACCCGAATCCTTGGCGTTGACCCGTTCGGATCTCAAACGCCGAGAACGCCATCGCGACGCCGGCGGGAGTAGACCCACCGGCCCACCAGGGCGCGGCAGCAGACCTGCCGGCCCTCCTGGAGGCGGAATGATGCTTGGCAACGCGAAACCTGGAGAACAGCCGAAGTGGTTGGAAATATCGGAGGATTTCACGGCGATCTTGATCAACACCTGCAGTGATCTGGAGGGTCAATTCATCGAATACCTTGGGCGCCAGCTACAGAAACCCGTTTTCGGCGTTGGTCCATTGTTGCCGGAGAAATACTGGAAATCCACAGGCTCTGTTCTCCGCGATCGGGATATCAGACCGAATCGCGACTCGAATTACACGGAGGAAGAGATCCTCCAATGGCTGGATTCAAACCCAAGCCAGTCTGTAGTTTACATCTCATTCGGTAGTGAAGTTGGTCCAACTCTGGAGGAGTATGATCAGTTAGCATTGTCCTTGGGTGAATCCAAGTGGCCTTTCGTGTGGGTGATCCGCCCCGGCGTGGGTACACCTGGTCCGCCGGCCTTCATCTCCGGCCTGAAACCGGGACCTGAAGAAGGCTACTATCCCCATGGCCTGCAGGAGAAAGTAGGTGATAGAGGTCTGGTTATCAAAGGATGGGCGCCACAGTTGCTGATACTGAGTCACCCTTCCACCGGAGGTTTTCTATCACATTGCGGCTGGAATTCGACGATGGAGGGCGTCGGAAGAGGGGTGCCATTTCTGGCCTGGCCCATAAGAGGTGATCAGTTCTACAATGCCAAGCTGGTTGTCAATTACCTGAGAGTTGGGATCATGGTGTTTGATGGGGATGATATATCAAAGGTTGTATTGAAAGATGACATATTGAAAGGCATTGAGGGGCTGATGGAGGATGGAGGAGTTCACGATAGGGCGGCCGCGGTGAGGAGGAGTTTCGAGGGTGGTTTTCCGGCCAGTTCTGTGGCTGCTCTGAAGGCAGTGGCTGAGCTACTGATGAAATAGATTAGCAAAGAGATGAGAGGAGCTACTGTACAAAAGTTGGTGGTTCAGAATGGTAGGTTGATGAAGAAAGACATGACAGAAGCAGAGTTGAAGTGAAGATAACCTCCTGATCAACATGCTGAAGATGCTTGGGGCTCTATGAATAACCTGTGAGATGAATAGAATTGAGAAACTTATGGTCCTTGGATCTAATGCATAAACTTGAAATGGTGGAGCATACCAATAAAATGGTGATTGTTGATAGTGGAAAAATTTACTATATTTAGTTTTGATAACTGAAATGAAATGTGAGTCTTGATTCTTGAATCTCAAATTTGGAACATCAGTCTTGAAATAGCAATATGAACATCCAAGATAGCAATAATCTATATCTACAATACAACTCATTAAACGACAGTACCCTTCGTTCTAAACGCGCCATCCTACTGTTTTCTGTGCAAATTTACTGACCGTCCGATCGGGTTCCAAGATCGCCACCGCTCGATTTCCTCCTTCTCCGCCTTCTGACGTTGGTTCCATTTCCGGAGTGGATTGGGTTTCAAGATCGCAGCCGCGCGATTTCCTCCTCCTCCGCCTACTGACGTTCCCTTCACGGAGGTGTT
>JAOYMZ010000053.1:0-10354 GCA_025802335.1 Pinguicula primuliflora | reverse complement strand
ATGGATTTTACTTAGAGCTCAAGGCCAATTGGGTCTAGAATATGGCCTAGGAGAGTGGATCAGGGAGCCCATTATGTATCTAAATGGCTGAGTAATAATTGGGCCTAGAGAAGACTACTATGCTCAATTTTACCATCTACCCATTGATAACATAGTCAAAAGTTAATTGTTCCGATTCGAAATTGAGGATCTCCTACTCTCCCAAGTTCAAGTTAAAGAGGCTAATTTGTCTCGTTTGTTTAAAAAATTTTCGACATTTAATGTGACACCAAATTTGCTATTTTGCAAATTTATGACCTAAGTTTTTGCCAAAAACTTGTAACTTCTTCCCTACTACATGAAGTTTTGAGCTTCCATGGGACGGCGTCGTTCTTCGACTTCGTGTCCCTATAACTGGAGTGGAATCACCCTATAACAAAAAAAACCTAGAACTGGAATCAAAAGCTTCCGCACTCCTGCACTCCCGCATTACCATTACTTCTCTGGTTTTATTGCTCCGTTGTTCGCACTAGCCGTAACCCAATTACACTAACTATGGAAGCCCATCCGGAATCGGGCACAAAATCTGACCGAGCGTCTGAGGAAATTGATGAAGAACACGAAGATGGTGATGAATTCGAGCAGGTAGAAGTTGAATCAGAAAGTAAGAGTGCTGATGCTCGAATGCTGGCGGACCGTGAGATTCTGGAGGCCTTCTTCAGGCGCGTCCAGAAGGAGCCGGTTCCTGTTCGGCTCCATGACATCATTATCAAGGGCAATTCCAAAACCAAGGATTATTTGATCGAGTCCGTGGTGGAAGAATCGGTCAGGGATGCTAGGACCTTTCAGCAGCTATTACACGCGGTCAATGATGCCAATCAGAGGCTGCACGACATGGACATTTTTGATGCTGTTAAGATTAGCCTCGAACCCGGACCGCCGGAGCTTCCTGGGACTGCAAATTTGTTCATTGAGGTTACTGAAGCCAGCATGTTATCGGGAGACGTTGGAATTTACACGAGACCTCAGGTGCTGCATAGGATTAGTGATTATTCTAAAAGCTTTAGTTTATCCTTTTTTAGGTGCTGCCTAATTTATCTATTTGGTTTCTTGGTTGCGCTGGACTTTCTTTTTTGTTGAGTTTACAGTTTATCTACTTGAAATGCATATAGAATGTATCATGATTTAAGTTTCAAAATTTGGCTTGAGGTCTAATTTTGATATGATAAAGGAACCACGGGAGTTCCCATTTAACTAGAATGCACAATTACAAAAAAATAAAGGCCATGTCATGAGTTATGAAGTTCTTTTGCTATTCACAAGATGAGAGGATTTTTGAGTTAGTGGACCTGATGACATGTAATGCTTATTAGATATCTGTTGTGCTATATTTTATCCTCTTCTACGATCCGTTTCATTTGTGTGCCTTAAGTTTTATGCAAGTATCCACTTTTGTCCCATGAATTACAATGGTATCCAATCTTGTATTGATATGTATAAAAGCTTTTGTATTGGTAAGTATATCTAATTTTGTCCTTTTTCAATAATTTGATATTCTACAAACTTTGTATAGGCTAGATCTTCTTCTATAGAAGGCACGGTGAGGCTGAAAAACTTGTTTGGTAATGGAGATCTATGGGATGCCTCAGCAGCAGGTTATGGCTGGGGTCATTTGTGGGAAATTAGCACAGGAGTTTCTCTACCCAGATTCAGAAGTCTTGCTCATCCCTTGTCATCTAGAATTTCTTTACTTTCTCAAGATTGGTTGAAGTTCTCTTCGTATAAGGAACAAGCACTTGGCCTTTCTCTCGGCCTATTGACAACTCAAAACCATGATTTATCTTATAATCTGTCTTGGCGTACTTTAATGGATCCAACTCAAATGGCATCCCTTTCAGTCAGAAGACAGCTTGGACATAATTTACTCTCAAGTTTGAAGTACACTTTCAAGATTGACAATCGAGATTCACCGATGAGGCCAACTCATGGATATGCTTTTGCTTCAACTACTCAAGTTGGTGGTATTTTCCCTGATACTCGGACCTTACGCTCTATTCGTCAGGTATTTTGGCCATTTTTTTCCATTTCAATTTATACTATGGCAATCGGACCTGATAGTATTAGTTTCATGTGCACTGATTGTAGCATGCTGATTTTTTAGTGCCCCTTTTTTAATCTTTGACATCATTTTTTAACTACTTGATCCCTTTTATGCTACTTCAGTTTCTTATGTCATCCATGCAACAAAAGTATTCAAGTTGTTTGCTGCATTTTATTGAAGTCAGTAATATGATCTGCGTAATATACTGTTTTTATTTCTGTGCTCAACGTTTGTTCTTTAGCCACTTCTTTGCTCATCATTTGTTCTCTCATTGCTCAGTACATTTTCTGGAATTTTCATGCTGTAGAGTAGTGTATATTTCTAGAAGCTTGTCAAAGAACAGTGAAGTTGACTAAGAGTTTCAGTACCCGTTGCATTAGAAAATCCTTTCAGTGAATGTAATTGTTTTTCTTGGCAGGAGTTTGATCTTCGTTATGCTCTACCCTTGGGCTTCTGTCGCGCTGCATTGAATTTGGGAATATCAGCTGGTATTCTTTTTCCATGGGGGAGTGGGTCCTTCAATACACCATCTTATCTACCGGAGAGGTTCTTCATTGGTGGTAATTCTTCCCCACTTTGCTCCTTGAGAGGGCCAACTTCGGTATTGGGATTCAAGGCGAGGGGACTGGGTCCTGCAGAACCTAGAAGATCTCTCAGGGATAATTCTGTTGATGGAGATTCTGATAATTCTGGAATCGATCATGTTGGTGGAGATCTTGCACTTACCGCCTTTGCAGATTTATCTTTTGATATCCCGTTGAAGGTTCTTAGAGATGCTGATATTCATGGCCACGTGTTTGCTTCCACTGGAAACCTGACTAAACTAACCGGGAATGCATATAGAGATTTCTCTCTCCAGAATTTTCGTGATTCTTTCCGAAGCTCTATAGGAATTGGCGTTGTTGTACCAACCAAGTTGTTCCGCATGGAGGTGAGATGCTCCTCTTTTTATAGCTCATTTCTTTCTTTCATCGTAATCACTTCATTTCTAGTAAATGGGAAAGCATCATCACATTGAATATGGCTTGGATCGATACGATGCTAAGTAGGAAAATAAATTATCATATATTGGACACTTGAACAAGATGAAAATGCTTCTACATGCTTAAGAATTCATGTTGTTTGCTTGTGGTCATAAATCATCATTAAAAAAA
The DNA here is from genome assembly GCA_025802335.1 of Pinguicula primuliflora. Taxonomy (NCBI): domain Eukaryota; kingdom Viridiplantae; phylum Streptophyta; class Magnoliopsida; order Lamiales; family Lentibulariaceae; genus Pinguicula; species Pinguicula primuliflora. The sequence continues at coordinate 7,120 of JAOYMZ010000053.1, read as the reverse complement.
ATCAATCATTATTTCGGTGCGGTTGGAACTTGTTTTACATCTTGAGTAGCCAAAATTAAGCGATGATAATTTCTTTTGTATGGATTGAACTTTTGTATATGACACTGTGACGGGGGATAAGATCAGGACAACATAGTTAGAGAAAATTTCTATTAATATGATTCTCTGTGCCATATTGTACCCTTGAGTCTTGAGAAAGAGCCGTTTAACCGTCCTTTAACCTCTGGTAGTTACGATCTCGCTCCTTGTGATATGTTTCCTAAATATTTTTTTAGTCAATCACAAGTTTCCTATAGTGAAGTACAGATAAATTTTCAGGTGCTCAATCTTGTTGTGCTTAATAATGAGTTATTGTGTTCAATTCTATTCTGAGTCATTGATCTAATAATTTGATGGTTAAGATTTTGATGTGTCACTTAAAATGACTTAAATTATCCATTTAATATGAACCGTTAGATTGCCAGATGAATGACTCAGATTAGAATTGAGCATAATAACGCATTATTGAACACGGTAACATTGAGCACCTGAGAATTCCTCGTGAAGTACATATAATGATAAGAGCTGTATGGATGGATGGCGCGATAGAGCACCACCCTTATAGGGCACCACCCTTATAGGGCACCACCACACACCACTCCCTATTAATGGGTGAGCACACACATATATGGGTGGGTGTGTGTATATGGGACCCAGTTTCCATTAATAGGAGGTGGTGTGTGGTGGTGCCCTTTAAAGGTGGTGCTCTATAGCATCATCCTGTATGGATGCATTACAAAAATGGAAATAAAGACGGATTCTTGTAGACAGTTCTAAGGCCAATACAATTATTTCCTGATGATCTGTTTATATAATCAGTTTTTTTACCATCTCAGGTCAACTACTGTTACATTGTGAGAATGCTGGAGCACGACATGGGCAAGACTGGTTTGCAGTTTAGCTTCTCTTCTCCACTGTGAGTTGCAGCATCTCCATAGAATAAGATTTTGGTGGAACTAAAAATGCGGACTAGTGGGCATCAGATGCACATTCGCGTTTCTTTTCTCATTTACATGGAATAGTGTTGTGAAATCAACGAATGATAAAACTTCCGAGCCTTGCATTCAATTTTGTTCTCGATTTTTCGGCTGATCTTAATTTCTCCATACAATAATAAGTTATGCATATATCTCTCCTCTTATTCTTGTTTTTATAAGTCTAGATTCCATACACTGACTGAGAATCATTTTAAATTGAGGATGGACAGATATCCTGTCTGAATTATCTGGTTAGATCCGCATTAATAGCGTCCCTATTTCCAATGTGGATTTTAAAAATAACAAAGAAAGAAAAAACAGTGGTACTCTTTACTGTAACAGGTTGACTTTACAGCTTGGCTATTCTTCTTTCTCCAGCCTTCTGTATGACTGTTGTGTATGAGGGTTGCGTTATGGGTATGTATGTGTGTATGCATGTGTATTTCTTCGAGTTTTGTTCCAATCCGAATGCTGTGCCGTCGAATGGTGTCGAATTATAATCTGAACCGTTGGATCAAAATTCAACTGTTTAGATCAAATGATTCATTTAACATTCTCTTAAAAACATTTTTCATCTGAACCGTTGAATTTTGATCTGATGGTCCGGATTAAAATTCGGCATTATTCGGCACTATAACGGAGAGATTTTATTTTTATTACCTTCACATACAGACGCACAAACAGATAGAGATGTGTACATGTCGTTTTATGGAGATTTGTAGCAATTTTTTGTTAAACATATGACATAAGGGGGTTGAGAAGGCGTGCAGTGAGTAAATCACTGCAAACTATACAGTCCCTATGCGGTAATACGTGATTGGTGTGGTAGGTAGGTCTTGTGTTTAATACTTTTGGACGGGCCCGTTGACCATCCAATCACATAATGACACGTAGAGATTGTATAGTATACAGTATTATCCTCTTTCGACATAAGGCATACGGTGATTGGTTGAAGCCTCTAATCTTCAGCGTGAAGGCGGTCTACTTTCTTGGTGCCCATGAATAGGAATGCTACCTTTTTTTGGGGGTTGGCCAAATGGCATGATGCCTGTGAAGAAGTGTGCAAAAAGTCTCTTGGCTGAACATTGATCCACACGAGCGTCGAATGGCGAACATACAACAGAATGATCATATGGTTGAGTCCATTTATATGACCAATAAATGAGCAGATGGAAGCAGCACACGGGCAAGAAATTAATACTAATGGTTTTATGGGCAAACCTACCCAAAAAAAAATGGTTTTATGGGCAAGGTTTTTTTGACACGTAGGGAAGCGATGTAGATCGTAATAGTCTGCAAATTATGGTAAGAGAGTAAAAAAAATTAGCAAGATATATGTGACAAGTTCGTATCGTCGAGTATATTTGAACTATGCTACTCGGCAAGATGTATATGACCTTTGAGTTTAATTGGTATTTTCAAAACCACTAAGTAAATCTATGACTTTTTTTCGCAACTATATGCTATTGGATCGTTTTAATTGGAACGTTTTGATGTTGTCCATCGCCTCAAGGTTGGATGGATGAAATGGCGGTCGGCTACTGGAGTGTTTAAAAAATCTCACTCAAGTTAAAGGGAAAATTTTATAGAACGGTTATACGACTGGCGATACTATACGGGTTAGAGTATTGGGCTATGAATCTTGCACATGTGCGGAAATTCGAAGTGACAGAGATGCGGATACTAAGGTGGATGTGTGGTCGCACGAGATTAGACAAGATCCCAAATGAGGTATTTAGGGATACATTAGGTGTCGCACCTATAAGTGCTAGACTGAGAGAAGGAAGGTTGCGATGGTTTGGACATGTACGCAGAAGGGGTTTGGACGACCCAGTCAGAAGAATCGAAGGATTACAAGTTGAAAGCCGACGAGGACGGAGGAGACCTAAGAGGACATGAGATGAGCAGGTTCGGTTAGATCTAGTAGGATTAAACCTCTCCGAGGACATGATCTCTGATAGGACGAGTTGGAGACGTCTTATTACGATTAAAGATACATAAGACAATATAGAGTAGTTGTTTTTTTATTGATCTCTAGACTGATAGTTATTTGGTTATTTAGTTTGATCGTTATTTGCATAGACACTCATCTATTTCAATATGTACGTAGTGTATGGTTGTGGTAAGAAGGTATTTCAGTCATACTTATGTCTCCTTTTTTAGTATTCTACTATGTTTTCTTTATTATTATTATTATTAATTTTTTTATTATTTTATTATTATTATTATTTTCGAGCTGAGGTTCTACACGCAAACAATCTCTCCATCTCGTTGTGGGGTGGGGGTATGATTGCGTATATTCTACCATCTCCAGACCCTGCCTAATGGTGGGATTTATTAGATATGTTTTTGGTTTGGTTATGTTATTGGACCGTTTTATGGGGAAGTATTTATTATTTGATATTCATTTGTCATGTTCCCGGATCAAGATCAAAAGGTTTTGTGTAGGGAAAATGTGCAAAAATTATGGTGATTAATCAAAAACAAAACGAAAGTGAATTGCCAATCTGTTTTCTTTAGGGTCGAACATGAATTTTTTTGGTCAAACATGAATAGAAACTCATAATGAGCATAATTTGTCGCACCAGTCTTTACTTTAACCACATCTATTGGCAAAACTAAATATTTCATTCATACGAGCAACTTAGTTCGTATGACGTTTCTCCTTTAACCGATAGGTTTGGAATAGATTCATCATGTTGATATGTGAGATGCCAATATTGATGGTTCTTTGTTGCTTGCAAGAGCTTCTAGGTTTGAAGAGCTTTTATTACACAAAAAGTTAAAAAAAAAACTTTGTAGAGAAAAGAGATGTACTTAAAAAAAGAAGTTAAAATGAGTTTGTTTGCAAATATTGTTTTTCATAATATCTTTTTTAACTTACTAGGAAGAAAAGTCCAAAATCTTGCCATTGTAAACCTTATAAATTCCAATTATTTCACTTTTAGAAGACACAAAGCAGTAAGAAGGGGTATATGTGGCACTATAAAATTGAGCTCAGTGGTATTTTTAGATAAGTAAAATAAGATAAATATTCTCGCTCATTCCCAGTATGCGTAATTTTTTTAGACTCTTGACTAATCTATGGAGCTTGCACCCAGCCCAAATGCTACTATAGATTAAACTTGATCAAACACTTTTTTTGGGACTTAAACTCAAGAGTCTTAGTCAAAGTCCACCTAATTGGCTTGAGCTCAATGGTATAACAGGTATGCATTTAATTATCCATGCATTGTCATGTTGATGGTTGCCTGATTCTCAAATAGGCATATAAAAAGTAGCACTGTTAATCATTTATGTAGAAAAAGTAAGTGAATTGTTGGAAGGAAGGGGAGAATTCTTGTCTATATTCTCCTAAACAAACCATTTTTCATTCCCAATTCCAACAACTGTCATTGGAAGTGTTTGTTTTGATTCCTCCATCTTCTCTCTTCTCACCAGACTTCAATATGATCAATCTTGACATGAAGTGGAATCATTCCATTTGATTAAATGTAGAGTGATCATCATGCCAGGAGTCGCTTCGAACTCCGAAGACACGGATTCCAGAGATTTTCAAGCAAAAAGAGATCAGATTGAAGGAGCGGAAGTCGGAAGAGATCAAGGAGACATGGAGGAGATGAATGGTAATATCTCGAGTAATAGTACAGTGGAGGAGAACAGTGCGAAAAAGGGTAGTTGTGGATCTGTCAGACCGTATAACAGGTCGAAAACGCCGCGACTGCGGTGGACGCCGGAGCTCCATCTGTGCTTTGTTCATGCTGTGGAAAGATTAGGAGGAGATGAGAGTAAGACACTCCAAGAATGCTTTCATTTTTTCATTTTCCTAGGTGGTATTGATCTGAATTGACTTCATTGAAATCCCCAAATGTTTTATGTATGTTGTTTTGTTTCTTGTGCAGGGGCAACACCCAAGTTAGTTCTACAATTGATGAATGTTAAAGGCCTTAACATTGCTCATGTCAAGAGCCATCTGCAGGTAAAAACAACAACAACAAAAGAGAATCAAAGTTTGTATAACAAATGAAAATAGAACACATTTCTTACTCAATAGGTTCTTCCCAATTTCCTATCTCAGATGTACAGAAGCAAGAAAACTGATGAGCCAAATCAAGGTACAAGATACATACATATTAGGGTTTTCATTTCATAAACTAACTTTGAAAGGCAAAATATGTTTCTTGTGTTGAATAGTTTCATTGGATCAACATCGTCTGCTCGAAACCGGCGACCGGCATATATACAACGTGAGCCAACTTCCTGTGCTACAAAGTTCAAATCAAACGCCACTTTCCCCATTGTGGTATGCCTGTGAATGTGATCAACATTAATACAAAACAAAACCTTTACAACTCCAAAAATCTCCCAATACTTCTTCATGATAATGTATAGTCAGGTCAGTGGCGGATGGAGAGGGTGCAAGGTGCAGGTGCACCCCTAATATATATTTATACTTGGACCTGCATGCCCCGCACTCCCTCCCGTCGTGAATATTAGGAGGTCTAACTAGGGGGCAAAAAAATTATACCCCGGTTAGACTTCAGGATCCGCCACTGGTGAGGATTATGTTAAAGATGGCTCTTTTACACTTGTTCTTGCAGCTTCCACAGAGAGAGCCGTTTATGTACTCATCCAAATTCAACTTACAGGCCATATACAAATGAACCCTATGAGACAACATTGTTAACTAGAAGTAGGACTTCTGAATCTGATCATGATCATCAACAATCTTCTCAGAAGTTTCTAGGAAAGGATCTCAACAGTTTCATGAATACGAGACATAATGAGCAAGCTCAAAGGGAAACAAGCTCCTTGAAAAGAAAGCATCCTTCTCATGAAGTGAGTATTGATCTCAAACTTTCCATAAAGGCGACGACACGGGAAGAGGATCAAATAGTGAAGAAAACAAGGATGGATGAGGCTGAAGAGGAAGTTGATAGCAGCTTATGTCTCTCCTTGTTTTCTCCTTCAAAGGGAGGTCCGGATTTGAGGCAGAATCCACACAAGAAGCCAAGTTGCAGAAATTTAGATTTGAGTTTGTGAATGGGACAATTTTATGTGTGGGATTTTCGAGTAGTTATTTGTGAATGCCAATGCACAGAGATTATTATTCAAGGCAAGAAACGGGATGCTGGCCGGTTTGTTTGTTTGTTAGCTATTCTTAAATTGCATGGAGTAACTAATACACAGTTTTCTTTTTCAAATATTTGATTATTTTATGGATCAATCAAATTCCAAGATGATGAATCTTTGCATTGGAGAAAGGAACTTGTTTTGTGTAATTATAATTATTTAGGATCGAAATCACAATCCTTCTGAAATATTTTACCAATGAGACTCCAAAACCATTTTGATCTTCATCTATTTTTTTCTAGGTGGTCTATTTGCATCGCTGCTCGAGATATCGCTAGACGGCCTGGGTGGCCACCTATACGACCTTTTCCAGCCGATCACCCTGATTTGGGGTTGTTCGACATGTTTTGCTGGTCCGACGGCTGGGTGGCCACCCAAGCAACACCTAGGCACCCTAGGCGGCAACAAGCTTGTGCCTTACGGCGGGGCGCTGCCTAGACACCTTGGGCGCTAGGCACCTCTGGTCGCCCCGCTTCTGCAGCTTAACTTCTCGAACAATGATTTGCATAAATAATGGTAGAGTTATATCATTTTTTAGTAAGTTTTTTTATTTTTATATTTCTCGAAAAATTACATTTTACAGCGAAGAGTGGGTCATGCCCCGCGTTATCACGTCTATGTGCCTCACTCCCATTCGTCTAAGTTATGTTCTAATTCTTCGAGATGAGACAGATTCGATTGCAGTACTTCTACCCTGGCTTGCTGATACCGTTTCATCTGTATGGGTGTTCTAAGGTCAGCTATTATGTCTGAGTGCTCTTTGTCAAATAGCTCTAGTCTCTTCTTCTCGGCCGCCTGAAGTTGGCGTAGCTGCACTTGGGCCCTTTGGATTTTTAGTTTATCCGCCCTTGCAATGTGGGTTTCTTTTTCTTTATTTTTCCGCAACCTGTGGACTTGATATGTCTCGTTTGCGTCCAGGGACACAAAAGGGGAGTGCTTCACCGGGTGTCTTATATTTGTTCTGTCCGTTG
>JAOYMZ010000052.1:0-10354 GCA_025802335.1 Pinguicula primuliflora | reverse complement strand
CCGCGCGGACGTTATTTCCCGCGGCTGGAACCCGCGCGCCCTCCTTATTTACGAATTAAGGAGGGCGCGCGGAAGGAAGCCGCGTGGATTAGTGTCCGCGCGACTTCCATCCGCGCGGAGCCTTGCCGTGCGATTACAACCCGCGTGACAGGACATTTTAGCAACCAACTTGTAAAAATGGGACATTTCTCTCTTTTATCTTAGAGTATTGGTACCAATCCGTACAACTAAGATTATTTGTATGAGCAACTCTCTTCCTCTCTTTATGTGGCTTTCGACTTTCATAACCACACACACTATTTTCTTTAGTTTTTTATTTTTCTTTATTTTATTATATATTAATTTAAATTATAATTCTCTTCCCTATTCTTTTTATTAAAATTGAATTGATCTAAAGAATCGTTCACTGTTCACCGAAACAGACACTAACATAATTATCAGCGTGTCATGTGATTCGATTAGAGATGTAAGTTGATGTGATTTCGACATACTTTTTTAAAAATAATAATTAATATTACGGTGGCTTCGTCGTCAAAAAATTAAAATCCTACATGAAGAACCCATAACCTAAAAAACTAAATGCTAAATTTTATTTGACAATAATTAATATTACGGCGGCAAAGCCATCGAAAAACTAAAACCCTAAATTATGAACCCAAATTCTATAAACCCCAAATGCTTAACTTTATTTAAAGACAACAATTAATATTACGACGCCTTCGCCGCCGAAAAATTAAAACCTTAAATAATGAATCCAAACTCTATAAGCTCTAAAAACAAAATTGAAATTATTATTTTATTAAAAACAATATTTCGGCTTGGCACCGCTTAGGCGGTCTGGGTACTGAGCGGTAAGTGTCCGCCCGGCACCCGGCCAATAGTTTTTACAATATTGCACAGGACCGCCCAACGCCCAACGCTTTTTACAACCGTGTACACTAGTTTGAGGGAAAGGAGGCTAAAAATATTTTTCAACCAAGAAATAATGCATGCATATATCGGATGCAGGGGGTGTGCGGTGAGGTAACTCATTGTACATTTTGCTGGCACTACGGAATTGGTGCGGCAGGTGCGCCGGTGCTCAATACCTTTGTGCGGGCCTACTGACAGGTAAATTCTGCAGTACCACGATGGCACTGTACACTATGCAGTGACTAAGTTGCATAGTCCCCTCTTCCGCATATATCTACATATAAATACAGATGGTTAAACAACACCATCCGCCCTTGCAAATCCTGCCTTTCATGTATTTTCCTTGCTGTGCCTTTTCTCACGTGATTTTCCTTGTTGCGCGAGTTGTTACAGTTTCTTCTTGGACGGTTTCTACACCAACGTGTCCATTCCTCTGCCAAAGGATGCACCTTGGTTTCGCCGAGAGCATATATATATCCCTCTCTCCAACATTCTGCCCTCCATGCCGCTTTCTTCACATCCCGATTTCAACAAAAGGTTTGTCTCTATGGTGGAACCAAGGATTTTAGGAGCATCTGCTTGATGTATTATGCTACTACCTTTTGGCTTTTACAAGTGTGTATATTTATCTATCTGCCAACTATTTTTCTTTCGCCGGTTCGTCGCATATTCCTCTTTGGTCGAAGGCAAGAAGCGTTTATGCCCGCTGCCGCCGGTGCTCATTCTGAAGTAGACCCATTACGAAATACCCCACATCGAACCCACCTCCGACAGACATTTACTCAGTCGACAATTCACTCAACCCCTTGATACTTCGTGTTCGGATCATCTTCTTCATTGCATCAATTGATTGCAGCCCTGAAAAATTTAAAGCTAACACACAGTTGTTAACTCTGCAGGTTGTCAGAAAAACAGGGCCAACCATGTAGCAGACCTAGTCCTCTCCGTGAACAAGATATACCCACAATTCTCACTGTGGAACAGCAAAAAGAAAAACATGCTACAGCCTCTAGAATGAATGAGCAGGATGCTATGTTTGCAAAGGTTGGATACAAAGCTGCTAGTCCATCTCAGAAATGGAATCCAAAGAATCAAGGTCGTGGGAGTGTTGCACCAAAGGCCAAAAACACTGAGATTCACCGCTCTCACTGCAATATCCTAGGTCATTTGGTAAATGATTGTTTTAAGCTGCAAACTTGCAGCAACTGCAATATGCAAGGCCATGGGATTCAAAATTGCTTTAGGCTTCGAGAGCTGAGTCAGAAGCAAAAGAGGCCACAGGTTCATCAAGCCCATGCTGTGTATCAGACTCCCATGGATGAAATGCAGGAAATGCTAAATCGTGCGATGAAAGGGGCATTTTCAGCTGGCCAAAACAACTCTGCATCAGTCCATGAGGATCCTGAGTATACAAGTACTGACACCTATCTCCGTGCTTTGATAGTTTCCCCCTGCTCAAACACAGTGACTGGATTATTGATACCGGGGCATCATCCCATATGTGCAATGATATGAAATTGATGAGAAACTTACATTCTGTTGGGCCACGACTGATTGTGAGACAGGCAAATGAGGCTTTGGCCTCAGTTAAACATTTGGCAGAAGGACCATTTCGTACAAATTTTGTGTTTAAAGAAGTCCTTCATGTCCCTTCCTTTAGCTTCAGTCTCCTCTCTGTGTCTCGCCTAAGTCGTACTTCCAGTTTATTCATATCTTTCTTTCCTACATACTATTTGATGCAGGACCTGAAATCTAAGCATGTCGTTGCCATGAGTAGGGAGTTTCTAGGCCTATAAATTTTGGATGATTCTAGTGTTCCTGTTCTGCCGCAGATAGAGCCTTCCATTCAGCCACAGAGAAAGCTTTTTCCAGCAACTAGTCCTCCTTTTATGGATTCCACTTTTTGCAGTTCTACATGTAATGAAAATCATGTACTTCTGTTTGTTTCATCGAACTCTAAGCTATGGTGTGATCGTTTGGGCCATGTGTCACTAAATGTACTTAAGTATTTGCCTTTTGCTAGTGACAATTCAAACTCTTTATCACCCTGTGAAGCATGTCACAAGGGTAAACAGGTTTGACTACCGTTCCCTGATCATGTTTTTAACAACAAGTCAACTTTTGAATTGCTGCATGGTGACCTTTGGAGACCATATGCTATCAAATCCTTCAATGGAGCTAACTATTTCCTAACCGTACATGTTGATTTTTCTAGAGCAACCTGGTTATTACTTCTCAAATATAAGATCCAAGTTAATTCAACTCTAGAACGATTGTTCTGCATCATTCAAAACCATTTCCAAACTGTAGCTAAAATCATTCGATCTAATAATGGCTCGGAGTTCGTCAATCACTCATGTGAAACACTTTTTAGAAAAAGGAGAATCATTCATCAAAGAAGTTTGCCACACACACTGCAACAGAATGGTGGTGTGGAAAGAAAGCAGCGCCATATTCTTGAAATAACCCGAGCTATACTATTTTACTCCAATCTGCCTTAGATCTTCTTGGGGGAGGCCGTCCTCACGGCTGTTTTCCTCATCAACAAATTGCCCTCTAGAGTTCTAGATTGGCAAAGCCCGCATGAGGTGCTCTTTGGTGTCAAACCAGACATGAGTCTGCTGTGTGTTTTAGGCTATCTATGTTACTGCACGAATGTTATGCCACACAAAACCAAGCTTGAATCTACAGGTTTCAAAGGAGTGTTTGTTGGATATAGTTGCACCAACAAAGCATACAAAATATACAATCTTGAAACTAAGAAGATTGTTCTATCCCGAGATGTCCATTTTTATGAAGCCAAGTTTCCATTTTGTGATCTATCTGCTGATATATCCACTTCCTTACCCAGTTCCGTGCCTATGTTGCCACTTAACCAGCCAAGAGTGAACCATGAGACTTCATCGCCTTATCCTGCAATGTCCACTTTGACACGTACTCATGACTCCGAGGGTAACATTTCTCATGCGACTATACCTTCTGCTACACCATCTCCTGAGGCATCCAGTTATAGCTTCTCCTATACCTACTAATCATCCCATCTCTGATATCACTGCCTCAAGCAAGAGCTCTCGCATCATAAGTACATCTGCCTGGCACCAGGACTTTCATATGTCCAATCTAGTAACACCTGCATCCTGTTTTCTAGCTACCAGCTGCAGTACTGAACCCAGATTATATTCACAAGCCAAAAGGTCACCAGAATGGGTTGCTGCTATGAAATCTGAAATAGAGGCATTGGAACAAAATCAGACTTGGATAATGACCACATTACCACCGCTACCATTTCGTTCACCATACAACTCCAGGAAGAAGAAATCGAGACTGAGCTCGTCGGGAGTAAGGAGGACGGCCAATCGGATGCAAACATGGCAAGGATGGAGCAATCAGGTCAGGATAGAGGCAAGAAGAGAGCTCACTCAAGTGATGAGCTGCAGGAAGAGTTGCAGTATCTGAGGCAATCTCAACACTGGTTACAAACCACGAAGGATAAAATGCCGGCGCATTTGGTGGAATGCGAGGATAGAAGAGCTGATGCCGAAGATGGCTTGGCCAGATCCAGGTGCCATCATATCAGCCTAATCATCAAAAATTCTGCACTTAAGTCAGCCTTGCTAGCCGCGGCAGGGAGCTATGCGAGGCATGCTGACGCTCTTGGGAGGCTCGCTGAGGAGAACCAGCAGCTCAAGGAACAGATACAGTTCCTGCGACATGGTGTGTCTAGCCGAACTCGTTCCTCAAAGAGGAGGGCCATGGCTGAAAAGGTCTCCCCAGCCAGTCAAGCATGGCGCAAGATGATGGCAGCCATTGTACAAGTCTCCAGTGATGACGAGCCAGGGGTGATTAGAGCTGCAAGAGGCGTTAATGGTGAGGAAACATCTTGCCAAGGTGCTGCTAGGGGAGCTTGAGAGGACCCTACAGAACCTGAGGAAGATTCTGAATAAGGAGCAGCAAGCTAGGAGAGGCCAGTCGCACACACACAAAAAAAAACATTGAGCCGGGAATAATCTAAGCGAATATGTGACCTTGTGTTGGGGACAAGGATGATGTAATTGTCTTAGCTATCCGGACTAAATAAAGTTCTGACTTCTTATGTAAAAAAAAAATAATGACCACATTACCTCAAGGAAAACATACTGTGGGCAACAAGTGGGTATACAAGATAAAATATCATCTAGACGACAGTGTGTCTAGACACAAGGCACGACTTGTAGTCAAAGGCTACAGTCAAATTGAGGGGATACATTACAATGAAAACTTCTCCCCGATTGCTAAACATTCAACCGTTTGAGTGCTAATTATTGTGGCTGTGCAGCGACAGTGTCATATATTACAGTTGGACATAAATAATGCATTTCTACATGACAAATTAGACGAATAAATATATATGGACCCCCTCCTGGTTATGGTTCTGATGAATTAAATCAAGTCTGCCTACTGGAACGTTCTATATATGGTTTGAAGCAGTCCTCAAGACAGTGAAATAAGGAACTTACTGTAAGTTTGATGAATTTTGGCTTCACGTAGTCCTTACACGATCACTGCATGTTTATCCTAGATGCACCTGACTTCTTCCTGGCCTTACTTGTATATGTGGACGATGTTTTGCTGGTGGGGGACTCGCTGAGGGAAGCAGACAAGGTTAAGTCATTCTTAGATGAAAAATTCTCTATTAAAGATCTTGGCGATGCAATTTACTACCTGGGGGTGGAATTACTACACTCTTCACAGGCCCTTTATGTTACTCAGCGAAAGCACATATTGGACATGATTTCTGACTTGAGATTGGATGATGCAAGAGACACCACAACTCCATTTCCGCCAGGTTTGAAGGTCACTGTCCAGGATGGCTCACCTTTGATGACAGAGCCTTATTTATACCGTAGTCTGGTGGGACGTTTGCTCTATTTGGGTTTCACTTTCCCGGACATAAGCCACTCTGTTCAATAACTCAGTCAGTATATGCATGCCCCTAGTGAAGTGCACTCGACTCATGTGTTACATGTTGTAAAATATTTGAAAGGTTGCCCTTCCCTTTGATTATTTTTGCCAGCATCTAACACACTTCAGCTGATAGCATTCTCGGATTCAGATTGGGGGCATGCCTAAATTCTCGCAGATCTCTCACCGATTCATTATCAAATTGGGAGCAGCCGCTATTTCATGGCGCACCAAGAAACAAATGGTGGTGTCAAGATCGTCTGCGAAGGTTGAATATAGGAGCCTGGCCAACACTGTATGTGAATTGAAATGATTGTCCTACATTCTGCTTGAACTGAAGGTAGTCATCACAAATCTGATTCCAATCCATTGTGACAATCAAGCAGCGCTACACCTGATTGAAAACCTGGTCTTTCATGAACGAAGCAAGCATATTGAGATGGATTGTTATCTTATACGTGATCACTTTAAGTCTCGATTCATCCAACCATATTATCTGCCAACAACACATCAACTTGCTGATCTGTTTACCAAAGCACTGCCTCTGACACCTTTTCACAAGCTTTTGTCCAATATGGGCTTGGGTTTGTCTCTCATTGCTCCATCTTGCAGGAGGTGTGTAGAAAATGGAGAAGTTGTTTCTTCAGCTGATAAAAGGATGAAGCGTCTGGATACAGAGCAACACAGACCGGGTTAGCATGCAACAAAGTAGATGATGGAAATCCTTCGATTGATGACTCGTTTTTGGTTCGGACTAGAGGTTTCCAATTTTTTGGATGTTTGCTCTTTTATATATTTGTAGGGTACTTTCGTGTCTCTTTCTTTCAGAGGATGCACATGATACTGAGCAAGTGCTAAATATTTTCGATTAGCTTCCTACTTTGTATGTTTTGGATTAACTTACTACTAATTGTAGTTGATCCAGGTTAAAGCAATGGGGAAACACATATTTTCTTCTGAAATTCCTGAAGAGATGCCGAGTTTGCAAGGATTTGTATCTCGCCGAACGGCATAAGATCAGAGAGGGGGCTCATGTTTTTGTCTTATCTTTCTTTTTTAATGTTTTAGTCTTGCTGGATGACTTAACATCATATCCAGGCAATGTGATTTAAGCATTGCATATTGTTATGTTTTTGCATTATGCTTTTCTCTTCGCCTCTTTCTCTGTTCCATCTTTTGAATCTAATTTCTTTTGCATATTTGTTTGTTGAATCTGTCTATTGATATTGAAGTTTTTGATGGGTTGAAAACATTTGTAGCTATCTTTTGGGAAACTACTCCGAAGATAGCTAGACCCGAAGAGCCCCCTCCATCAATTGAAAAAGAATTCTCCATAAAAGTATCACCGAAAACTCCTCCCCTCATGGGCAGAAAGTCACCATTTCCTGGAAGGATGGAGCAAGTGGGATGCGAGAACTACAATTACCTTTAATAATAACTTGAAATTAATTTTGGTATTTTTTTGGACCCTGAATCTATGTTTATTATGTCTTGGTCTGTTACTTCTCTTTATAGGCTAGCCATAGAAAGATATTGGCAGGTGTGCAATGATTGGCATGGCACAAAGATGAGGGGAGGGAGACATGGCTCCTATTTGCCCAGGTTTGATATCTGTTTTTGTTCGTTACTGAATTGCCCAGAGGTCCTCTTATGAGTGAGTATACTTCTCAATTTTGCAACACTGTATCTTTCTGTTTTTTTAAATCACTACTTTCGTTTCATTGTAGAGATACTCATTTGTACAGCGAGTGCAGTCGAAAATTTGTATATGATATTCCAGGTTCGTTCATCCTCCGTCTCTTGATATTCCATTTCCTGCTTGCATATTCTGTCACCAAATATAGCAGACTTAATCTATGATTGATATGATTATTGCTGGAGCGAAGCTAATTTCTGAGTGATGATTCTACTGCATGTAGTTTGGGTTCGAAGGAGGCATGGGTCGTCTGTTTTTTGGATATTTGATATTGGCCAAGTACGATCGACATATGTGTTAGGAACCTTGGACCTTGCCCGAGTTACGGGACCTTGGTAGACGTCGACTATGGTTGAAGGCAGCGGTGAAGGGCATGGAGCCGTGATGAACTGAAGTGTGAAGTGTCTGAACTACTGAAGTTTGTAACTTTAAAATAGAGTACTCAATGGATTTACGAAATGAGGGCGTGCTCTCCTTTATTAACCAAAATGAAAGTGAATGATAGAGAACGTGCTTCTCTTTACAAAGATCCACACATTTATACTAAGTGAATTCCAACGGTAATAAAACAAAAGTAAAGAAAGATCCGTTGAACACAATCTTAGCTGTCCAGCCATGCTGGCGCCTGTGATAGACCAAATCTGGTGCCCTTCTTGGATTATTGGTATCATCTCCTACCCCATCAAAAACGTCCTTGGCAGGAAGAACGAAATTCGGGTATCGCTGTAGAATGTGTAACTCCTCTTCCCAAGATGCTTCTGCTGGTGAGAGACTGGCCCAATGTATCAAGACTTGTGAGTTGCCGTGGTGGTTGCGATACCCGAGAACAGCTTGTGGTGTTGGCTGAACCGTGCCCAGGAATGCTTGCGGGAGCTTGGGAGCTACTGGTGGTTCACCGATGTAGGCCTTAAATTTGGAGACGTGAAAAATAGGGTGTATCTGAGTCTCCGGAGGAAGCATCAAGCGGTATGCGACTGGGCCAATGCATTCCTCGATGCGGAAGGGACCATAGTAGATTGGAACTAACTTCTTGGTGTGCTTCTGGCCGAGAGACGTTTGTCGATAAGGCTGCAATTTGAGGAGTACTCAATCCCCGGGTTGAAATTCCAGATCACGATGGTCGGCATCGTAGCATTGCTTGGTGCAATTCTGGGCTAGCAACAGTCTTTCGCAAAGGTAAGCCAGAATTTCATGGCGTTCTTTCAATGCCTGGTCCACTGCTTCTAGTTTAGTGACTCCCAGAGTGTAATCTAACAGATGCGGGGGTGCCCTGCCGTAGACGGCCTCAAATGGTGTAGTCTAGAGTGCAAAGTGAAAACTTGTATTGTAGCTATACTCTGCCCAAGCGAGCCATTCCTTCCAGCGGTTGGGAGTGTCTCCGGTAAAGCATCGGAGGTATTCCAGCAAAATTCGGTTAATTACCTCTGTCTGGCCGTCACTCTGTGGATGATAGGCGGTTATAAAGTGTAGCGCCATGCTGCTCAACGGGAACAGTTCCTTCCAGAAAGAGCTTGTGAAGACCGTATCTCTATTGCACACAAAGCTGAGCAACCGAGATAGCAGTATGCGGGTGTTTAAGAGCTAAGAAGTGAACCATTTTTGTAAACCGATCAACAACAACCAAAATAATCGTTTTGCCGTGTGAGGAGGGAAGATGGTCGATAAAATCCATCGAAATATTTGCCCAAACGTGTTGTGGGACGAGTAGCGGTTGGAGGAGGCCGACTGGTTGGAGATGACTACTCATGTTTCGTTAGCAGGTTAAGCATACTGACTACTCTTCATCGAGGGACAGTTGAAGTCAGCACGAATCCGATGTAATGTCTTCAAAACTCCTTCATGGAAGAAGTTGTGGATAGTAAGGATGATCTTTTGCACCAAGGGGGATGTCAGGGGAATGTACAAGTGTCTCTTGTACCAAAGTAAGTCTTGGTCCCAACTATATGGCGAAGAGTCTGTCGTGGCCTAATGTTTAGTGCGTAATTTGGTTATCTCCGGTGTAACTTTAACTCAGAGCAAACGGACTCGAGTAATCCATGGTCTGGGAGAGAGCATGAATTAATCTCTAGTACATCGATCCTTTCCGTGAGAGAGCATCTACGATGACATTTTCTTTTACAGTCTTGAATTCTACCGAGAACTCGAAATTGAGCAATTTGCTTAGCCATTGTTGTTGTGTCGTCGTTGACACTTTCTGTTCCAATAGGTACTTCAAACTGAGGTGATCCGTACGAACCAAAAAACTAGAAACCCAGAGGTACGAGCGCCAATGCAAAACGGCTTTGGATAATCCGATCAACTCTTTTTCATAGGCCGATAAGCCTACGTGCTTGACTCTAAGTTTGCGACTATAAAAGGTAATGGGGTGGCTGTCTTGCATAAGGAATGTTCCAATTCTGATACAAGAGGAGTCGCACTCAATCACGAAGGTTTTGGTGAAGTCCGATAACTGTAGAACAGGGGCAGTCACCATAGCATTTATCAGATTATTGAAAGCGGTAGTTGCCTCCGGTGTCCATTTGAATGCTTATTTCCTGAGTAGGGCCGTGAGGGGTGAGGCGATGGATCCATAATGTTGACGAACCGTCGGTAATATCCTATCAATCCCAGAAAAGCCCTCAATGCCCGTAGATCCGAGGGTATCGGCCACTCTGTCATTGCCGAAATTTTGGACGGATCCGCCGCTACTCCCTTGTGTTGGGAAATTTAGAGATTAACGTGAAAGCAGAAAAATAAACGAACAAGGCAACAACACAAGATTTAACGTGGTTTGGCCAGAAAGCCTACGTCCACGGGAGAAGAGGA
>JAOYMZ010000051.1:0-10354 GCA_025802335.1 Pinguicula primuliflora | reverse complement strand
CCCCTCCCCTCCCCATTTGGCAAAAATATCGACGATTTCCCACATATATAGACTTGGGTTTATATTATTTAGCCCTTGGGTTTATAGGGTTTAGCCCTTGGGTTAATATTTAGCTCTTGGATTTATAACATTTAAATAGAGTTTTAGTTTTTTCGGTCGTAATATTTAGCCATTGAGTTTATAAGATTTATAACATTTAAATTTGTGGAAAATCGTCGATTTTTTGACCTGGAACGGGTGCTGGGTGTGCCGCCCATGAGGTGTGCGCCATATCCGGACTCGGCCACGGAACATGTCTTCCAACGGGAAGTACCAATGATGAAATGCAGCTAATGGCTGAATTAATATTTTTTTACCTTGGGCAAATACTCTGGCTACACGTACACCTGTCCTCTACATGTAGCTGTTCTTGTTGTAATTATTGTATTGGGCTGCCAATGGCTGTTGTACACTGAACATATTTTTGTAGTTGCAGTAAAGGAAATAAATATATGATTCGTCTTCAATCTGTGGCGAGAACTCTCCAACTACCCTGGCGAATTTGCTTTAACCCACCAACTGATGGCAAAGGCAGCATCTTGATCTAGAGAAGGGCAAAACCATAGATTGATGGGAATTGCTCTGGAAATATGAGAATTTTGGGATTTCTGCTTTATGTTCGTCTATAGAAATTGACGGCGAGGGAAGCTCTGAGCCAGTCGGTTCTCTTCACTCAGTTTTTTTCGCTTCTGCACATTACCGACACGTACATCATCTCCCCGACCCTAGTGCGCTTCTTCTTCTTCCAATTTCTTGATTCAGTCCCAATTGATCGAGGAGATGTACAAAGATGAATTCGGAGATTTGTCGACTGAATCGCATCATTTGATGGGAAGTAGTTGCATAAGAGAAAGAGCAGGGCATTTAGCGCGAAGGATTGTATAATTATGTTAAAAATAAAAGAGTAAAAAGTAATTTTTAGGTGAGATATTGTATGTAAGGATTGAGTAATCCTACCTCATTCAAGATTAGAGGCGGGTCGAAGGATTGAATCTTTCTGCCCGGAAAAAATTATGTTGGATACCGAATATGTAATTAAATGTTGATTACTCTTAGAATCATAAATTTATCCCAAGTTATCCTGCTACTAAACACACCGTATATGATTTCATAACGAAACCAGTGCCATAGGATGCAAGAATTAGTTGTGTTCTTCGATCTCAGAACAATTCTAAGATTCATCGAGATTTTTTATGTGGTTTCTCGTGATTTTCCTCGAAGAGATTTATTATTGAAGGATGGAATGATGATCGATTAGACATATATTCAATGACATATTGTAAATTTTAAAATTTGAGGGTTATTCTGGTCATTTCCATGCATCCAATTCTTTTGTAATACTTAATCAACCTATGCGTGTGTGATTCCTAGGGTATCAGAATCAAACAATGTGATAATGTTGGTTGATAACCTGGCATGCCCACCGGTCAACGCTCGTAATCAAATGGGAAGTAAACAACTAATGGTGTTTGATTACGTTCCATTATAATCTCAAATCAAATGATATATTACAAAGTAAATAGTCCATAAGTGGCAGTCGCAAGGTTTAAGGATCCAAATGCATGTTCAATGTGAGTCAGAACATGTCTGTCATTTTAGATTGGAGATCGCCTCAATGATGCAGGAACAATTTGCTCTCTTGAGCCTTTAGGGATGTCCAACAACGTTTGACAAAAACAACAGTAATGCCAAAATATTATCGTGGATATCATAGAGCGTTCGAACAACAACCTCAGAACAATATTTGTGAGAATGTGCTGAGCGGATTTTGGAGGTTAGGGGTCGCCCAACGTCTAGGCGGCCTAGGTGTCTGCCTATGCGCTCATATAAGCGGCAAAACTGGGTATTTAGAGAGAGCAGTGGGCGACAGTTCAGCGTCTAAGCGTCCTAGGCTACCGTTATCTCGAACAGAGTACATATATCTTCATTGCATTGAACAATTTAATATCCAAATAATAAGTAAGAATTTAGATAGAAAAAAGTGAATGCGGTAGTGACTCCCTTCTCTAACAGACTCTACATCAATCTTCATTACATTGGATTATTTTATTGAATTTAGATAATAAAAAAAATTGTGTGTGACGGTCTCCCTATCAATCCGTTGAAATTCCACCCAAATGCGGGATATATTGGACAACTAACCTCCGCAAATTTTTTATTACAAATTATAATCTCTTATTTTATTTTTGATTTATTTTTATTGTTCTTTTACTTAAAAGGCATTAAAAGAAAAAAAATAAAAGAAATAAAATACTAAATCGTTTTAATACCTTCTAATAAAGTTAACAGCCCGAAGACTTATTACTGTATCACCTTCGACGATAAAAAAACTTAGAGCTTAAAAGTTCAAATCATGAATGTTGCCGTCGCAGCCTTAGCCGATTCAATTACTGTCCTTGTCGTGATCGCCTCCGACCTTATTGTCGTCTCATTCATCGACTTCTGTGCCATCATTGCCTTTGCAACCGCCAATTGCCTCTGAAGCCACACACCTCATCGCCCTATGCAACAACATTGTCGAACCAGGCAATTTTGCATCTGATGCAGCCCTCAACGCTGCACTTGACAACCTTGTCGCGGCGATTGCTGCCTTTAACTTTGTAATCGCTGAACACCATAACCCGGCATGGCACGACAGATTCAGTCTGGATAACCTCGATGCCACTAATGCAACCCGAATTGCCACCATATTTTGTAGCTTATCACCCAACTTTGTTGCTTCTGCCTCTAAACTTCATCTGGTGACCGACACGATCATATTCTTTGACGTTGCCTCTGACTTTTCCCTTCAGGCCAAATTACTTAGGGCAAGCCATACTCGGTGAAATCAACCACCGTATGATAAGAGTTCACACGTATGATTTTGGTTCGGTCATAGTGAATTCAATAGGCATACACATATAATCGCGATCAACTCGACGAGAATTGATTATGTATGATTTTGATTCAGTCGTGGTGAATTCGACAGGCATACATGTACAGTCGCAGTGTCTTCGACTGACATATGGTCCACACATATGATTTTGGTTCAGTCGTGCTGAATTCGATAGGCATACACATATAGTCGATAGACATTCACGTATAGTAACGGTCAACTCGACGGGAATAAAAAGACGCGCCCTCATCTGGCCAAACGAATGGTTTGTTATGAATGAATGCACTATTTGGGTTCTGAACGAATGGATTGATATGAAATGAAAGTCATCACTGGCCCTGCCATTCGTGATTGTGGAGATGTCGTTCGTCGTGAATACTGTTATGGTCACTGTAACTAGGTCTCAGAAATGTTATTAATTATTTTGGTCCAGTCATAATTATCATAATGGTCACTGACTCTGCCATTCGCGATTGGTTCAGTCATAATTATCATAATGGTCACCGTAATTCTATTTATATGAATAAGAATTATCATAATTACACCGTTCCACTTGTTCAACATCACAAGAGATTAGAAAATATGAAAAGACGCAACACGTGCAAAATATGTAAAGACTACACGCGCAGTTTTTGAAAAGACACACATAGTCTTTGATTAATGCAGCATCTGACATATCTCTGCGGGAAATGAACCGGGATTTGAGGTCTATGGGGCGTAAATTATATCTGGGTTAACCATGTATAGTCGAGGTGGAATCAATATCTGTGCTACGTAAAGTCGGATACAACCGATGTTGCGCTTGTTAATGGATAGTTGGAGTACGAATGGTTTGATGAGTTAATCACGTCGGATTGTGGTTATTTCGACTTAAGTGTATTCGTTCCGACTAGGCTATTCTACTCATCGCGTAAGTAATAAATTTAATATTTTATAAATAAGATTTTACAAAATACAGACTGAAATTAACAAAATTATACGCTACTCTGCACCGTTGAGATACGAACGAATCCAACATAACTTCACAGGAATGGTAGAACAAGTATTAAGTTGTAGGAGTAACAAACACCATAATCTGACCCTTCATATTTTCAATTTTTTCCTTTGCAGTTGAAGGAATACGACGCACTCTCAATGGGCTATGTGGACACAAACCCATTGAGACCTGAAATATGTGGCCATATACTTGGACAAGGATAATCCATTGAGGGCCAAAAGGAAAGGACCACTTTATTCTTGAAGACACACCATCACCACTTTACATGTACAAGTTGGGGGTTAATTGGTAGAAGGCTGTTGGTTTGTCTTTTGAGATAAAGATAACTGCACAGAAGGATATGGTATACCTTATTCTGACGGGAACCATGTTGTGAATGATGAGTAGGTTTCTTGCTGTTGTTGCATCTATTTATAGGGACTGAAATTATCATAATTACATCGTAGACGTGGCATCCAGCTGTTCAACACCACAACAGAATATGAAAAGACGCACTCTGTTAGGATTTAGGGTACGACTCAGGTATCCAGGATAGCTACGTATAGTCGCGCTCTTTTCGTTACCGCGAATAGAACAATGTATAAGGGGAACGAATACCTAATCCGGCTTATTCACAAATGGTCGTGGTTGAGGCGACTGCTGTGTTTATCCAGACTACGCTGTTCAGAAAATTTAAGTGTGACAAAATATATGACAAAACTCTAATTACTCTGCTTGCCACACTAAGTGAGTATGAATGGACAAACAATCGCGTAGATACATTAGTTTTCAGAACTTTTTATCAGGTGTTCAGGCACTTGTGTGGTTGGAGATAGTATATTCAAGTAGATTGGAAATAAATAAACTTGATTACATTCTTCGTAAGAACAACTTGACTTGGATATGAATCTATCATAAATTGTGTGTCTCGTATTTTAGATAGGCATTACACCCAATTTAAAGTGTGTAAAAGTGATGAATTATATATCATAATTATGAATTTAGGAGTAATTAATGGCTTGTGATCGTTTAGTGTTTAAAGTTTAGGGCCTGACTGAGTTATCCGTATTTTAAGATAGATTGGAAACAAGAGATTCATTACATTCCTCGTAAGAGCAACGAAAATTATCTTTTTTACAGGATAGTTGGAGCACGAAAGTCTATTTCGAAATAACAACGATTAGTCAGTGTCGGGTAGACTATTGTGTATGTTTGGATTATTCTGTACGGGATATTTAAGTGGAAAAATTAGGTAACAAAACTCTTGTGGTTGTCAAGTGTTAAAAATTTAGGGCCCGGCATCGGTATCCAAACTTACCATGCTTATTCGCGATCTTATTGTCGGACGTGAATCGAACAACGAATGTTGTGCTAATTATAGGATAGTTGGAGTACGAATGCCTCTTTTGAGATAACCACAATTGATCGAGGTCTGGTCGATTGTTGTGTTTGTTCCGACTATGCTATACGGGATATTTAAATATGGTATAACAAAACTCTGGTGGTTGTCTAGCGTTAAAAGTTTAGTTCTTGACCGCGTATCCGAGTTACCACGTGTAGGCGGGTTTGAAGATGAATGAATTCCCTACCATGTTATGCAAACGAATACAACTGAATTCTTCTTCTCAAGTGCCAATTAAATGTTCAGCATATAAATGAAAAATTGGGCAAGGTACGATATGAACTGCATCACCTCACTCCTGTCATCCACTTGTAGTTTCGTTTTCTTTATCAAAACGTCCATTGTTGCATGTCTTCGCATAGTGTCCGAGGATACCGCACTTCTGACAGCGATTCTTGCACTTCATTATTGCTTCGCCCTCCGATGGAGAATGCAAAGAAATTAGCATTCTTCTATTCTTGCCAAGAACCTTTGAGATAGGAACGAGGGGTGCATTGATGGGAACGACATGAAGATGTACGCTTTAACATGCATCCTCGTCATGCTCCCTCGTGTAGTCCAGCGTCGGCAAGTTAAGACTGTATGAACTCTAATCAGATCCATTTGCTACTGCAAATGCATCTATATAAGGTGACTTTGTCTGAATATTCATCACGACTTCTGTCTCATT
Organism: Pinguicula primuliflora; assembly: GCA_025802335.1. Taxonomy (NCBI): domain Eukaryota; kingdom Viridiplantae; phylum Streptophyta; class Magnoliopsida; order Lamiales; family Lentibulariaceae; genus Pinguicula; species Pinguicula primuliflora. The sequence goes on along the minus strand of JAOYMZ010000051.1, from coordinate 4,392 downwards.
AACATTGAGCCAAGGTGCAACCAGTCTATTAGCTTTGGTTTCCCCCATTGCCACATCAAATGTCACGGACTCATGTCTCGGCATAATCATGAAGATAGCCTGCGTGCATTCTGCCACTCTCTTAGGACGCAAAACAACTTCCAAGATGTGTCTCGTTGAATCCTCGTTTTTACGTTGGTTTAAAAATCCCACAACATCACCGTCATCACGTAGGAAAATGGTAAACTCTGCATGGTCGAACTTCCTTTGGGATTGTACTACAAAACTAAATTTATTGTATCGCTACTAAGATCATATCTGATGTAAATGAGATCCAATAAAGATTGGAACAATAGGTTCTCCTCGATCTGAATAACTCTAAAACTACAGTCGACGTCTGTTCTTATAAGCTTCGGAAGATCCTTTACTCCGTCAAGAATTACAATCTTATAAAATAAAGTCAGCTTCATCTGCAAATAATAGAAAACAGAGCAACATATATATAATATGAATACGTAGAATCAAGTAGTCAGGTTACTCGACGGTAATCACGACTACAAAATATCGGGTAACCGAACGCGGGTCACAACCTGTATTCTTGACTACAAATCGATTGAATTAACACAGAGAATGAAAGTTCGGATCACGGAATTGAAATTCTCACACCAAAATGCATGACCCATATTGAGAACTAAATAATATTCTCCATAAATCAGTTAACATTCAGAATCAAACACACCTTCAAAAATGGAACATAGATTAGATCCGTCTTAATCACGCTGCGTCTGTTGGTGCTCTCTGCCTCTCTCGCTCTCTTTGAATGTATTTCCAGAAAAATTGAGCTTAGAATGGAGATGAATAAAAGAAAAATATTGATTTTTATTTTCCGACAATCGAAAAATCGTAACGGTGGTTGAGTTTGGCATAAATGAGCGTGATTACGTTAGTTGGCTTTTAGTATTAGTGTTTATTACTTTTACAATTGTTTTTTAGGTTAATTTTGGCTAATTTTCGTTTAAACGGTCATCGTGTGTTTTTAAAATTGCCACCGCTCAGCCTTAGGGAGTCCGGGACCTACGCCCGGGCTTGGGAAGACCTGGATTATTAATTACCGTCTTTCGCATCACCGGGTTTCATTAAAATATTAATAATGGTCATTAACAAATACCGGTCTTGAAAAGACCGGATTTTAACAACATCCCGGGCTTCCAAAGTCCGGGATGTGTCATTGTATATTGGTCCCTCCACTTTTTCTCTTCCCGTCTTTTTCGTCGCTTTTTTTACCAGAGTCCGTCGAATCCCAGTCTTCCGAAATTCGCCATCGAAGCACCATTTTTCAATTTTGTTGACAGAATCGAAAGGTAATCGATTAAGGTTTCATTTTTGATAATTAGTGTTCCAAATTTTGGTTTTGAATTATGAAATTAGTGTTTTAATTTAGGGTTAGTGATCATGAATTGGTTATAATTGTTATGAATTATTACAAATTGCTATGAATTATTACAAATTGTTATGAATTATTACGAATTATTAGTATTTATTAGGAATTGTTATGAATTGTTATTGAATTGTTATGAATTATTAGGAATTGTTATTTAATTGTTGTGAAATATTAGTAATTGTTATTGAATTGTTATGAATTATTAAGAACCGATATGAATTGTTAGGAATCATTAGTATTTTTTAGAAATTATTATGAATTATTAGAAATTGTTATAAATTATTAGGAATTGTTATGAATTATTAAGAATTGTTATGAATTATTAGTAATTGTTATTGAATTCTTAAAAATTGTTATTGAATTGTTATGAATTTTTAAGAATTGTTAGGTTTATTAGTATTTATTAGGAACTTATTATGAATTATCAGGAATTATTATGAATTGTTAGGAATTATTAGTATTTAATAAGAATTGTTAATCATCGAGCTCGGGAGATGCGAGCAAATTGTAAGACTGTGCATCAATGGCGCGAGGCTGCGGATCAGTGAATATCAATTATGGCGCAATGGCTAGAAGGTTCAATTGTGTCTGATCGTGAGCAACAGTACGAGTGGACTCCACCGGACACTCTGGGAATACGAGGCCCGAATTTTGATTTAAACATTGATAGCTCACACGCCGGGACCTCAAATGATCCAGATTCATGGCAACGTATGTTGGAAGAATATATTTAGCAATAACCTAAGTAATGACAATTATTGTTTTACTTGATATATTATGTATTAAGAATTTATATGAATGAAATTAGTTTACTAAATAATTTATCACAGTAAACAATAAAATTGGAATATAATTAGATTATTAAACAATTTTTAAATATAAGTTACAACAAGTACACATTTTTTTTTTGAAAAAAATATTACAATGTATGTTAAGGGTTAAATCACAATATTAAATTATTTTTCATTCTTTGTCATAACTTTGTCAAGTTTAATTCTCATAAATTGCAATGTAGAGATCAATTCATCTACTTTCTCATATAATTAATGATACATATTTTCGTTGAATTTTACATGAGGGTTCACGGAATATATGTATCATCAACTATACAAAAAAGTGAATGAATTGATCTTCACATTACAATCTAAAAGGGCTAAACTTTTCAAAGTTATAACAAGAAAGGAAAATGCTATTTGTACACACTTTTTGATACTATTGGTTGACATTGTGATGTGGCAACAATCACAACCACAATTAAAAGAAAATAAATAATATGACATGTGGTTGTGATGTTGCCACATCACAATGTCAACTAATAATGTCAAAAAAGTGTGTACAAGTAGCATTGCTAAACAAGAAATGGACAAAAATTTAATAACCACGTATGGTTGACCGGATGCTCGTATGGTTGACCTAAACATCCGACAGAGCGAGGCTCGATAGGGAAGCATGGTGGTGGAGTGAGGATGTGCTGACAAAAGTTAAAGCCAAACAAGATAGTTTTAGACAACTTATAATAGCAAATGGAGATGAGGAGAGGATGGAACGAAAAGAGGCGTACCGTCAGGCAAAGGTTCAAGCAAAAAGGGCAGTGGCAGAAGCCAAAAGTAAGGCATACGAGGGTATGTATATGAGGTTGGATACTAAGGAGGGGGCACAAGATATATACAGGCTCGCAAAGACACGAGCTCGGAAGAGTAGGGATATTGATATTATTAAATTTATCAAGAATGAGGAAGGGGAAACCGTCTTCTCGGAGAGGGATATAAGGGAGAGATGGGAACAGTACTATAGTAAATTGTTTAACGAGACACGTGGATATAGTAACGGCGTAGGGGATGGGGTGGTGCATCAACCCATAAATCAGGGTGTGGTCATACAGATATCGATCGAGGAGGTGAAGGGAGCCCTTAGTAAGATAGAATGTGCAAAAGCCGTAGGGACGGACAACATACCGATTGAAGTGTGGAAATGCTTAGGAGACGTAGGAATTAATTGGCTAATGACTCTTTTTAGCATTATCCTAGCGACAGGAAAGATGCCAGGGGAGTGGCGAAGTAGTGTAGTAGTTCCACTCTATAAGAACAAAGGGGATGTGCAACAATGTGGCAAGTACCGAGGTATTTAACTCTTAAGTCACACTATGAAATTATGGGAGAGAGTTATTGAACTTAGGCTACGGGAAGAAGTGCAAGTAACGGAGAATCAATTAGGTTTTATGCCGGGGAGGTCGACGATGGAGACAATCTATCTCCTCAGGCAACTAATGGAGAAATACCGTGAACATAAACGGAATCTCCATATGATCTTTATAGACCGAGAGAAGGCATATGATACTATATCACGAGCGGTTATTTGGGAATATTTAGAAACCAAGATGGTTTCATAGATGATGGTGAGGGCTATACAAGACCTATATGAGGGTGCGAGGACTAATTTGCGGACCCCAGTGGGAGAAACCAAGTATTTTTCGATGGATATAGGGTTGCATCAAGGGTCAGGACTAAGTCCTTTTCTTTTTGCTGTAATTATGGATGTACTCTCCCAGGATATAAAGGAGGAAGTACCATGATGTATGCTATTTGAGGACAATATTGTCTTAGTTACTGAGATGAAGGAGGAGATCAATGCTAAGTTAGAGCATTGGAGAGGGACATTGGAGGTTAAGGGTCTCCGACTGAGTCGTTCGAATACGGAGTATATTGCATGTAACTTTGCCAATGTAACAGAGGAGAGGAGAGTGGACGTTATGATTGCGGACCAGACCCTCCAACAGAAAGATAGTTTTAAATATCTAGGATCTATCATACAAAAGGATGGATGTGTGGAAGGCGATGTTATCCATCGCCTCAAGGTCGGATGGATGAAATGGCGATAGGCTACTGGAGTGTTGTATGATAAAAAAGTCTCACTCAAGCTGAAGGGTAAATTTTATAGAACGGTTATAAGACCGGCAATGCTCTACGGGTCAG
>JAOYMZ010000050.1:0-10354 GCA_025802335.1 Pinguicula primuliflora | reverse complement strand
GAGTCGACACTTTGCTTGCTAATGGGTTATAAAATAGTGCATTTTTTGTGAGTTTGTTTTTGGGTTTTGGATAAGTGTATTGTAGTTGATTCTCAACAGATGCTTCCGCTTCCTGCAATGTCTCCCCCTTTAACATATATAACTTTGCATCTTCCTTTTCTCCGTTCATAAGCATAAGCGCGCCACGGATTAGTTTCATAATCCCCTTTCAACTTCAATCTTGCACCGAGGTCATCGAGTTATCCCAAAGACAATAAATTCTTCTTCAAACCAGCTACATACCACACTTCTTGAATAGTGCATACCGAGCCATCATGCAATTTCAGGTTGATGGTTCCGATACCAACGATCTGCAAAGCATGATTGGTACAGCTGAACACATATCCTCCTGAGACCGGTTCATAATGGTGAAATCATTTTCTTCTAGAGATCATATAAAAAGTAACTCTCGAATCGTAGAGCCATACATCAGCAAATCTATGCCCGCTTACATTTGTCGCCGCCGCCTCACAGCATAGGGCCTCACAACATAGAGCCATTCCTTCACCCAACTATCTGCAACATTTCCTTGAGGAGTGGAATTCTTTGAATTCCAACAATCTTTCTTGAAGTGACCAATTTTACTACAACCGTAGCACTTTAAACCCTTCTTACTTTTAGATTTGCCTCTACCCTGGTTCTGTCTCTCACTTGAGCCACGCTCCGTTGATCTGCCTCTTATCACCGCCAAGGTTTCCACTTGCTGTGAAGTCGCTTGATTGTCTTCCTTATTTTTGTGCCGATTTTCTTTTTCAAGAACAACGGCGACAATATCGTCAAAGACTAGATGATCCGTGAGGATGTTGTTGGTCAGGTTGATGATAAGTTGATCATACGAGTTGGGTAGACTCTGCAGTAAGATTTCAGCACGTTCTTGCGACTCAATCTTGTAACCCAACGATGTGAGTTGCGAGAATAGAGTATTTAAAATATTCACGTGCTCCGTCACAGAAGAAGATTCAGTCATACGAAAAGTGTATAACTTCCTCTTTAGGAAAATCCTATTGTGAAGAGATTTTGCCTTGTACAATTTGTTGAGATGATCCCAAATCTCCTTTGCCATTTTCTTCTCCTCGATGCTAGATAATACACCATCTGGTAAAGCCAGATATATATTAGCCATAACATTTCCATCCATCTTGGTCCATTTGTCATCTTTGACATCCGCTGGTCGGTCACCAATAACCTCCAGACAATTATCCTTTCGCAGAATAACATTTATCTTCAATTCTCACAGCGAGAAATTACTCCCGTTAAATTTTTCCAACTCAAACTTTGCCGCCATAGCTTCTATCACGAACCTGGAAGCTGCAATACCAATTGTTCTAAAAATAGGATGGATAGAACCAAATCGCAGCTAATAATTTGAGGAAATAATACTTTTTTTAAAGAAAGTGAATTTTATTTCATCGGTAAAAAAAGATACATTTTTCGATACATGCCTGCCGTACATATGACATGTTTCTTTTCAAGTCCATGGCAGAGAGGATCTAGTGGAAATACGATCTATCACCCTATACAACGCCTCTATAGTTCAGCTATTTCATTTGACACGAGTAGTAGACAATAACTTTGTTTATTGAAAATACAAACATTTAACTCCGTGTTTTGCAGAGAGAAGTCCTGACTTCATGAAGTCCCTGCGCGATCCCAGTTTTGGTGACTTCTCAGCACTTAAACATGAGCCACGAACCTCTGATGCATCAGCAAGACTTTGTCCGGTCGCAAGTAGACGCATTCGAGCAGATAGCAGTAGGAAATTAAATTGCACATCAAGCATAAAGTTATCAATATTTTTAGGAGATGGGAATAGATGCACCTTGGCCGGAGATGAGAGAATCTAAAGACTCTCACATCTCCGTGAAAGATAAAGCAGCAGTCAACATCAGCATGGAGTCTAGCCCATCTTTTGGCCACAGATTTAGTTCTTCCAATTCCTAGAACTCATCCTCATTTGGAACAACATCCCAGCATAGCACAAAACAGTAGCATGGTCAAGAAGCAAATATGAACTCTGGGAATGAAAGGTTTTTGAACAATAGTATGTGAGCTTTTGTCAGAGTACCTATGCCGGAGATGAATGCTAAGAACTAGCATCATCTTCGAGTAATCGTAGACTGCAATGTAGCTCCTCTTGAGAGCCTGGCTCGTAGCCAAAACAACCAGAATAAGAACTCTTTTTAGCGTGCATCATTTTGCATCATCTCCAGTTTTGTGAGAAACCTGCAAGTGTATTATAAAAATCCATGCACAGTTATTTTTGCCAGTAGGAAATGCTAGGATCTCCTTGCTTGTTCCAGCTGATATTCTCTCCTGACTATCGAGGGGAGCAGATACTTAGCATAAAAATTGTGATCACCATTTCCATATCCCCACTTTGCTAATGCTCTAATCATTTTGAGAGGTTTTAGGCTGCCAATAGCAAAGAGGCACACACATTCTGAGTTTGTCTGCAATAAGTCCTGGATTTTGGCATACGTGTAGTATGATCGCCAGGGGCAACCTTGGCCATCTCCATGTCTCAGAAAATGTATCTCCTGATTAATATCCACCTGCACCTGCTTCAATCCACGGTTTATACACATACTTATACCAGCAAGTATTGCCTTAAGTCGAGCATCCTCTGAATTAGTGGTTTTATAAGCGAATCCAGTAAGGAATTCATCATTATTGCCCCTGATAACACCTCCAACACTCACCATATTGTTACCAGAGCTCTGAAACAAGAAGTTTGCAGTCTAGCCAATCCCATTGGAAGAAGGTTTACTGTGTTTTGTACCCTCCTAGGGAGTTGCTGTATCTGAGATATGGGGAGATGCAGGGCAGCCAAAAGCTCTTGATCCCATTGTTTCAGACCTCCTTTCAACATCAATTTGCTCAATATATCTCGCAGCTGAATAATTGTCACTTAAATTATGTGATCCTTAGTCATAACTTGATCTTCATACACTGCATTGCATCGATTAACCCATATTGACCAGCAAATAATTATTGGGAGCAGCAAAGTCAAGTGTTTGTAAAGTTTAGATCCTTTTTTCCATCCCATGTGACTATTCTCACAGAGAGACGAGTAGCTGATGTTGAAATGCCACATATTTGCTCAAAGAACTTCCAGACTTCATAAGCAATATCCCCAGATGAAAAACGATGGTTCACTATTTCTTGATGCGAAGTATGATAGCAGCAATGACATTTGGATGCCTGGTGAACCCCAAACCTTTGAACTCGGTCATCTACTAGAACTACTCCCAAAAGAATTTTCCACGCTAGAATACTCATCTTCAGAGGTATAAGCGGATGCCAAATGCGCTGGAAGTAATTTTGCTTTGGAGCCCTACCTCTTATTAGCTCCCATACTGATTTGAAACTGAAACGTCCATCCTTGGACAGTTCTCAAACGCATTTATCTTCCCTCAGAAAGCAAACTACTCCATTAATATCATCTTGCACCTCTTTTGAAAGATTGAGGTCCTTAATGTCCCATTGATGATTGGCTCTGAAGCCTCGCAGATTACTTACTTTTGGAACAAGCTTAACAATATTTCCAATAGGGCCCTTGGCAATCCATTTGTCCCACCAAAAGTCTATTTTAGACCCATCCCCAGCCATCCAGAAAGTGTGGGTGAGCATAGCATTTCTGATGTCCAGAAGACGTTTCCAGGTGTGTGGATGATATTTTTTGGAAGGAGTTACACAGGGACTGGAAGTAGGGAAGTATTTCTGTTTCATAAATGCGGCCAGAAGTGACTGCTGCAGTCTTATCTGCCACCAAATTTTCATTGCAGCTGCTACACACAGATCTTGCAATCTACGTATGCCTAGACCTCCCTAAGATGTTGGTAAGAAGATTCTTTCCGAGGAAACCCAATGTCTTTTCTGCTTATCCTCAATACTCCCCCAGAAGAAGCGAGCAAAACTTTATTCTATACGTTGGATGACCCACTTGCTAGGTTGCATGGACATTACTTGATATATAGGGAGGCTAGAGAGGACATGGCGAATAAGTATTAACCTGCCCCCCAGGGATAATGATTTCAGAGTCCAGCCATCCAATTTTTTCTTCACCTTGAGCTGAATACAATCAAATAAACTGGATTTTTCCTCCCTGTATACAGTGGAACCCCCAGATACACATGTGGTAACGAAGAGTGGGAGAGACCAGTCTAATGTGCTATATTTCTGATTTGCTCTATGCTCACTGATTTATCCACAAAGAAGGTGCTTTTTTGTCTGTTAACCTTCTGTCCAGATTCCAACTCATATTGTCCAACCATATCAAAAACTGATTTCAGCCTTGATTCTGTCCTTTTTTTGAAAATCATCAGATCATCCGCAAAGGCTAGATGAGATATAGGAGAACACCCACGGGGAAGTTTATACGCACAGTTTGCATTATTTTGAACCAGATTATTCAAGCCTCGACTGAAAGCCTCAGATGACAAAATAAACAGTGCAGGGGACAGTGGATCACCTTGTCGCACTCCTCTTGTAGATTTAAAGTATCCAAAACTTTGCCTCTTATATAAAATTGAGAACCAATTATTTGACAGCACCCTCCACACCATATCTATAAATGTTTCTGCAAACCCAAACGCGCGGAGAGACTGTATTAGGAAAAGTGAGGACACTCGGTCAAATGTCTTCTCCATATCTAATTTCATAACCACATTTATACCACCTTACTTTTTGTCCAATGATTGAAGAATCTCTTGAGCCAAGATGGTGTTGTCAGTGATTAATCACCTTTTGACAAATCCACTTTGTTTTGGGGAGATTATTGAAGGTAAAACTGCAGAAATCCTAGTCGGAATGATCTTGGTGAATACCTTACCAAAAAAATTGCAGAGGCTGATGGGACGCGGCTTTGAAATATTTCTCGGGTTTGAGACTTTTGGCACCAAACATATCAGTGTGGATGTGACCATTTTTGGGAGCTCCTGCCCAGCAAAGAAAGAGCTAACTGCTTCTGTCATATCCTCAGCAATAATGTCCCGGCAGTGTTGAAAGAAAGCACCAGAAAAATCATCCGGATATGGAGCACTGTCCTTGTTAAGCTGAAATACCGCAGCCTTAATTTCTGAGGAGTCTGGCCAAGCAGTTAAATTGTTGTTCATATCTTCTGTAACAATTCTTGGAATTAAGTTCACCAGAGTAGTAGTAGTTGTGAACATATCAGAAGAGAGCTGATGGGTGAAGTGCTTCACAATCAAGTCTGGTATCTCTGATTCTGAGAACTTGTTTCCATCCCCATTTAGAAGGGTCAAACTGGCATTTTTTATTCTTCTAAGCTTCACTGTCTTGTGGAAGAAAGAAGTATTTCTATCACCTACACTTAGCCATTTAATGCGAGCCTTTTCCTTCCAAAATGTCTCTTCTGCCAGAAGTGTTTTATGTGGATTGCTTTAGCCTCGGAGAGGTTCATCCTATCCTGATCCCCCCCACTCTAATCATATTTCAATTCAAGTTGCTTCATATCCTCCTCTGATTTTCTGAGATTCGTAAATATATCAACATACACTGTTTTATTCCATACCTTGAGCTCACTCCTCAAATGTTTCAGCTTCAATGCAAATTTCATGATAGGATTGGAGCATTGGATGGGAGAATCCCAAACTTCTGCCACTTTTTCCTGGAAATCCTTGTGATGTAACCAGAAGATATGGAATTGAAACCTAGAGGGTTATTTTTTCCCTGCAGGAAGCATTTCCAATAACAACGGGGCATGATCGGATATCCCACGGTGTAGATGCTAAACTTGAACAGATTCGGCATTTAATACCCAATTTTCAGATAGTAAGACTCTGTCCAACCTCTTCAATACACAATGTTCCCCCTCTCGGTTATTGCTCCAGGTGAAAGGGGCTCCCAGATATCCATCATCTGAAAGGTTACAGTCTTGCAGAGCTTCAAGAAAATCTGAAGAGGAGTCTAATTTAATTGGTCTACCCCCTTCTTTTTCCTCCGGAGAGGTTACTACGTTAAAATCTCCTCCTATAAGAAAAGGCTCTGAGATTTGATGGCATGCAGTTTGCATGTCCATCCAGAGATCCATTCTTTCTACCCGAGTGCACTTAGCATACACCCCACCAATGTAGAATACAGCTGAGGAGTTTGCAGAATGCACTTTCAGAACAAGTAGCTGAGTTGCATCCAGAAATGCTGAGCATTGAAAAGATGAGGACCACATTATCCAGATTGTGTTAGCTATGTTTGCAACTCCTTCATGAAACTTTAGCCTCTGAGCCAAATAAGGAAGTTTGGTATTCGGAATCTTGGGTTCTAACAGTACAACAAATTCTAGCTGATAAGTCTTAACAACATTCATTAGCCGCCGCTGAGAGGGCTTATTTCCCACTCCTCTGATATTCCAAAAGAGCCCTTTCGTCATCTTGATAATGAGTTAGCTTTGGAACGCAGATGGTATCGCACAGCTTTAGATGGAGAGATTTTTTTCCTAACCTTACTCCTCTTTGGTTTTCTGTTTAGGCTCTGGAAAATTTCCTCCCCCATTAAAACACTCGGTATGGAGTTTATTTGAGCAGTGGCATCCTCATCTGAAGGCAAATCAGTATCCTTAAAGGTTTCCTCCCCACTCCAGAACCGCCCATGATTCAGTTTGTAGGCCACTTCAGTGACAGCAGCAAAATAAGATTCTGGATCACTTCCAATACATTTTCTGTTTTGCCTCCCCCCAAACTGTGAGTTTTCCGGTGCAGTCATGTTCTTTGTAGGGACAAATTGACATGTCCTAGCCAGCCTCCGGCTATTTGTATTAACAGGGTGAATGTATCCCTTTGCATCACTTTCATATACAGTGTCCTCATTCGTAGGCAATGATTCCAGAACCGAGTACCGCGATGGAGAAATTAAACAGCCCAGATAAAAAGTTTTATTATGAACATACGATGCGCGTTCAACATCTATAGCCACAACTACAGAATCAGACATATCCCTAATCGTAGCATCATGTTTTGAACCATCGGAAACTATCATGCCCATATTAGCATCACACAAAGTCATAAGTTCAGAAGCATCAGCACTTGCAATACAGGAAATGGGGCAACTATCAATAGCAGCATTATCCCTAATGTTAGCATCATTTTTCGAATCCTCATAAACTACCACGTCCAGGTTAGCAGCACACAAATTCGTAGGCTCAGAACACTGTCCAGCCCTATTAGATTCATACACAACCAAAGCACCAATAGCCTCAGGCTCACCAGAGCGAACAGAATCAGACATATTTGGAAGAATAGATCCTGTATCTAAACAATTAGAGGACATACCCGAATGCACCATGCCTGATGCTTTGCTCTCAGGCTCTGCTAATAAATTCTGAGTGGTTTGACTTGTTCCAGCAGCACCCCCGGTAAGCACTGGTTGATATTGGAGTTTCAGTTTTCCCTTGCCCTTGCCTCCATTTGGCAATTCAGCCGCAGGACGAGTTGCCCTTGTTGAATTCGCATCATTCTTCCTATTTGTCCGAACATTCGACGAGGGGTTTAGAACGTTGCAGCATGCAATAGAATGACCTTTCCTCATACAGTGACCGCAGTAGCCTGGGATGTAATCATAGATGATAGGTTGCCAAAAGGCAGTAGAGCCCATTTCAACCCAGACGAGCGTTGGCGGAGCCTTTAGAAGATCAATTTCCACACACAGACGAGCTTCACTCGGATGAGTAAGCTTGAGAGTTGCTTGATCCAGCATCATCGGAGTACCAATTGATCTAGCTATGTCAAAGATAGATTCTCGGTCATATTGCAGCAATGGGAGTTTGGGTAGTGAGATCCAGACCGTCGCAATTGACGGTTCCTCATCGCTGTTGAAGTAAGGAGTCCAGCTAAATACCTGCATTGGGAAGCCTCCCACAGTCAAAATTTCCTGCAACAAGACTCGATTTCGATCCTCCATACAGTTGAATCGTAATAAGATATGCTTATAATCCATTACCCCAATAGAGAATTAAGATTTGAGTCCCAGTTCAGAAATTAGTCGACGTAATTCCTGAATGGAGGGTCTGCCTCGTGAAAATTTGCCGATTAACGATGTTGCAAACGGAGCACTAAATCGCTCAATCTCTGCTTCTATGAAAGTGATCGCCGGCTTGCCGTCTTTACGCTAGATATCCTTCTTGAGACCGCTGTTGCATGACATTTTGGGTGTTTCTAGACCGTCGCCGGAGAATGTGCCGACAAGGACCCTGCCCCGGCCGCCTGGGCCATGAGGCTAGTTAGGACCAATCAGAGCCAGAGTATTTTTGGAGCCCTGGCCGGCTGTGATAGAAGAATTCCACTATGAAAGAATATAGGAGTTACAATATCTTTAAACCACTTGGAGATACCACTTGTAATCTCTCTAGAGAATAAATGATAAACACTCAAACTCAATATTTTTCTCTCTATTATTTCTCACTGTAATGAGATTCGAAGATTTTGGAATGATGTAACAAATGAAGGAGGATATCCTTTTAGAGGAGAGAAAATGCGTGAAAATAGGTTGTGTTTAGCAAATCTAACTGATAATGTGACTGATGACTGATAAGGTGACAGAACACTGATAAGGTGACTGATGAGGCGACTGATAAGGTGACTGATTTGATTAGAGTTGTTTCGCAAATTTACCTGATAAGGTGACTGATTTTCGTAAAATAACATAAAATTACATTATTTTATATTGTTATTATATTTTTTAAGAATATTCTATATCAAAATTATTATTAAATAAATAAATTTTTTAGCTTTAATAATTCTAATTTATTGTTTAAATAAATAGTTACTATTTTAAATATTAGCAATAAAGTTTGGAACAATTAAAATAATATACTCATAGTAGAGACGTAGGTGTATAAAGTCAAGCATAAAATTAGAATGAAAGACTTATAAGCCACTTTATTTTGGCAGAAGGTAGAGACGTAGCTGAAAAAATGTCTTTTCAAATCAGTCACCTTATAAGGCAGAAGGTAGACGTTCACGTAACAAACTTATTTTGTCAAATTAACTAATAAGGCAGAATTGACTGATAAAGTGACTTATAAGATGACGCTAAACAAAGTAATAATAGTGTGAACTACTATTTATTTCTCGTCCGCATTTTTTTCATTGTCGTCCAATCTTCTTCATTTCACATTTATTGCTCTCCCCTTTTTGAGAACAACTATGTACCACGACCTTTTAGCATCCCACGACTACACGCCTACTCACAAAACATTTGGTGGGTCCCACCAACTCACATGTGGGACCCACTTGCATGTGAAAGGGAGTCGTGAGGTTGTGAGATGAAAAGGTTGTGGTACGTATCATTTGGGCCCCTTTTTTTCTTTCTTGCGGTCAACTTTTGTTGCTGACATTTTTTCACATCCAGGATCTTATAAACAGAATAAAATATCTTATATCTAGGGTTGTATTTGTGATACTCAGAATCTTCGATGCTAATGTCAAACCGGTTGGAAACGCTGCCATCTCCGTCGATAACAAGGGTGAGAATTGCTATGCTGTTCTGTTGGGTAATCGGAATTGCCATTCTGTTGGGCAATCAGAATGGCTATGCCATTTGTTGGGTAATTAAAATTGCCATTTGTCATGTCCTTGAAGAGGTCAATCGACCTCCTCCTCTTTGTTGGACATTGTTGGAAACGAGCTTCACTACCTTATGATGAGTTAAAAGCCATTTATACCATTGTATTATACATATTGATCAACTTACACCTTGTACTTTCAAAAGAACTAATTTACCACCTTATACTTTTATAAAAAGACTCTTAACCACATAAATATTTTTTATCTTTTTATTTTTTTTACTAATGACCAAATTGCCCTTTATTTTTTTATTAATCTTCTACGTAAACCTGAGATAAAAAATAATTGAACTTACTTTTTCTCCATTAATGATCTTCTACGTAAACCTGAGATAAAAATAATTTCCACCGTGAATTTGATGAGCCTGCGTGGAGGGTCTTTTGGTCATTAGTAAAAAAAATAAGATAAAAAATATTTATGGGGTGAAGAGTCTTTTTATGAAAGAACAATGAGGTAAATTTGTTCTTTTGAAAGTACATGAGTTTAAGTTGATTAATATGTATAGTACAAGGAGGTAAATGGCCTTTCACTCCCTTATGATTGCACAATTTGGTTTTCTGGGCTTAAAGTGCATCTGATTTGTTTTTGAAAGAATCTCCTTTTTTGGGTGTTTTTCAGTTACTTTTCTCTTAAATGAGAAGGGAAAAAAGGTAATGATCCATCTTTTTGTAGATTTAGTGGTTGTTCAGTTCCTTGTTTACTTGGGTTTATAGTTTGTTGTGAGTTTGATTAGAGGT
>JAOYMZ010000049.1:0-10355 GCA_025802335.1 Pinguicula primuliflora | reverse complement strand
ATTCGACAACCGTTATGAGACAATAAACAATACATAATTATATTACATATATGCTCAACGTTGGAATTAAATCCAACGATGTTGAGAATAATCCCAACAAATTCAACAAAAATATGTATAATCAATTATACGAGAAAGTAGATGAATTGATCTCTACATTTCAATTTAGGGGGGTTAAACTTGATAAAGTTATTACAAGGGACGAAAAATAATTTAATATTGTTATTTAGGAAGGCTTAACACACATTGTAATATATTTTTTTTAAAAATTGTGTACTTGTTGTAATTTATATTTAGAAATTGTTTAATAATATTTAGTTTGAAAATATTCTTGTGGCATTTTAATTTGCGTAGTAAATTATTTACTGGCATGTGTTCATTGACAAAAATATTTCATTAATTATAATTTTCAAATACATGTCAATAACAAATACATCAAAAGGGAGGGTCAAATAATCCGTCATTTTGCATTTCTGGAGGGGCTGTTTCTTTTACAAAAAAACATTAGTGTATGTTTAGATATATATTCATTTAATTTATCAAATTTAATGAATTAATACTTACTCTGCGTTGTTTTTTATGCTTTTCCGCGTCTATCTCGTTCGGTATTCTCTCATTTTATTCTTGGGGCCCTGGCCTCACCCTTTGCCGTCTAATAAGGAAATGCGTTAGCATGAAAGGTAACACAGGTACTTCAGACATTGAACCATGTGGTAAGAATGACACTTTATATGTTCTTTTAAGAGCTTGGACAGTCATTTCCAAGAAACAGGTGTCCAAATGGTTCACACGGTATTTACGACAAACCTACATGTATTTGATTGATTAAATTTAATATTTAATAAAATATCAAGTTTAGATATAAGGAAAATAACCTGTACCGTGTGCGAGCAGGGAATTCCAAACCGCGACCACTTCTCACAAGAACACATCTGATTAGCGAGTACGACGTGTTGCGTTTCTCCTGATTTTTTGGTTTTCACTTGCGCTACATACCTCTCAGGCGCCCATATAGGCTCGAAATTATTTACAATATGGCTTGGGGTGCGCTTAGTCGCATTCTCGTAGAAGAGTCTCGGCTTATCACTCCACACATCAAAATTTGAGGTCATCCTCGCACAATCACCCATTCGTGCTCTGAAATATTTAATACAGCTCTCCTGCATTTATCGCACTATTGACGTGATTGGAAGACGGCATGCACCCTTAAGCACTTTATTAAAGCACTCGACCTAATTCGTTGTCATTATACCAAAACGAGCACCATTATCGTAGGATGCGGTCCACTTAGCTACATCAATGTCTGCTAAGTATTGGTGTGCAGTAGGATTACGAGCGAGTATTCGATCCATTTGGTCATGGAACTTTAATTTGCTCATCGTCGAACTCGCTTTCCAAGCCATTTCTTTCACACCTTATCTTTGTAATGCGCATTAACATTCAAACAAATATGCCGTAGGCAAAATCTGTTCACACTGATCTGGCCATTGAATGTAAGAAGTCGGCTAATTGCATTCGGACAGCCTTTTTCCCTGTCAGAAATTATACAACTAGGTTTGTCTTTGGTCATGTGTAGTGTCAATCTCTCTAAAAACCAATACCATGCAGCCTCGCTCTCTTCGTCGACCAATGCAAATGCGAGGGGCAAAATATGTCCACTAACATCTTGTGTTACACAAATGAGTAACTTTTGTTTGTAAGGACAATAGAGATGCGTACAGTCGACAGAAATGACAGACCTACAATGTTGGTAACCAGCAATGCACGGCCCAAATGCCCAAAACACATAGATTAGATCTTTTTCCGTAGGAATATCTATATCCCTTAGAGCCCAATCGACAACGTTTGTAGGGTTCCAGTGCATTAGTGCTGCAAGGTATGTGAGCAAACTTCTGATGCCAGACGTCCATGTTCTGTGCACCATCTCAGTTGCCCATTGTAGGAAAAACCAAGCTTTCGAATACTTGACTTCAAAACCGTACTTAGATTGTATCATCAGTTGCACATGTTGTACCGTAATAACTAAAATATCATACTTGGTAGTGTTAAAATATAATAAACTACTAGTATGTTAATGAACAGTAAATATAACTAGTTGGTACCTAGATCATTGGTTAATAACTTAACCAATTCTCGGGCGACCATGTTCTTCGTTAGATTGTGATGATACTCGCTAACCGTACTAGCTTTGCACGTGTGGGAGTAGTCCATTTTGATGATTTCCCACTTGCACCTATTTGGTCTGAAACATGCGCTGAGATTTCACATGCAAGAGGTCTTCTCGAAGTGTTAGCACCACAGTAGCAACCTCTTTGTATCACTTTTGTACACACAACATTCTCTTTTTACGTGTACAACATGATATTGCTGTACGACCCGCTGCAAACGTACTTTGTCTTTGAATAATTGACCGACCTTGAGCAAACCAATGTCGTCATCGAAACGACTTGTACTCATAGATGGGGGAATATCTATAGAATTCCGAAGTTGAGGACATTCATGTTGCCACTCGACAGGTCCACCATCTAATGATGCAGGGTACATCTGATCAACCCAAGGTCTTGGGCAAATCGTATGGATCAAACGCATATCCTCACCTTCATCCTCACTATAAGGTTCATAATCAAGAATCTCACCTCTATCTACAAGCCCCGCTGAATCAGCTTGCGGATCTGTAAAAATCTCGATGGCTTCAGGTGGTGGAATGGTGGATCGGGTACTACATGGTGGTTCCCATCCTCCATCTATACTCATTTGCTGTTGATCATCGTCCTGGGTGGGTGGAAAATTCAAATTCCATTACCAAGACGAACCGCTACCAGCGTAGAATCCAGAACCGTAGTAGTTGCTCATTATCGAATATTTGTTGTGTTGGTGGTGGTAGAAATGTAAAAGCTAGCGGTGAATTTATAATATAAATCATGGATTTTAGAAACCCGGGATGCTTTACATTCCTGGACTTTGCAAATCCGGGATTGTATTCCCGTCAAATCTCCCGAACTTCCGAACACCGGGACTTGTATTCCCGCCAAAACGTTAAAAATTCGGGGGAAACTGTTTCCCGCCAATGTTAAATTCCGGACTTCCGAAGTTCGGGATACGTTAAGCACGCTGATTAGTCATGCTATTGATGTCCGTTGATGCAAGTCCGGGCGCTTATTCCCGAACTTCGCATGTCCGGGCCCTATTCTCAGACTTTCGAAGTCCGGACCGTGGCAAATTAAAAAAGACGCGACAATCATTTGGCAGAAAAAAAATTAACCGGGTTAGTTATAATTAATTCAAGTACGTTTGTTACCGAATAATGATCCATGGCCCACATGCTTGCTGTTAGTTTTTTAGGATTAATTTTTTTTTTAATATTTTTAAATTTAGTATTAAATAACACTAAAAAATATTAATAATATTTTTGAGCTTGATTTTACAAAGTTTAGCATTTATATATTTTAGGGTTCGTAACATTTAAATTTTTTTGATTTATATGATAGAGTTTTAGATTTTTTAGGCGACGAAGCTATCGTAATATTAATTTTAAAAAAATAAAATAGTAGAATTCATATATTTTACGGTTTATAGGGTTCAGAGTTTATACAATTTAAGGTTTAGGATTTATACGATAGGGTTTTAGATTTTTTTGCCGCCGCCGTAATATTATTTCCCCAAAAATTCTAAAAGATCTTTTTTTTGTAAGCGAAAATTTTTATTAAGTACGATATAGTTTATATATTTACAAAGACCTTCTTCCCTCTCAACTCTAGCAAAAAATTATTTACAAGTAAGCATGCATTGGATAGGAAGAATCGTCTATTCCGTTAAGGAGTAGTGAAAGCTGTGCAGGTGAGCATTTGTCTTCAGTCACATCCATGTGTTCAATTGCAGCTGAATGAACATTGTCTCTGTTTGGACTTCCTTTGTTGCAAAATGTTGTTCATTTCTAACCCTCCACATATGCCATATCGCCCCTAACCAAATAGATAGCCATACACTTCTTTTTAGGTATTGTGGTTTCATTTCCATATACTCCTCCATGGACGGTGCATAGTCCTCCTGCCAGTCCAGTTGCAGCCATCGCCAAATTTATCTCCATAGGTTCATCATGTGTTTGCAATCCCTGAAGATGTGTGCCTCTGCATCATGTTCCGTCCCACATAGCAAACATTGGATTTGGCACGAGCTCTGTGTAATTTTTCTTTCCTGCAGGTTGAGCTATGTTGGCAATCTTTGCTATAGCATCCGCCAGACAAATGTTGAGATCTTCTTGGGGATGTATTTGCTCCAGATAGAGCTTAGCTCTACTGCTTGGTTCACAGTGAATGCCTCTATTGTTGCTCCATTGATTTCTTGATAAGCCTCTTTCACAACATAGATCTGTTGTTTTTCAGGGACCATCTGTCTTCGGACTGTTCCTGCAAAGATATGTCAGGAAGCAAGCTGAGTAGAGTAGGTAAGTTTTCTTCATCCACAGTGTTGAGAGGTCTCTTCCATTCTAGATTCCAGATCCATACACCATCTACACATATCCTTATGGTCGATATTTTAATGTTTTCAACTGTGCTTTAGTGTATAAACTTGGGTAGAGCTGTTATAGTGTGTTATCCCCTATCCATTTATCCTCTCAAAACCTAATTTGTGCGCCTGTACCCACCCTTACTTCCCACAGATTCTGGAACCATATCTCACCAAGTGTTTTTTGTAGATCACTAAACCAGCTAGACTCTTTAGAGTTACCTCTTGCTGCTTCTCTGTGTGTGGACCGTGTGTGTCATTTCTTGTAAATGCTCTACACTCAGTCTCCCATATTTTGAGTGCAAAACTGATCTCCACAGCTCATCTTCCCCTCTAAGTATTTTGTTTCCCCATTTCCCAAGCATAGCCTTATTGAGTGACTCTAGATCTTTCATACCAAGCCCTCCCGTCTCTCTTGTTTGTGTGAATTTGTGCCAGGATATCCAGTGTGTTTTCCTGCCTTCTTTTTTCCCATTCCAAAAGAAATTCCTAATGAGTTTTTTTAGATGGGTGATTAATGTCTTAGGGGCTCGGAAAAGTGCAAAATAGTAGCATGGATGGGGTGTCAGAACGGAATTTATGAGCACTGTTCTTGCTGCCATCGATAAATATCTATTTTCCCATCTTCCCAAACGTTTTTTGAACTTTTCCACAACTGGTTCCCAGGTTTTCAGTCTCTTATTATTAGCTCCTACAGGGAGTCTCAAGTAGACGAAGGGAACTTTTCCTATTCTGCAGTTCAAGTATTCACTCATTCATCCCATATTCTGCTCATCCACAATAATTCCAAAGAGTGCACTTTTTGAGAAGTTGATCTTTAGTCCAGATATTAGCTCAAAGTTCCTCAGAATGTATTTGAAAGTTCTGATGTTTTTCCAAGTTGCTTTCCCAAAGAGAAGGATGTCGTCTGCAAACGGTAAGTGACTCAGTTCAACCTTATCCTGACCTATCTGTATTGGCTCCCATAGATTCATATCAACAACTATTTGTATCATACTGGATAATTCCTCTGCAACTATAAGGAATAAAAAGGGTGAGAGTGGGTCGCCCTGTCTCAATCCTCTTGTTGGTTTAAATTCTGTTGTAGGACTGTCGTTCACCAAAACTGAGGTACTTGAGGATGCTAAACAGATTCTTATCCATTTTTTGAACTGCCGTGGGATTCCCATTTCCTTAGAAATGTGTTCTAAGAAGTCCCAATTCACTGTATCGAAAGCCTTCTCAAAATCTATCTTGAATAGTATAGCTGATTCTCCTCTGGATTTCAATTCACTCACTGCTTCATTTGCAACTAAAACTCCATCAATTATCTGGCGTTGTCCAACAAAAGCTGACTGACTCGGTGAAATCAAATCATCCAGTATTTGACTTAACCTCTGTGAAAGTATTTTTGAGATTATTTTGTACGGTGCTCCAATGAGTGTGATTGGTCTGAAGTCCGCTACCCTCACCGGGTTATTTGTTTTGGCAATCAGTGTGATATGTGCCGCATTTGCACCTCTTGTAATTGAGCTATTTGGTGGAATTCTGTCATCATCTCCAAAAAAATCTCCTTTTAGAGTGTCTATAAAGCTTTTGATAAATCTGAAGTTTATCCCGTCAGATCCAGGACTTTTTGTACTTCCACATTTTCCAATTGCAGTTAGGAGTTCTTCATCTGAAAAAGGTCTGATCATGTTGTTTGCCACCATCTGTGTTGACTGTTTCAGCTGTAATCCCCCAATACCGGTCTCTGGTAGTTGTTTTCTCTGAATGTGTCAGCAAAGTGGTTCCTGAACATCTCTTTAACTAAGTCTACGATCTCAATCCATCTCCCATTACTTGTAATCCTATTGATAGTGCTGCATTTTATGTTTCTCTGTACACATCTGTGGAAGTAAGATGTGTTGGCATCCTCTTTCCTGATCCATTTTGTTCTTGCTTTCTGATGCCAGATGGATTCCTCTTGCTGTGTTGTTGTTTTAATTTTTTCCTGCAATTCTAGTGCCCGTCCCACGACTGTATCAGAAATTTGAAGTTCGAGTGTTTTCATGGCACTATTTAGCGCTTTTAATGCTAGATGTATATCCCCTCCCGTTATCTTATTCCATTTCTGTATTTCCATCCGCAGTACCTTAAATTTTTCCTTCACTCCGTAGCTTGCAACGCCTTGTATGTCATTCTCTGTCCACACTTTAGTTATCAGATCCCTGTAGTCCTTGCGTTCCAACCAACAGTCCAACACCCTATTTGGTTTAGGCCCCCAATTAACCTGGGCATTAGTTAATGTTACTGGGCAATGGTTAGAATCCTCTCTGTCCAGTCTAGCTTGCGTCCAATTAATATTTTCTCCCAACCAGTGTTCATTAAGCAAGAATATATCTAGACGACTCATGGATCTTAATGAACTCAGATACCATGTATACTTTCTTCTCGCCATTGGCAAATTGAATAAATGCATGCCCTCCACAAATTGTCTGAAACGCTGAATTTATGCTGCTTCACTATTATTTCTAACCCCTTTTCTTTATGTTCTGTCTAGAATTGAATTGAAGTCTCCCATTATTGCCCACTTTTCATCTGATTTATTCTCTGCCTTTCTTAAAATTTCTTCCCATTGTTCCTTTTTTGCTGCTAACTCAGATGATCCATATACGTTGATGAGGTTACTCTTCTCTGTTTCATTCATCCAGTATCCTTTTATACCGAAGATTCCTTCAGATCCCTATATTGCGGTTTTTTGTGGGGGTTCCAAATGCACAGTAGTCCTCCAGAAGCACCTTGTGATCCCTGATATGCCCAGTAGTGTGGCTATTTCACTGTTTTCTCCTTCCTGGTATTGAAGTCCAATCGCTCTACCCAGTTTCAGGCATGATTGTGCTTCATTTCTTAAGTTCCTGGTATTTGATGCAATGATATTACCATCACTTACAGACATGGTTCCATCATTTCCATCACTGTTCCGTGCAGTTTTACTTCCTCTCTAGAAGAATTCCAACGGTGTAGCTGGAATTCCTTGATCACAACGATTCTTGGTTTATGAGAAGAGAGTAAATAAAACGGTTTCATGTATTGACTATTCAAAGTGTAATGTTTTTCTATCTAGTTACAAGAAACACTGTGTCCCTTTATATACATGATGTGGAATAAATAAACCGACTCTTATTTACTTCCGGTGTGGAAGCTGGCTATCCTCAACACGCCCCCCGCGAGCAGAAGCGGGGTGCACGTCACGAAGATGAAGCTTGGAGACTAGATGCGTGAATGGACCAGTAGTCAGTGACTTTGTAAACACATCGGCTACCTGAGCACTAGTGGAAACATGAAGAGGTAGAACGAACTCAGCCTTGTACTGATCCCGTGTAACATGGCAATCAATCTCGATATGTTTCGTGCATTCGTGAAATATGGGATTGCCCGTGAGATGCAAGGCAGTGCGATTATCACAGTAGAGCGGGATAGGCAATGTAAGATGAATCCCAAAATCTGAAAGAACATAGCTGATCCAGAGAAGTTCACACACCATTGCAGCCAAGCTGCGGTACTCTGCATCAGCAGAGGATCTGGACACGGTTTGCTGCGTTTTGGACTTCCAAGATACCAACGAATCACCAAAATATATGCAATAACCTATGAGAGAGTGCCTAGTGTCAGGACACTTCGCCCAATCTGCATCCGAGTAAGCAGACATAGTAGCTAGGGTAGAACTAGGCTGGACAGGGTAGAACAAATCGAGAGAAGGACACCCCTTTAAGTAACGAACAATATGGAAGGCTGCTGGTCGAGTGAGGCCAAGGTACAACAGCCTTCCTACCAATCTGCAATATGGTTCTGCATCTTTCAAGAGTTCTCCCAGTGCATCAGACAATACTAAACCAGGTGGGAAGGATGTAGAGGCTGGCTTGCACTCTGTTAAGCTAGTGTCTCGAATAATGTCCAGTATATATTTATGCTAATTGATGTACAGGCCCTGAGAAGAACAAAACAATTCTAGGCCCAGATAATACTTTGCTTCACTAAGATCTTTGATAGTGAAGGCAGTGTCTAAAGAATTTCTAACTGCAGCAAGCTCATCAGGATGAGTCCCAGTCAAGAGGATGTCCTCCACATAGACAAGTAATGCAGCAAAAGAGGTGCTGGTGCACCGAATAAATAAGCAGGTATCTGAAACAGACTGTGTGAAGCCCAAGCCAAGCAAATGCTGAGTTAAGTCAATGTTCCAGTGTCTCGAGGCTTGCTTTAGCCCATACAGAGATCTAACAAGCTTGCATACTTGCCCTGGTTTTGCCTGTGTATACCCTGGAGGAATAGTCATGTATATGTCTTCATCTAACATTCCATGCAGAAACACATTGTTAATATCTAACTGAGAAAGAGGCCAGTCATTCGCAGCAACAATGGGCAGAAATAATCTGACAGTGGTAACCTTGGCTACAGGAGAGAAACTGTCAAAATAATCCACACCCTCCACTTGATCATACCCCTTAGCAACCAAGCGAGCCTTGTACAGGGCAATGCTGCCATCAGGATTAAGTTTCAATTTATATACCCACTTGCATCTGATGGGTTTCTTTCCAGTGGGCAAATAAGTCAGTTGCCAAGTATTGTTTACTTCAAGAGCTTGCAACTCATGTTTCATGGCAAGAACCCATGACTCATGATGTTGAGCCTGTGCATAGGTAGAAGGCTCGGGGGAAGTTGTAAGTTTAGTAAGGAAACAGACTGCTGGGGGTGTGAGATGAGAAGATATGATATAGGGGAAAGTGAGCGGTGCTGTGGAAGATAACTGTGCTGTAACAGTAGCAAAATCAGTGAGACATTGTGATGAGCAGACATAATCTTGCAAATAAGAAGACTGTTTAAGCGAATGCTGAGTTCTACGTAGGGGTGCGGCTGATGGATCTGAGAGTTCTAGAGTAGTTTGTATTAGTGAGGCAGGGGATTCAGTGAGTGGAGAAGTAGGAGCAAAGTCTGAAGGTGGAGTAAGAAGTGGGAAAATAAGACAGGGTTTGACATGTAATGAAGAACTGGAGGCAGGCAGCAGAAGACTGGGAGAGACTTCTAAAAAATAAGAAAAAGGTACAATAGGAGTAATATCATCCACGGGTACAGGATCAATAGCTTGTGGAGAGAAAGGAAAGACTGTTTCATAGAAATGAACATCTCGTGAAGAGAAAATCTCTTTGGTCTCAATATTATACACTCTGTAGGCTTTCTGTGTGGATGCATAACCAACCAGAATGCATTTAAAAGAGCGAGCACCCAGTTTATCTTTGTGAGGTGTAGTGTTAGAAGCATAACAAAGACACCCAAAAACTCACAAGTTATCATAAATAGGGGATTTGCCAGTCAGAAGCTCTATAGGTGTTTTCCAATGAAGAACTGGAGTGGGTAACCGATTGATAAGGTATGTGACTGTTAACAAGGCTTCCCCCTAGAAAGTATTTGGTAAGTGAGCTTGGAAAAGAAGAGAACAAGTTACTTCTAGTAGATGTTTGTGCTTCCGTTCAACAATCCCATTGGACTGAGGAGTATAGGTGTAAGTTGTTTGATGTTTGACACCATGACCTTGGAAAAGAGACTGACAACGATGACTTAGAAATTCTTTCCCATTATCTGAACGAAAGGTTTTTATCTTGGCTGAATATTGAGTGGAAACCATGTTAATAAAAAAACTGAGAAGATCACACACCATACACTTATCCCTCATGAAAAATATTGATAAACACATATTCAGGGCTTATTTCATGCATCAATTTATATCATTGCATTCCCTTAACATTAAGATTATGACTCAAAGCATGTTCATTTCGACTAGATTGGAGAAACACATACATATTCATTACTTATATCTATTCTAGCTTGATTTA
>JAOYMZ010000048.1:0-10356 GCA_025802335.1 Pinguicula primuliflora | reverse complement strand
CTCACAATGTCTCCTGGCATTTATAAAGACTTTCTGGGTCTGTAAGTGTGTAATGCACCAAAAAAAAGTGAACCTTGCAAGATATCAGAATGATGAGCAAGGCTCTAGCGGAAGCCCATTGAGAAACCTTCAAAGCTCTTCAGAAGATTGTTATGTTCTGAAAGAGACATCTTGCCATGTGGAGCCATCTAAATAGTTTTGAATTTTTTTCGGTAGCTAGATGGGAGAAATAATCTTGTGCCTCCCAAATATATGAGGGTGTAAATTTCCAACCAATATAACGGATTTGCACGCAGGCTAAAGGCTACTCAAAATTAGACCTGGTCAAGCAAACTTGCTGGAACTTGAACTCCAAACCTATTAGTCATTAGTTCACCTAATTACAACCAAACCAATCGGGGTTCTTCCTTGGTCTATATTTGTCTTCTAAAGAGAGGACCTATGGCTCTCCTGTACTGTCCATGAGTCTTTAAAGGGATTGAGGGCGCTGCTGAGGCAAAAGATTTCGGAGCATACATTGGAGGCTTGTTGGTGCTGAGGATTAAGTGGTGGAAACTCCTCCATGTTCTCATAAGGCGAAGTTAGCTGATTCCGTAGCGACAGATCACAAATAAAAGTCTATCTTGATAACCAACTTACCATACGAGCAGCTTTGATATCAAACAAAAATCCTCGTGTCCAAACTGAATAGGCAAAAGAAACCGAGCATGGATTTACATAGGAATGCAGCCGTCTCAACAAAAAATAAAATACAAGATCATCTATCAACTAATTATAAAGAATAATGTTACTTGTACCCTTCTTTTGGGACTCCATTTTTAACCTCCTTATCCGGCAAGGATCACAACCACTCAATAAAAAAAATCACACATAACAAGTGTGGCTGTGATGCTTGCCACATAAAAGGAGTCTAAAAATGGGATCCCAAAAGAGGGTACATGCAGCATTACTCAATTATAAAGGTGACAAAAGACAAGACTAAAAGAAAAGGGTGCAACAGAATACAGAATAAAGATAAGTCAAGTTGAATGAGCACCATGCGTCCGTGAAGCCCATATCCCAAACACGAGAAACCAGAATACAAACAAGATTGCCCAGTAGCGTGCAGGTCCATACTTGATCCTCGTAAGAACAAACTGCAACACCATGGTGAACATTACATGCGTATCAGTCCAACGATAAAACCATGCTTATCTACCTCAAAAAGAGATGTCACATACCAAACTTATAAAAAGTAGAAGCCAACCCTTTAAGAGTAGCGGAGAGATTAGATACTCTCATTCCTATGCCTAAAAAGCATAGTTGTCAAATTGAAATTCAAATCGTGAATCGGAATGATCAATTTTCAAATCGTAAATCGAATCAAATCGTGAATCGTAAAGATTCGGTCATAATTTTGAATATACTAAAATAAATATTTTTGTAATAAAAATATTATAAATAAATCATTATTAAAGTTTAGCATTTATATTCGAATCGTGAATCATAAGATTCGCATCCCGAATTGCAAGATTTAGACATCTTATGAGCATAAATGATTCATATGTAAGATTCGAATCGAAGAGCTTTAAAATCGAATCAGAATCGTATGATTCAAATAGTGAATCGTAGGATTTTGATAATAGAGCTAAAAAGGGAGACGAAAATCATGAAGTGTACAATTCTTATAGTAAATTCATCTTTTCAATGGCTTTATAACTATCTATTAGGCTGACAAAGTGGCACATTTGAGTGGAATAGATAGACTGAAGCACACACTTATATATCTGAAACATCAAATGTCATCTGGTGCTTCATTAACTCTTCAGTGTACTCCATCCAGCAACATCAATCAAGCTTGTTATTATACACTCTATAGTGCAGTTATAAACATCGGAAAAGAGCAATATATTTTATTAGAATTAACAACTAGCAGATCGAAGAACTTACAAAACGGAAGAAGATCACGACGGTCAATGCACAGAGGCCACCAAGAAGAATATGCAGACCCATTTTAGCCGTTCTCTGCAAATGAAGGAAAATATCATTTTAGTTGAAACTAGACAGGAAAATAAAATGTTGAACCAAAACATGAACAATTAGGTTCAGCTTTTTTCGCCTAGTAACTCCAAAACAACAAAACTGATGCTAAGTTGTCCGAGTGAAAAATATGTTCTCAGCTTTATACCATAGAATTTGCATAAGTCATATAAAAGCAACATGCACAAAAATGAGCCTTACAGCTAAGTTTTATGTTCCTTTTTTAATGCAATAGCGGAACTCCAATTCAAGTACCTTTCCAACATGAGGAGCAAGAAGCCATGCGAGAGTAACCGTTAGCAGGCCTGTAGCAAGTAGGATTCCAGTACTTTCTACAGCCCATTTGGTAACTCTATTTTCAACATGGGTGATTTCATCCTGGACTATATTTGAAGTCTGAGGCTGTTCACTGACTACCAGGGGCGTAATGACAGAGTGGTTGTGTGGATTAAACCATAATGCTATTTCACTCAGCCTCTGACTTCGAATTGCTGCAACAGCATCAGGATCTATACCGATATCTGTTCTGACCGGTGCTGGACTAGGGTCTCCATTAAGGATTCTCTCTCTTAATGCATCATAATCCTTTAAACAGCGCAACACTTTCTTGAAGTCTGCAAGTCTTATGTTTTTCGCAGTTGATCCACAAATTTCACAGACAGTTGATCCATGGTTTATGAACCACCTAAGTGCACAGGCATAATGAGCTACAGCAAGGTCATTTTTGCAAGCACATCCGAGTTCAATTAACTTATCTTGATCATCATAAAGGCCTGATTCTAGATCAGCTGTACAAACAAGTATCTCTCCTGTCGGGCTAATGAACTCAACTAACTCGGATCCTTTTGAATTAAGTCGTAATTGTGAACCGTTTACAGGTTCCCCTGGTCGAACTTTAAGAATAGATTTCACCTCATCTCCATTGATGATACAGCAAGAAGGTGGAGAAATGCCCAAAAATCCCAATGCATTATTTCCTTTGCTATCAGGTTCTATACATTGACAAACTCGACAAGTAGCTACGTAAGTTTCACTGTACACGCTCTGACAAGTAGCAACGTAAGTTTCACTGCTCGCACGCTGACAAGACCCATCATCAAGTGGTCCTGCATTATCAGTAGGCGAGCATGTTTTCTCACTGGCCTCGCCTGCTTGAAAGGATTTCTTTTTCTCCATTAGTGCATAGGCAGTGGCACACCTGGGAGAAGTATTATTCTGTTGTCCACAATGTTGCTAACCACTATGCCAACTCTGCCATCACAATCTTTGAGATAGTAAGTTACGCAGTCATGTCCAATCTAAATTCAAGGCAAACTTCAGAAAAACTAGAACAACGAAAGCAAATTAGGGAACTGATAGATGTTGAGAATTCTCTAACCATACTATTAGAATATGATTAAAACCACAAACAATTACGGACAAGGGAACACGGTGAAATCTTCTCCACCAGACTGTAGGGTCCCGCCATTTGAACCATAATCATTTAGTCCAGATCATACATTCTGGAGGAGAAGATTTCTCAAGGAACATGATCTATACACCAGAAGAATATTGAGTTACCAAGGATATGTAGCCACTTTAAGTACTAGAGAGACAGCTAGAACTTTCTCAAAGGAAGGCATTCCTCACATCTCCGTGACAAATTTTGACAGCATTAAATATCACTACACGTCAAAGAACCCAACATCCAGATGAATCCTGAATAAAAATTACAGAAAGATAGCACGAATAACAGAAGCTCATATTTGCAGGAATTTAAGACCAATAAATCAAGCAACGACAAGATAGAAAAGTGCATCACACGATAATCCACGAAAAATGAAAAATAAACTGGTTCTTAAAACCTGAAGCAAATACATTTACAATTTGACTACCAATGCATTAGATACCTGGGCAGACTGAAGAAGCAACAACCGTCCTGTAAATTAGTGAAGCCGTGAGTATCCAGTTTGGTAAGTGGCAAGCTTTTTCACTTTCTCCCAATTTCCAGTTCGTCCTGATGGGACGGCGCTATTATCTCGGAATCTTGTATGATGAAAGAACTTTTGTGGTGGGGCCATGGTCATTGAAGGCCTGGGACGACCATGAATTGGGCAAAACCATAGTGGAGATTGCACGCAGTGCAAGATAAGGAGGATGCATAGAAAAAATGTAATCAACCAAGAGCGGACTCATGGAAGCTGGGCTCGGGCTAAGCTTGGATCCCTAGGCCCATCTTTATTTTTAAGTTGAAAAACCTGATTTATTTTAAAATTTTAGCCCAAAATATTTGTTTTGTCCATATTAAATAATTTTTTGTCCAAGTAAATTTTAGCCCACGTGAAAACTAATTCTAGGTCCGTCATTGTAATTAACCAAATGTGTAAAACGAGTAAATTAATGTTATAAATCCTTAGATATAAAAAAATGTCATGGATTCGTGAAAATTAATTGAATACCTAAATGTACCGTGTGTGTTTTACAGACCGAAAAAATATTTGTTTGTAAAATAATTGCATATAACTTTATTATTTATTTTAGGCATGTCTACCAACTAACAGCCTCAAAGGTCCATTAGGTTAAAAGGGGTTGTACACGCACGGAGCTGTTCGCGAACAAGTTCGAGTTGGGACCGTTTAAAGCTTGTTTGTTTGCCTTGCGGAGCTTAACGAGTAGAGTTCAAACAAAAAACTTTGTTCGTTAAACTTAACAATTAAGTTTGACTCGTTCGTTAAACTTAACAAATAGCCCTCGATCCTACCCTATTTGTTCGAGCTCAATCCGTTTTATAGCTCTTATGATTTTCTTTGTTGAAATGAACTGTTAAATGCGTGTGAAAGTATTAATTTGTCCTTACTTTTCATTACTCGCAAATTGATTCAATAAACGAGCTCGATTAGGTAAATGAACACATAAACTAGCCAAACACAAATAAATGCCTGTTCGCGAGCTTGTCCATGAACTTTTCGTTAACAACCCACGGACCATAATGAAAAAAAGCTCAAGTACAAATTTTTTTAAAAAAAATTTAACTTTCTAGAATAAATTTTAACTCTCAAGTTAAAAAAAAAATTAACTTTTGAGATTAAATTTTAACTCTTGAGTTAAAAAAAATTTAAACTCTTCTCCTGCTTTTAAAAATTAAAAATGTAGTTGGTTATATAAAAAAATTTTAAAAAAATTATTTTACCTGAAATCTAGTTTTTTTTTAATTTTTGGGTCAGGGTCTGGGTACCCGAATCTTAAACCCCCATACACGGACCTTGATTTGAAATTTTCAAATAGTAAAAAAGCTATCTAGAACTGGAATCGATACCCAGTGCCCAACGGGTACCGGGTTCGAGTACTAGGTTGGTTCCGAGTAATTCAATGCCTGTAGGTAATTTGGGCGTCCCTATTATAATTTTTTTTTATAGGTAATGTTGTTAAAGAAATTTGAACCTGTGACCTAACTACCTTAAGGGAGTGTTTGCAAATGATTTTGCTGTGCCAAAACACTTTTCTAAAGTACTTTTTTAAAAAAGTGCTTTTCCACCGCAGAAGTAGTCTCTCCTCTGCTTTTGAATTATGGCTTAAAACAGTTGTTGCACCGCAGAAGCAAACGCAGAAGCAGATTTTACAATTACTCCAAAAAATAAAACAGCTGTGTAACCACCAAAAGCAGCTTAAATAAGCATTTGCAATCCTTGTCTAAATGATCATCCTCTTATTCATCGCCCTAACCGCCACCAAATAAAATTTAAAGCTCTTAATCTTCCAACCTAACCTCTTTAAGTCTTATTTGTATACTTGGTGGGAAACGGCCAAGAGACTAACCAAGTGGTTATCCTCAATATATTAATAATTGTCAGCTAACGTTCCCAAATCCTTTTATATATATGCCTCCTCCTTCCTTACCTGATAATACCAGATCAAGTTCCTTCATTAATCCATCCAAATCCATCATGTGTTACAAAGTTGACTGCAAGAAGTGTGGCAAGTCTTCATGGGGAGGTTGTGGCAAACATTTGGCCACACTCTATGAAAAGATTGAAACTGGAAATAGATGCATGTGCAAACCTTGGCCGGGTGTTGTCACCTCATCGAAGGACTCCGGAGCAGCGGCTTCTAACGCATAATTAAGGAGGTATTCAAAACCATAGATGACATCTGAATCATCCGTCCACCTTTTCGCTATTGGGTTTTGGGTTTATTCAGATTTGTATTCAAAACCCATAGATTGTTTTTACTTACCCAAAAAAAGAAATCTCATGGATGGTTTTGCCAGATTAGTTTGTCTTTTGGTAGCAGTTAGTTGTATTTGATGAGATCAATAAAATTACTGATTACACATTACTTATTTTCAGGTGCAGAACTAGGCCACTGAGGGGCGCCCCGGCGCCCAGGGCGGCCGCCCAAGAATCAGTGTGTTTTGGAAGTTACGGCCACCTAGGCCGCCGCCCCACACTAATAGAATGATCTATCTTGGTGTTACTATATGGTTCTTATATATGGTCATGCGTGAAGTAATTTTTTTGGACATGGAGTGAAACACGAGTTATATACTAGTTGTTGTTTTGTATGAAAGGTGCTTCCATTAATATACAAATATTTCAGGTTTACAATCATTTTGTCTGCCGTAAAGACATAAAATAGCAGCCATAAGGCCTAAGTTCATTAGACAGTTTGCGATAGTTTTTTCACAGTTTTTTTTTGCCTTTTTCGCAGCATAAGTTATTTTTGCAGTGCTTATCTACAAAAAAAGTCAGAAAAAACCTATTAGGTGAGAATAGCTTTTGGAGGGCAATTATGAAATTAATTCGAAGTTCAAATGTGACATAATTATCCTTGCCCACTCTCAAATGTTGAAAACTTGTGTATTACCTTCGTTAGTTGTTGTGCTTGCTGAAGTAGTTGTTCTTAGGAGAGACATGCCCTTGGATGCTTTCCCTTCGTTAGTTGTTGTGCTTGCTGAAGTAGTGATTTCAGTAGATCCGATCTTGGCTTTTTCCAATCTCTTAGTGGCCGCCTGAAGTGTATCTGCCATTACTCCACTTTCTGATCAACCTGAAAAATCTCCTAAACAGTGATGTTTTTGTTATGGGTTAGTATGTATAAATCATAGAATCTCAATGACAAACATCCTTCTGCTGTCCAATCTGTTCTCCAGAATAAGGATTCACTCTCATCCTTCATGTCTATTACCAGGTTCTGTGTGAACCATGCTTGCTTCATAGATTCAGACCAAATATTCTTCCACACCATAGATATCTCATCCGGTATAGTAATGAATTTCGGATCTACGGTTACAACTCTATCCTGCAGGGACCTCCTCTTTATAATGAGTGGTTTTCAGTTGCCAAATCCATTTGGCAAGTAATGCCAAATGGCTTATCCACCTTCTGTTTTCTCCACACACATGTTCCCAACTAACCAAGTGGATTGGTCTTGCTTGATCTGTACGTTTTTTCCACATAAAAGTGGACAGTATCTTCGTCATCCTCTTGATAATCTTCTTTGGAGCTTTGAACATTGACAGGTAGTAAATAATCAAGCTAGTAAGGATTGACTTGAGCAGAGTTACTCTCTCTGCAAATGTTAGTAGCTTCTTGTTCTAAGCTTTCAGACGGTTTTCCATTACTTTGCACACCTCTTTCCACATCTTAAGTCTGTTAGGTTTGTCACCTATAGGTAACCCGAGATAGATAAAAAAAGGCAACTTCGCTATGTTACATCTCAACTCTCCATCTATTTCCAATCCAAATAGCTGGCTTTTACTAAAGTTGATCGATAACCCCGACATGAGCTAAAAAATTCTCAACAGTCCTGTCATGGCTATGATATTCTCCAATGTTCTTTCAACAAGCATGAGCGTGTCTGTCTGTAAATTGAAAGTGAGTGAGAACAATTTCTGAATTTTTGGCTCCGGATAAGATTCCCAGTTCTGCAGCCTTGTTGAGCAACATACTTAAACCTTCCACCACTATCAAGAATAGTAGAGGCTATAAAGGATCGCCATGGCACAATCCTCGCTGAAAGCTGGAACGAAATATGTTTGCGAATTAGGTAGGTGCATATTCCCGGTGGGTATTTGATGGAGACTTTGACTGTGTTTAGCGTCGCCTTATCAGTCACCTTATTAGTTAATTCTGCCTTATAAGTCAATTTGATAAAATAAGTCTGTTACGTGAGCGTTCACCTTCTGCCTTATAAGGTGACTGATTTGAAAATACATTTTTTCAGCCTGATTAAAAAATGAGGTGACTTATAAGTCTTTCATTCCAATTTTACTTTATGCATAAAATATGAATATTTGAATGTATGAAAATTTATAATATTATTTTCATTGTTCCATACTTTATTATTAATATTTAAAATAATAACTATTTATTTAAATAAAAAATTAGAATTATTAAAGCTATAAATGTTTTTATTAAATAATAATTGTAATATAGAATATTATTAAAAAAATACAATAACAATATAAAATAATGTCATTTATATCATTGTACAAAAATCAGTCACCTTATCAAGTAAATTTGCGAAATAAGTCTAATTAAATCAGTCACCTTATCAGTCACCTAATCACTCACAAGTCACCTTATCAATCATCAGTCAACTTATCAGTCTGATTTGTTAAACACAACCTTTGACTGGCCTCCTGAATACTACCACCGTCAAACACTGCCATATTTCCAAAATGGTAATTTTTTTTAGCAATGCAAATTTCAATTAAATATTAAAATTAAATATTTACAGAATCGTTACAAAATATTTACATGCCCAATTGGTCCAAAAGAGCCCACAGGCTGCATTCAGATGATGCCATATTTATTTTTTCAAGTTGTCAATTTTTCATGTAGGAATGGACTACTGTTTGGGGTGAGTTTTTCTTTTTAACTGCAGTAAAAAGTGCCAAGACTCAAAGTCAATTCGATGGAGGAGTTCAGATCTCCATTTTCGGAATTCGTTTCTGATCTTGAATGTTGTTTAGTATCTTTGTAAAGTTATTGATTTTGATACCGTGTAATTTCAGTATTGAGTTGGTTAGTGGCCCAGTAACTGAACTTTGGATTTTTGTGTATGTAACATTTCCTTTGCCATTCATTAATTTGCTTTTGAATACGTGGGATGCTTGCAGGATCTGGGTGTTGTAAGTTGTTTTTGTGAGCTCCGACTGACAATTGATTTTAAGAGCTGCATATGGGCGTTGGAAAAACTGTTTTGTAGCAAAACTCAAGTTCCTTTTCTTCTCTTTTTGTGTGTAAATTCTCAATTACAGATGGCGTGAAGTGCTTTTAGTACTCATTGTTAGGCCTTATGAGAGCTTATCTGCTATTAAAAGCTAGAGTGAATATTTGATCAACATAATCTGTCCTACTATCCGTTCCATGATTTAAACCAAACCAAACATACCTAGTAAATCCCGCCCTTAGGCAGGGTCTGGGGATCCGTTCCATGATTTAATTCTACTTAATCTATGGTGAAAACTTCATGTAAAATATTGATATGCCCAAAATCTAATACATTGCATTCACTGTGGTTCTAGCATGCAACTTCTTATGTTTGTTTCATGAACACCATAGTAGAATCTTGTGCAATTGAACTTGAATTCAACTGTAAATTTTTGTTGTTCCCTACCTATGCCATTCTGTTCTATTTATTTTTGAGAAGCACGAAGAGTTTCAGTACCTGAAAATGATTCAAGATATTATTTCTAACGTGAACAATAAAGGTGACCGGATAGGGACTGGAGCTCTACCTAAAGTTGGTTTCCAGGTACTTATATTTTGAGATCACTTCATTTCAGCCTTTATTGCTTCGTTGGTCCGCTCTTCTAATATTATAGTTGTTCGTATTCCAAATGCATTTTAACCTTCACGGTGTTTCCTCTTCTCATAACCAATGTATCCATCTTTGTTGTTAGTATATTTAGCATATAATTTTTGGTTGGCTTTGACTTGCCCTCTTATGGTTTGATATCAAGAGTCTTCTGGCGAGGAGTTGTCGAAGAACTTTTGTGGTTCATTAGTGGTTCCAGAAATGCAAGTTAACACTTATATTTGCCTTTTTATAATTCTCTTTCGAAACAAAAAAAACTCACCACGGTCCCTTGATACAGATTCTACAAGCAAAAAGGGATTCACATATGGGATGCGAACACATCCAGACAATACCTTGACAGGTAGATTTTGTAGTACTATACTATACCTAAATTATTTTTCCTGTATGCTGAATCTGGTGGATCTTTTTGTGATGGATTGAAGAAAGGAAGAGGGTGATCTGGGCCTGACGGGTTTCGATTGAGACATTTTAGAGCAAGGTTAGCAATCTATGCCACCATAATGATCGCAAACAAAATAAATGCATCTGGGAGTT
>JAOYMZ010000047.1:0-10356 GCA_025802335.1 Pinguicula primuliflora | reverse complement strand
AGATTGTAGTAAAGTTTAAAAGTTTATTAAAATAATAATAAAAATAATATTATAATATTCAAAATTTAAAAAAAAAATGCACGTGGCCGGACGCGTCTTCCGTTTTCAGATCGTCGTTTCATTCACAAAATTCTGCCAAAACTTAAGTTTAATACTCCCGCGTTATAATATAGATAGTTTGCTGCTTTATTGATTTTTCTCACAAGTTTGTTGCTCTCGGACTGCCGTCTGGTGCATTTTTTAGCTCTGTTTGTTGCAGTTGGTAATTAATTTTATTATTTTTTTTGTGTAAATGTGTCACTAAAAAATACAAGTTTAATGTTGGTTCTGCTGATGTTATTATTTTTTATTCTGGCCTAATAGCAGGTGTCCCATTGATGCTTTGTTCGATGAATTCATTTTTTTAATATCTTAGTTTCATGTAGCCACATGTTTGAAAGTATTTGAGATGGGTATCACCGGTTTCTGAATGGTCAGGGCTCACATGTTTGAAAGTATTTGAGATTGGTATCACCGGTTTCTGAATGGTCAGGGCTCACTTAGCGTTTAGGTGACTTGCCCACTTCGGCGCTCTTAAGTGGGTGATAAAGCGATATTCGGGCAGGGCGGACGACGACTACTCAGCGTCTAGGCGGTGCATAATCGGGCTGGACGGGATCTTCTCGAACAAAGGTTTGAGACATCAAAGGACAAAGTTTAGTTTATTACTCAGCTACATATGAGCAACTACAAATTCAGTACGCAATCATTTTTGT
Organism: Pinguicula primuliflora; assembly: GCA_025802335.1. Classification (NCBI taxonomy): domain Eukaryota; kingdom Viridiplantae; phylum Streptophyta; class Magnoliopsida; order Lamiales; family Lentibulariaceae; genus Pinguicula; species Pinguicula primuliflora. The sequence continues at coordinate 9,601 of JAOYMZ010000047.1, read as the reverse complement.
GGATGATCACTAACACAACATTTTATCAACATATATGTTTGCTTTACAATGCCACAACCACCGTCTTTGTAGTCCCAAATCCAGCCATAGAAAATTGTTTCTTCAAGTCTTATGGATTTGGAGGAACACCATTTACTCTGAGAGGATGAAGCTTGTGTTTGCATGTTGCTATGAGGAGTACAGACTTTAAATTCTATTTGTTTGCGATTTTCAACAATAGCTGTAAAAATCTGTGTTCAACCGAAAAGCACGGGCCAATTTTATTTTTTTAAAAAAATTGGCCGTCTCAGCCCTATTGGCGCCGACTTATTGAACACTAGTGAAAATAAATGTGTTAACCAGTAATATGACACACAAGTAAAAAAATTTGGGCAGAGAAGAACTCAAATTTACAAAAAAAAAAAATCGAACTTTGTAAATCGACAAACACAAAATCCATAAAAGGAATCATAACGGATAAATATATGCAAGGAACCAATGAATAAAAGCTGTTGGGTTTTGATTTTTGACGTCGTCTGGTTCTCTTTTTCATATTCTTCAAGCTTCCCAGGGACAGCAATCTCGTAGACAGTCTGTAAGTAATCTGTAGCTATCTTCTTGTCTTTTTTTTTTTTTTTGACAATTTAAAGGGTTTTATCTTCTTGTCTTCTTGACAAGAGGAATGCTAGATTTATAAAATAATATGTTACAAACTTCCAAAACTGCATCGTGAGACACATTTTATATGCCCATGTGATTGAGTTATAAATTTTGTAATTTTTATTCAAACCGATGGTTTACAAATTTTGTAATATTTTATTTTGTAAAACTCAAAAATTTTCTTTCATGATAATGCCAATAATTAGCTATAGCCATTCAAAAGGATGGTTTATAAATTTTTGTAATATTTTATTTTGTAAAACTCAAAAATTTTCTTTCATGATAATGCCAATAATTAGCTATATATTCCTTAAATAATCTATGATATTGAGATGTAAATAGATTTCACATGGTACTGCTGCTATAAGCTGCTGCGTTGACACTTATCCAAAAAAGCTATAGTCGATATACACTAACTTTAATCAATTTTTTATTAGATAATTAAATTTTGTGAATTCTTATCTTCTTTTATTAAATTTAAGTTAAGAAATGATAAATGTACATAATTATTTTGTACATAAAATGTGCATAATATAGTTTTGTATATGTTTTTTTAAAAGTGAATGTTGTTTTACATTTAATGCTACAGAGGTAATTTTGTCATATCCAACAAAACGACATCTAACTTATATAATTATAACACAAAACGAAATGTACATAACTTTTATGTACAAAAGAGAGTTATGTACGTGTAACATTTTTTATTTAAGTTTGTTCCTAATGGCCTTATATTAAATTTTAAATTCTAGATTTATTATCTTCATTTAAAAAATCACTAAATTTGGCGTCTGGGATTTTTGATGTATATTATATAATGTATAGTAATGTTTTAGAAAGAAAGACTATAGTTTGTTCGGGTGAAAACACTCCAAATTGAAGCCGGAAAACCTGGAACTCCGGCGACTCACTGAACTGTGAGTCCCAGGTAGCTGTATGGCCGTGATGGCCGCAGAGGCGGAGCAGCCTGCCCCGTATGGCGGTCCGATTGCGGTGGAAAAAAAATCATTTGCGGCGATTGTTTCCAAATCTTTTCTGCAAATGGAAACTCAATCATCGGCTAGGGAAATCTGATCGAGAGATGGCGCGCCTGCAATAACTTTTTCGGAGGAGGAAGTGGAGCAGAGCAGCGCTCAATTTGCGAACTCGTTGATAGGTAAATTCTCACACGGTCGACCACCGATCCGCGAGATCAGGAACATTATCAATGGATTTGGTCTGAAATCGGCGTTCTACGCTGGAATAATGGATCAAAAGCATGTACTGCTTCGATTTGATTGTGAGGAAGATAAAATTCGGATGGTGATGCGGGAAATTTGGGACATCGGGGGTTTCCCATGCATGTTTTTTGCTGGACTCCATACTTCCGGAGTGATGTGGAACCGCACATTGCGCCAGTTTGGGTTTCTCTTCCGGAACTGCCATTGTTGTTATACAAACAGGAACACATTTTTGATATAGCAAGAATGTTAGGGCGGTCGCTGATGTATGATAAAGCTACATTGGAACTGACAAGGCCGAGTGAGACTCTAATCTGTATTGAGATTGACCTTCTGAAGCCCCTTCTGAAGCGTGTATGGGTGGTGATGGAGAAATGTGAATTTTTGCAAACAGTTGATTATGCGTATGTGCCGGAATACTGTGGTCATTGCATGAGAAAAGGACATTCTCAAGTGGCTTGCAAAGCGCTACATCCCCCTAAAGAAGGCAGCACTGGTCCCAATCTAACTGCTGGATCTGAGAAGAAGCGCGCAAATCGCAAGCAGATGTGGAAAGTGAGAGACAAATCTGAGGCTAATGTTGAGCTTCCAAATAACAAAATATCGTCTGCGAGACTAAGAGCTACTGCTCCACTCCCTGATATAGAGGAGGGGGTATTAGAAACTGCCATGGCGTCTAACTCTGAATCGTTCAAAACAGCTATGAAAATGAGGAAGAAATCCGGACTCTGAACCTAAAAGGCAAAAAGGTGTGGGAAGATTCAGTAAAGGAGCAAAATGGCCATATTCTTCTTGTCAGTGAACCTGGGGAATGTAGTATTGCGGTTACTTCTCAAGGAAATATGGCTGAGCGGGGGAAAATTCAACCCAAGGTGAATGACAGTGAGAACCTGGAAAATGCCAATATTCATCAGGGGAAGAATGATGGTGAATTTGTATTGCTTGAAGAAACTGTGAAGCCACTTAAAAAAACAGTACGATTTGCGGATGATTTATGTGGACTAAGCATGGAAATCTCCAGTTCGGGAAAGGTAAATACTCTATCTGAAGCTGTCTTAGTTGCTGGGGTAGTGGAGACTAATTTGCATGATGGAATTGGAATGAAAGTATGTGATTGTAGTGATGAAGATAAAATTGGAACGATCTTTGTGGAAAAGGTATCAAGGGAGTCAATCACAGTGCTGGGAGTCAGAAGATATTATGCTGAACATGACTGTTAGGTGTGTGTCTGATGAGAATTTTGTAAATGACTCAGTTGTGAATTGTGTGAATGGATCAGCTAATGAGGAGTTGATTCCTACCATAATGCATACAGATATTATGAAGGGGGGTTCGCAACGGGAGTTGGATGAGCTGGCGTTGAGGATTTATGAGGACCATCATAAGCCCCAGATGCAAGTTGAATTAACTGAAGACACAGGATGTGATGTAATGAGCACTCAGACAGCTGATCTTCAAGATACAAAGGAATGCGAACAGTTGGTGTCCTGCTGTTCAGATATTTTGGACAATACAATAATTACAAATTCTCAAGTTGATCAGGATAAAATGGAACTGTGTTCTACGGCCCTGAGATCAATTGATATAATTCATGGTCTGACGAACTCCCCTAACAAACTCTCAGCTCAGGTATGTGACTTATCTAATGGGAAACTATTTGTGGGGCATAAGTCTTCATCATATGATAATATTGGGCATGAAGAGGGATTGGGTGACTCTGATGATGAAGCTGAAATACTAATCATGCAAGAGATTGCTGAGGAGGAAGCCAGACTTTTAAATGCCCGGCAAAAGTATCTCATTCCTGATTCTCGGCCCTCAGCCACAATGCTGCAAGGCTACAATACTCAGCTAAACTAAAGCGCAGCCAACAATGAAAACATGGCTCGTGTGGAATATCCGCGGAGTGGGAAACATTCCTTCTCAGCGGCGACTTATTCGTCTGATTAAGATTCATTCTCTAGAGTTTCTGGTTATAACGGAGCCTAAAATTGGCAAGGAAAAACTCCCCCTTTTGCTGAAAAAACTGGGGTTTGATGAGGGGATATCTAATTGTTCTGGCACGATTTGGATAATATGGAGAAACTCGTTAACCTGCTCCATCTTCTTGGATGCTCCCCAGCTGCTGGTGGTGGAAATATTTGAGAGTCAGGCTGCTAAATTCTATATAAGGGGTGTGTATGCCAGTCGTTGCAGAAATGAGCGCAAAAAGCTATGGCAGGATATGCAAAAGGTCAATCAATTATTAACTGAACCATTACTATTTGGCGACGACTTTAATGTGGTTACTGCAACTGATGAGAAACAAGGGGGTAGGCCTGTTAACATGGGACTAGTTACAGAATTTATCGAAGCCATACATGATTGCAGCTTAACTGGTGGTGGATTTTCTGGGAATGCCTTTACTTTGTGTAATAAAAGAAGTGGCGATTCAAAAATCTTGAAAAGGTTAGATCGCATTCTTCTTTCTGAAAGCTGGGTAATGGATGCTCTGCAAGTGAAGGTCTCTCATCTCCATAGGGGGGTCTCTCATCATGCACCTTTGCTGCTGGAATTCTTAGCTACAAATACAAGAGTCCCTGGACGATTTCAATTCCATATGTTTTGGCTAACTCACCCGGACTTCATGAGAGTGGTGAGAACATCCCGGGATTCTCCGGGTTCTCGATGGCAACTCTGTACAGAAACTATGTGCTAAACTTAAAAGGCTCAGAGGGGTATTGCGCACCTAGAATAGAGATGTATATGGCAGGATAATAGACAATCTCAGGAAAGCTGAACATGACATGAGGTCGCTGGAGCTCGAATATGTTTAAGATGCGTCTGCACATACTGAACAGAAATATCTTGCTGCACAGGAGCAACACTCAAAATGTCTTCTGGCTGAGGAGATATCATGGCAGGAAAAATCAAGGACCAAGTGGATGAGTGAGGGGGATAAGAACACTTCTTATTTTCACAGAATTACAAAGATCTGTCGGCAGCAGAATCTGAAGGTATCAGCTCTATATTCTGACGGTAATGAGACCAGTGACAAAATGATATTGCATTTCTGTGAACTTATGACAGCTGAAGTATCAGTTACTTCTTCCAGTCTAATGGCAAACATACCTCATTTGATTACTGATGAGATGAACCAGAAACTATCAATCTGGCCGGATGTTGATGAAATCAGAAGTGCTGTATTTGCAAGGAATGGTGTCAGTGCACCCGGTCCACACGGTTTCTCTAGGTTCTTTAATCAGAATTGTTGGGAAATAGTGGCTGAAAATTTGATTCAAATGGTGCATTTCTTCTTTGCGGGACATGAACTGTCTATAGCAATGACCTCAGTTTTGCTTTGTCTAATACCCAAAGTTACCAACCCGATCAATATATCTGATCTAAGACCGATAAGCTTGCTAAATTTCGCGGGAAAAATCTTCTCTAAGATTCTAGCAACACGAATATTGTTTGTCTTGCCGACCATTATCTCTGCTCAACACAGCGGGTTTGTGAAAGGAAGATCTATTGCAGATAATACACTCCTCGCACAAGAACTGCCGCATGCATTGGATCTTAAACAAGGGGTTACAACATAGCGGTGAAACTGGACATGGCAAAGGCATTTGGCAGAGTGTTTCTTGGCTGCATCTGATCAGAACTCTTCGTGCATTTGGTTTTGCTGAGTTTGTGATTGATTTAGTTTGGAGACTTCTATCTAACAACTGGTTTTCTACAGGCTCATGGTTTTTTCCATTCTACACGAGGTGTGCAAGGAGATCGGTGTCTCCCTCCTTGTTTGCTGCAGAACCATTGAGTAGAGGATTGAACAACCTTATAGAAGAGAAATCATGGTGTGCATACAAAACATCTCGGGGATGCTTGAGTATTTCTCATCTCGGATTTGCAGATGATCTGATTCTATTTACAAAAGGAACTCAACGAGCCTTACATGAGGTCATGATCGTGTTGAAGGATTACGAGCTCATGTCTGGATAGAAAGTCAATTTGAACAAGAGCAACCTCTTTATCTCAGACAAAGCTCCCACTGATCAGGCACAAATTGTCGAGTGGACCGGTCTATCTCGTAGCTTCTTTCCTCACAAATATCTGGGGATACCTCTGTATAGAGGCAGAAAATCAAACAATTTGTTCTCTTCGATAATGCTGAAAATACAAAACAAGGTTGGCTAACTGGTCTACCAATTTATTTGAGTTTGGGAGGTAGATTGATTCTTATTCGGCATGTGTTGACAAGCTTGCCTGTCTACCAATTTATGGTTATGTTTCTTAGCAAACTGGTCCTAAAAAAGATGGAACCACTTTTTGCTGATTTCTTATGGCATGATGCTGAAAGCAAAAAGAAGACACTGGATATCATGGAAAAGGATTTGTTTACCGCAAGAAGAAGGGGGGCTAGGAATTCATAGATTCCAGGATACATGTACTGCAGCAGCGGCTATGAAGTTGTGGTGGAAATTTGCTCAGGGATCATCTATATGGGCTCAGTTCCTTTTGGCAAAATATGGGAGAAGGTGGTCCCATTTAAACTACACAGCTAAGCCCAATAGCTCTCATGCCTGGAAACATATGCTGTCTGTTAAAAAAAATTATGGATGAACATATCAGATGGTTTGTTGGTGATGGGAGCAATATCAATCTTAATCGCCATAAATGGTCAGCTGATGCTACGCTATTTCCCTCCCAGCCAGAATCCTCACTAGTAAGCAAGCTTATTTTGGACGGTAGATGGTGCTTCCCTGATAATCTTTGTTCAGAATGGCTCAAAGAGCAAATTCAACAGGTTCCTATAAGTGGTGGTGAGGATAAAGCCATCTGGGAGCCTCGACAGGAATGGTAATTTCAGTATTCACTCTGCGTGGGAGTTAGTGCGAAATAAATCACCTAAGAGAATTTTGTTTCGAAGCATTTGTGATCCTCATGTCCCCCTCAAGATCAGCTTGTTTGTTTGGAGAGCTTTGTTCAACTCACTGCCGGTTGATCAGCTTAGCGTCAAAATGTGTTTGCTGCCTATCTTGCCCAGCCGAAGAAACGATAGAGCACTTGCTCTCTTTTGGAGAAATGGCGCAGCAGGTATGAACACACTTTGAGAAAAAAATACCAGCTGCCAGTAGATATTGTCTCTGGAACGCAGACTACACAAGTGGAAAACACATGGGAACAGTCAGAGATTATCAACTGACCTAAAATACTGCAGGAAGGTTCTTCCTCTGATCATTTCATGGTCCGGTAGGTTATGGAATGAACTGGGCACATTGAACCTCATCTACCTCTGGTTCAACAGGAATTGGGGGGATTATTCGAAATTCTGCTGGGAAAATGGTGACTGCTTTTGCTACGTGCCTTCCCAGGAGGCTGTCAGACATTAATGCAATAGAAATATGTGTACTACGAGTAAAGGACATGAGCATTCGACCGCTTGAAGTTGCTAGAACTCCATAGCAGAAACTGATTCTGGAAGGACAGGACGCAAGATGTCCATGGAAATAGTACTTCTCATTTTCCAGAATACGGCAAATCATGTGCAGTGCTGTGTATCTGCAGTTTGCTTGCAAGGAAAAAATCCCGCAGAGAATTTGTAAGGAACCCAAAATTTGTCCCTTAAAATTATTTACTGTTTGTCATTATGGCAGTGTAGTATTTATCCCTCAAGCATATTCAAAATACTACACCCAAGCGGGATTTTCTGTCTCAAGCATCTTGTCAAAAGCAAAATGTTTCAACCACATAAGGCCTTAACATTACCCATTACATGCCTTAAATCCTAAATAGTAACGAGTGCAAAACAAAACAAGTCTTCGGAGAAAGCAACTAGGAACACCCTAAGATACAAGGCAGGGATCGGCCTCTGCTCGAGCGATGATTTCACCTTCTTAGCTTCCAGATTCTTCAACCCTTTCGATCAGACGGTTCCCCCTTTTCTGCAAAACAATCGAGATAGGGTAGTGAGCTTCAACGAAGCTCAGTAGATAGGCCAACACAACTGAATGTCACACAGCCGCAAGCACATTTCATAGTTTGAATATTTTCAATGTTTTATCAACCAAAGCTACTGTCTTTTAGTCTCATTTTAACCTAAGCAAGCTTATATCGTCATCCTGTTATGACTGGACCACCGTGACTGTTAGCAACTATCAAAATTATGATTTCAGGAACAATGCATGTAAATACACCCACACCCAATCTATTTATAAAAAATTCAGCACATTTCAAGAGGCAAGATGATAGTAAAAATCTTATCTTTTTACCTAAAGAAAGAAAAGCTGCAGTTTAAATATCATCTAAAAAGTTAACACAGTTTGAAAATCAAAAGGAAGGCTGGCTTTAGTTTTCAAAACCAAAACTTGAACCAATTCGCATTCATCCAGCCCAGACAACAATTCATTCACGCATAGGACTCACGCCCAAGCTTCTGTGCAGAAGGCTCAACCACTACCCCTAGTGTGGGACTTGGAGGGTTGGTTTCTTGCTGCTGCGCCCATACGCCAACACTTGGAGGCCCAAACCTCCTTTGTTTCTCCTCGGCCATGAACACTCCCAGCACCCAGCTCAAGGGTTTTACCCGGACAGCCACACAAGTTCCCTTCCTCGCTCTCATCAGTTTCACTTTTGCCAGACATGCCTCACATTCACCCTTGCCCAAGTTGACCTCTAGGCACCCCTCATTCTATCCAATTGAACACAGTTCATACACAAAGCATATAGCAGTGTAGGAATGCATCCACACTCATGTTACTCGTTTAAGAAAAACATACCGCATACATCATACCTCAGGGCACCCCTGGGTTTCAAACTGGAATTAAAACTTGTAGAAAAATTCAGAATGTTCGAACTTGAAAACGAGAGGATTTAATCGAAGGTAGTTTTTGAAAATCTCATCTCAGATTCTTTCACAAACTGCTCTCATACCAATCAGAAAGAACCCCTTGCTACTCGTTTAAAAACGGTTCGGATGTAAGATGTAAAATACCCACCAATACCATATACGATGCAAACTCCACAACTCAACTGAGATGCACACCCAGGCAGCAAGTTTAAGGCAGTTTAATCATATATAATCCATTTCTACATCATTTAAATTTCATTCAAGAAACAGACATCGCATCCACAACATCGCTCAAAAGAAAACTCACGCCCAAAATTGCATTCAGGTGTGGACTACCTACCGTCAGTCACTAGATTTGCTGCTCACGTCCCGGCCGACGACTCCTCCTGGCGTACACCTGACCCTTGCCAAATCTCCAGTCCCTGCGATGAGTGAAGAGGTTTGTGTTAGCCCTAATATAGCGGCCTCGCTCAGGACTGAAAATCTTGCCAAATCAGAGAAGCGGGAAACCAGCTAGGGAAGGGGTGAGTCTGGGCCTCTCCCTGCTCAGCGGCCCACAGCCCAAATGGCCTTTCCCGTTCAATCTGTTCACGGACGGAATTGGGTTAATTTTACTAAGCCCCTTTCGTTTATTAGTGCAGCCCAATTCCTCATTGTCGGATTCGTTTAATCTTTTTATCTCCTAAAGGTACGAAATTTTTGCATACCTTACAGCCTTCCCTCCTTGAGTTGAAGTTTCGCCCTCAATACTTGCATCTGGTGTGATGCTGAATAAATGTGGGTATAATTCCAATATTCTCCGAGCGTCCTTCTAAGTAGCTTCTCCTTCCGTATGATTGCTCCATTGTACCTTCACATACGAGACCGTTCGCCCCTTTCGCTCCACTTCCTTGACGTCCAGTACCCTGATAGGTTC